>NC_047563.1:45264355-45864355 GCF_902806645.1 Magallana gigas
AAAACATAGCACAAATTACACACACACACACATACATTTTGCTTACATTTTATATAGCCCTAATAAACAATTGTTTATGTATAAGAACATAGCATTACATTTGCACATGATGAAATTTATTTACATTAAATTATTTGTGATGTTTACTTTGTAGACATGTAATGAAATGATCACAGCGACATGCTGTATTGGATTTTCTTCACGTCACCTGTTTTCCATTCAGCCACAAAGAGGTTGTCTCTGGTGTCCAAACACAAACCATATGGATAGTCTAAATGACAGTTGTCAATGTAGCGGAGGAACTGTCCGTCCTGATCTAGGATGTGGATACAGTGGTTGCTATGGTCTGCTGTCAGGATCCGACCCTGGTTTTCTGTAGTGATGCCAAATGGTCTAAATGGTACCTTGGTAGTAGATGGAGGACCGGTGTAGGTAAACCGGAGTTTACCGGCCTGATTGACCACCACTACTGCACGAGCTCTATTGTCAGCTACACAGATATCTAGGTTCTTGTTCTCACTGATATATTTAGTGTAACCATTAGATGAATAGAGAGGTTGTCCTTTGTCATTGTATTGAATTGTTTGTTTCTCTGTGGAGCCAGAGTAACGCACAACTTTGGATTGTTTCCTATCATCAGTGATCATGACAACCAGGAGGTCACCAGAGGAGGTACTAAAGACATTGAGAGGATACCACCCCGGTAGTCTGATCACTGTCTGTATCTGTGTATTCTTCACTATGTTCACAGTTCTATCATAGGGATCAGTATAAACTAGTTCACCCCTCTGTGTCACTGCTATGTCACATGGTATGTTCCCTACTTGGTTGGATTGACTTCACTAGTTTCCGTGAGGTTGTAGAGTCTCATCAGTTGTCCTGACCACTCGTCCATACTTCATCATCATTCAGACAGGTCAAACTGTATAATTCATTAGATTCTCCATACTCGGTGTTTATTTCTGAGATGATCCGTGGTACATCAATGAGCGGTGCTGCCCGGGGGAGAGGATTCAGCACCAGAAGAATCCAATGTGTAGCCATGTTCTTCTTTTTTGATAGATAACGCTGCACGAGACCCAATCTGCTGATAAATCTGTCGTTGTTATCTCTGAGGATGAATCTTGGTAAGAAACTGTGAGTTAGGAGGCAAATCTGAATTCAGGAACCCTGGATTTATAAGTAGAGACAGACGGACATCATTGAGTTGAGTGTTTCTTCAGATCGGCAATGCTCTGTTCATTTCCAGAAATATTGCATTTGATTTCATTTTCCCTGCTTATCAAGGCACCCGGTGTTTTGGATTCCATTTCATCCACGTCAGATTTCAGTTTCATGATGGCAATGTCTATTCCTTTGTGCAAGTCTTCTCCATGTTTGTCTAGAGCTGTTGTTAATTTCTTGGAGTTTTGATGCAGATCATCTTTCTGAACTGGGATATTAGATGCAATCTCTTGGTATTTAGGATAAATCAATTTTTCTAATTCATGTAAATCTTTCTGTAATTCTTCTTTCTTGTTTTTAAGCGTTTCTAAAATTTCAACTTGTTTGTGTCCTAGATGTTCACCTGAGGAGACACACTGCAAACAAATAGGAATGTCACATTGTTCGCAGTAAAGTTCACAGAATTTTTTGGAATGTTTTGAACATTCGGGTGCAAATCCCCTCTTTTTGATGTTCCACTTTTGTGTTCTTTAGATTCATCTAGAGGTGTTTTCCCACACAGGCTACACATAGATGAAACGACAATGTCACAGTACATAGGGGGGCCCGGGGTCTCACAGAGATGACACCGTAACACATCCTGGGCCCAAGTACGGCGGTCCATGCTCAGTCAACTTGATAGATTGGATAAGAGAATTCTGAATAAAAATAATAATTCATCAGTTAAATAAATATGTTTTTCATATGAACATCAACCTATTATTGTGAAAAAATAAACATACGGTCCTTGTTTTTTGCGAGATTTAAAGGAAGTAAACGTTTTCGTTATTATTATGACCTTTAAATATTTGAATGCTTTGCTCCTTTTACTTTATTAGCATTAAGATATAAAACCGATTTTTCCCGATAAAACTACAACAATTGCTATATGTAGCTCATTATACACTGGTTGTGTTTGTTAAAAACAGACTACTACCTTCACTCTTCACATGGCGACTCAGTATTTACTTCCGGGTCTGGTCGCTATGGGCGGTGTGACGCGATCTGCCCTGTCCGTGAGATTATCACGTGATAAAATGCAGTGTCGGTATAAGGGACCCGTTCTCCCCTCTTGGTGCAAAATTTCGTTTTGGTGATATATTTTAAGCCTCCTCTCATTCACCAAAGAAAAAAGTGTTTCGTTGTATTTCACAGTTCAACTTTTTTACAGGTATGCACTTAAGACGTACACATGTGACACATCTGTCAGTTTGTCATATCACAAACAGTACATTTGCTGAACTTATAGTGTCCAACTGACACAAACTGAATAAATTATAATTTATAAATAACTCATTAAATGTCCTTCTAAGATATTTCTTGTTTAGTGGCATTGTTTCAATAACTTTCATACAGTAACAAACATGTTTTCTTTCGATTTCTTTCAGACCCCCTCCCCCTTTTCCATATTGGTTATATTTAAAAAAAACCACAAAAAGACAAAAAACGATAATGTTCAAACTTTCTGTAACTGTACAACAGTGAAAGAAGTTTCAAATCTTTCTGTTGAAAAATACATCACATTTTTAAGAAATTTTAGAAAGTTTCTTCAGGCACGTACATCAGGGGGGCAAATTAAATCATCATGGAGTTGCCCCCCCCCCCACACTTTTTTTTTGGGGATTAAAAATTGATAGAAAGTAAGGAAATGAGTGAAGTTATATAGCAACGCTACCCCCCCCCCCCCCCCCCCCCCCCCCCCCCGCGGATATAGAATTTTGAAATTTTGGAAAGATCTAAAATTTCTTTTTCCTTTTTTTTTGCTTTCAAATTTTGGATGATCCTGCTCTGGCCCCCCCCCCCCCCACTTTCACAAACGTGCTACGTGCACTGTTCTTAAGGCATTGGATTCCTGATCAAAAGTATCTAAGTTATGTTCCTAAGTATTTTTTTAATACTACACCCACGATCTTTAACCAAACTTCAAACAAAATTTTGGGTCTATATGCCCTCCTCGGTGCACGGGTATTAATTAGCTTTCGCACTTAAAGTGCAAATTGCACAGAATCGCTTTTCCCTCTATAATTTTTTATCGAAATGTAACCATGGTAACAAAAAAACAAATTCATCAGATTTACATTATTTAGAATTAATAAAATTAAGAATTATCAACATGAAAACAAAATTTGTTTTTTTTTTGCATTTTTTCACGCTTATGATATTTTGACCTTTTTGCACTGAAAAAAAAAAAATACTATTTTTTATTCGTAAACGATTCACCATGCAATTGAAATATTTAAAAGTCTCAACTTTTTTTCCTCAAATCTGACAGACTGTCAAAAGAAACTTAAATATTCAGAAAATAAAACCAAAATTATGGGTCTATAATTGTATGTTTGAGATAGCTGAAATAAGCTACTATTTAGGGGAAATTGGATTGATTTTTTCTTTTTCTTTTATAGAATATCACTTAAACATGCCAATATATGTCGATAGAAATATTGGAATTATTGTTGAAATGTTTTTTGAAACACAACGAAGATATAACAAGCATGAACTCTCTTAAAAGTTGGTCTGCACGAAAATAGAAAGCTAAATTACGGGACTCTAAAACACACTGAGTTATGAAAATGTTCATTCTTTCTAAAACCTTCCGCCCCAAATATAGTCCCTTACTTCACTCTCTAAATATGGGATTTTTCTTCATCTATTTTATTCATAGAGTTTATTTGCATTGTAAAAAAGGAACTTTACAGTAGAATCAATATATGCCACAGAATTTTCACACAAGAGGTGACAACAAATGGGCTACCAAAATCAGAGTGAGCGAACCTCTTTAATTGAATAAGCCTGAGTATATTTTATGATTGGATATTTTTACTTTTCCCCAGTTCTTGAAATACGATGGGATAGTCCGATAGTATTATTTCATGGGAAAATATATCTACATAAAATGATTGATTTAGATGTCGTCGCGCGGTTTACATACTTTTTCCTTCAGAGAATTTAAGTTTTCAAGAGCGAACTTCCGTTCCTCAGAGGGTCTTAAGGCCTATCATGTATTGGTACTCTTTTATGGTGCTATATGTTTTTTAACAGTCCAAATTTCCGTGGGATTTCCGGACTCCTCTCCTCCTCCCTACCTCCCCCCCCCCCCCCGATCAGGTCATGAAAATTATTTTTTAGGACGTAAATACTAATAATACAAAGTTATATGTCTCTGTTCAGTACTAAAAAAACTAACTTGTTTTTACAGCTTATAAGTTATAAGCTTCTTAGATGGCCACGCCTTCGACCCACCCCTTCTTTATATGCGCCATAAACTGTAATGTAAAAGATCGTTATTTAATGGTATACATATACATTTATAGGAGAAATTTTTCTCATTACTGAAAAATTACTGCTATTAATTATTTACGTAATACGAACTCATTCATATATAGTTATTGCTAAGCGCTTCTGTTTTAATATTGCTTTAAAATGAAATATTACACTAAAATTGCAATCCAATTGTTTTGATTTTAGCACAGACTTATGCGGTCCCCCTGCCCCCCCCCTCCCCAAGTGATCCGTGGGTGTCGCTGATTATTTGCAGAAATCCGGATATTCGTTTGTTCACCTTTCCGGATTGGTTTCCAGTTGTTTTTATTTCTACTTTCGATTTTAAATGGAAGTGGGCGTACTAAAGCTTGCCCAGTTTTATGACTAACTTGTAGATCTTTGATGATCCAAGCGATCAGACGTGGTGGATGGAGAGGCGTCAGATCAGGGCGAAGAGGAGGAAGTCTAAATGTTACCTATCATATTTACCTATCCTACGTGTTGAAATAATCTCAGCAAGATCCTTTGAAAAATATCGTCCGTGTTGTTTATTCGGCTTGCGTATTTTCCCTTTATTCAAATATAAGATATTTTTCCCTTTAAAACAGTTTTTAAATTCAAATATAAGATTTTTCTTAATAACAGAGCTGCAATAGGACCGCTTGTAGACATATAAATACCTCGCGAAATCTGCATATATATATTATATATATACTATATTATATAGTATTATATATATTATATTATATATATATATTACCACCTATACTTTTTTTAACTACTATCAAGGATCGGTTTACTGCTCAACGTCCCTCTGCTATTAATAATTCATGATCATTTTTGAAGCATACTTTTGAACGCCATTAGAGGCATTTTCCTTGGTATGTAATTCCATGAAAAAAGTATGGAGTTCCTGTGTGGCGGTTGGATGGATGTTATATATCTGCCCAGGTCAAAAGGGGTTAATTGGGGGTGGTCTACCTCATAGACTATTTAGAAGGGAGGGGGGTTGGTGATTGACAGAGAACCTTTTTCAGTGATAAAGAAATTGCATTCTTGAATTTGAATAGATCTATTTAATTAATTTAAAGGTGTTTTCAATCATGATAGACCTCAAGTCCTTCCTCACAAGATCCAAAGGTAAAAACTTATTCCTTCAAACTGTCTTTGCTTCTGTTAACCTAGATTACTTTTCATATCAACGATTTGATAACTAATTTTAATAAGATACAATAACACAAAAATCTTAAGCTGTAACGAATACTGACTATTTCAGCTACTTGGACTGTTACATATTTTCTGATACAAATCTCCACAATGTGGCGACCATAGCAAAATTTGACCAATGTCCAGCTTGATTATTCCTAATATATATAGTTAACATTAGATGTAAAATAAATTCTCTGTAATCCATTAGGTGCCTTATGTAAGAACAGTCAGACCAAACCTGTGAATGCTGTCCTCTATATCGGGAGAGGCCCTGGAGTCAGATGACGAGGGAGAGACAGACCCCGCCCATCCCCCGCCCTTATAGTAACTTGTCAATCAGATGATTCCTTCAATATTCAATATCTTGAGTTAGTAAAAAAAAGAGGAAAAATGAATGCAACAACATTTTGAATTACTTGAGATACTACAATTTTTATTATGTACGTCACAAACATTGAACGCTGTACACTGCAACGTCACAAGCGAAAATCAAGTTCACGCGTTGGCTGTTACTGTGGCTCTTCATTAATATTAACTTACCCTTAGGATAGATAGGATTTTAAGGTATGAATCACATTTTGGACAAGGCAAGAAGTTTAAAAATGTAAAATAAGCATTAAATCATGATTTTTTTTAATTATCACCATCATAACTCAGCGGTGTGTGCATACAATTTTCATTACGCCTAACGCGCGTTACTGCAATTTGTATTGTACACACCGCTGCAGTTATGAGATTGTATAATTAAAATCGAAGTACTGAGAACTGACGGATAGTTTGATTTTATCAAGTGTTTTTTATTTTAAATCATTGATATTTTTATTTTGGCATGACAATTACATTTTTTTTCTAATTTGAATTTGCCATTTTTTATATATGATTTTTGACTTTCTCGACAAGAATGTCGAAAAAAAACAATATGCAACATGTAAACATATTAAAGATAAATTAGTTAATCAAACTATGTATCATTGATAGAAATATTTCTCGAAAATTGGATGGTCCAGCAATATGTGAACTCTAGTCTGGTTCAACCAACGCTCGGCTGACACCGTAAATCTCGACAAGGATTTACGGAACAGCCGAGCGTCGGTTGGACGAGACTATATTGAACCTGGCTAGTAATACATACGAGTACAAAAATATTCAAATTTTGTTTTGTACCATTTAAAAATTTTGACTATTTTTCAAGTATTTATAAATAAGTTGTTCTCTTGAAAAACATGCTTAGTAGCCTACATACAATCGGAATTAATTCAATTGTTTCAAAACTAAGTCTTGTCAGCATAAAATAATCGAATGATTTGTCCTGAGGTCCAAACACTTTTCACTTTCGTTTGTCTGTGAGTGACTGCATAAGATAGTTGATTAAAATCACCTCCCAAAAATCTGTTCAATGCTATATTTTTATTTCAGTAATTTCACCCCCCCCCAACGTGGGGGGGGGAAAAAGAAACGAAATTGTTTTTTAGCTCTTTGATTTATGCATGTACATGTGCCCTTCACATGAATTTTCTGTTTACATGTATGCATGTTTTAAACTTGGTCACAAACAAAAAAAAAATTGTAAATAAAGGTCACATGTTCAAAAATTAACTACATATTTTACTGCTCATCAAAAGTTTAAGTATTCATATTTTAACTGTAGGGTATCAATATAAATCTGCACAGAAAATATGAATTTAAGCCAAATCATACCAAAAAACTATGGAAGACAAATACAAATGGGGATAGAAGAATTGGAAAAAAATTAACGCCAATAAAGGCATTCGTACCCGTTTGGGTGCAACCCAACGTTTATTAGCAATATACTTAAAATTCTTAGTATGATTCAACCTTATCCCATTGTGCTACTGAAATCTGAAAAAAATTACTTTTCACATGTCAAAATAATAATTTAATAAGTTAGCAATTAACTTTATTATACTTTCATGTTAAATACTGAAATCTGATTGGTTTAGACGCAGTTGATAATCCGTTCTATTACCCTCAGCGTTAGCAACACACTTGGCAACGGGTAACACAACGAATTGTTACATGCGCGTAAATTATGCGCGTTCGGTTCGCCGTAGAATTCACTTCATTTCTATATAGAAAAAGTAATTTCTTTTTTTAAAAATAAGACATTCAGTATAATAAAATAAATAGTGCCTGTTTGGAAGGGTAACTTTTGAAATTGACACCCCTCGAAAACCATTGTCAACCTCCACTTCGCGTTGGTTGACAATAGTTTTGTCGGGTGTCAATTTCAACAGTTACCCTCCCAAACAGGCACTATTTAAATATTATAATTTAAAATTATATTTACAGTTCATAGGAGAGACAGTTTCAAACTTTTCTGGTTTGCTAGTTTCTTTCCTTGCCTTTTCCAGTCTTTTATTACGTCTTTTTTCCCTTCTTTTCTGCCTTTTTTCATTGGTGGAATGTCGACCCATTTTATCTATAAAAAATAATGTTCACATTAGATAACTATAGACTAGTTAAAAATTTTATCTCTTTAAGGACATAGCTATTATTCTCAGTTCTTACTGCACACTAAAAAGTTCTGATTCCATGACAATGTATGCAGTCACTCTGAAAGATCTGCTCTTTGCTGGTCTGCATGATCTTCCCTTTGATGGCAAATAAATGTGAAATAAAACTAAACAACCTACTGGAAATTATTACAAGGTTAGCTTTTTAAAAAGCTAAGAAATTCAGCCAGCTGAATATCAATTGTTAGGTCAAAAGAGAATATGCAATCTATTTAATATACCAAATACATGTATAGTCTCCAGAACAATTATGATATGCAAATTTACATTTATAAAATGCAGGTGTACTTAGTTTGCACATTTTTTTATGACTGAAGAAGCGCATAACATCGGGGGTAGGGGGAGGCCTGATCCCCCCCCCCCCCTATTAGTTCCTCACAAAAAAAACCATTTTTCATGATTTTTAAAGAGGTTTCCCTATTATTTAAGGTGGTATGGGACACCTGTTGCTATTAATGTGAATCAAAGTACATTAAAACTGAAATTCTTTCACTAGTGTAGAACTTTCCAATTTTACAATATTTAACCTAAAAAGGTTTTAAAAATTTATGGAAAGGGAAAATTTTTTAAATCCCCATGGCAGCGGTATTGGAACTCATGATTTACAGATCCGCAGTGAACCCTACGCTGTTATAAAGTTGTATTTCGATTTTGGAAAATAAACTGTTGATAACATTATACTTGATTTTATTGTTTATTTCAATAATAATATGTCACAGCATGGACTTTACCACCTTAAAGGAACTTCACTCTACCAGCACCCCTCCCCCTCCCACACACTGATTATTGGACGGTTGAGTATTGCAAATGATTGCTCTCTGTAATTCGTGGTCCCTTGTCGCAAACAAACTATATCAATATCAGGTATTCCAAACCGTGGCTCCAGACGATGACAGCGGACACAAAATACATGATACAAAAGTGTAACTGCGAAGTTTGACCAAAAGAAACTGACCATTTTCATAACTTATGCGAATTTCTTTAATATAAGTAACAACTGACTGTTTAATTTCTTCCCAGAATATCAATTTACGCAAGTGCATTTAAAGTTTCATTCTAATATCTTAATTACATGTAGCTAACTAATAATCAAAAATGTACAAAAGATCCTATTAATAACAAAATTCCAAGCTTTTCATACAGTTCTCCAGACTTGTTAATGACAATTTCATCTGGTCACCACACAGCATAATTGTTTACAGTGTCTACAGACTCTCTAACCTCACTGACCTAATTCGCTGCTTCTGCTAACATTAATGATGCAACATCCCTTGACTTGATGAACTCTTTACAACCATTGATTAGCAGCTAGTAACCTCCATGCAGTTCATAGACCTAATTTCATGAGATAACATTCTGGCTACCACATTTAATTGACCACAAAGCTGTAGCCCCAATTTTTACATTTACACTCTCTCTCTCTTTCTCTCTCTCTCTCTCTCTCTCTCAATTTTAAATTGTGAACTGAATATAATATAACAATGTTTACTTTAATGACCGCAGCATGACTTTAGTGAAATTAATAATAAAAATTATAACAGAACCAACAATCATTTATACACTATGACTGGAATTTTATTTGTTATTAATTTTCAAGGCATCATGGTATTGTCAGCAGTCAATAAAAATATATGTAGGGCCAGAGGGCTATAATAAGCTGTGCCTGCTGCCTAATCCCCTCCAATATATTATATTGAATAAATTATTGTTTATTTATATGTTTACTGGAGACTGTGTGAGAGAGAGAGAGAGAGAGATAGCTTCAGAAGGGGGTGGGCTGAACCCCCCGCCCCTTACAATAAAAAATGAATTTGGAAGGAGTTCTCCCCACTTTTTGGTTAGAGAGAGAGAGAGAGAGAGAGAGAGAGAGAGAGAGAGAGAGAGAGGCATGTGGAGCAGCTCAATGCTTGTTAAGAGTTCATCAGGTCAAGGGATGTTGTGTCAGAGGCAGCTAATTAGGTCATGGGGTAAGAGAGTCTGCAGACTCTATAAATAATTATGCTGTGTGGTGACCAAATGAAAATGTCATTAACAAGTCTGGAGAACTGTATGAGGGTGCTATGGTTAGAAAGGCATTTTTATGAGGTTAGGGAAGGTGAAAATAACGAAGTGGATAAGTTATTTTGAATAGCGGACATAACCATGATCATCAACAATTCATTTGTAGTTTTTGTAAAAGGACTTAACTGCTTAATAAAGAATAATTTAACGTTGTTACAAATGTTTAAATAATTATAGTGAAATAATAAATAAAATATTACTTACCACCTAGAACTTCACTCAGTATAGGCCTACATGTACGACTGCTGTTTCACCTATATTACAAAAAACAAAAATGCATAGTATTCGATCGAGAGTATCATAGTTTTTGAAGGATTTTCAAACACATGCACACACACACTCATGATCATATCTACAAATATTTCGACCCATAATTCATTATTTTAATACTGTACCAGTAATCTAATTAATTGTTCCTAGAGAGAGAGAGAGAGAGAGAGAGAGAGAGAGAGAGAGAGAGATCCTACCTCTTCAAATCTGTTGACGCTTCGGAACTGTTGATTACATCGTTTTGATGTGCGATGTGCAGACAATGCATTGGGCGCGGTCTGATTTTTCCGCCAAAATATTGATGAAGCTGGTGATGCATATTTATAGTTTCGTATAGTCAAAGTTAGTAAAAGAATAAGGGGAGTCGAGAGAGAAAAATACGCTGTCAATATATATAACGTTTATTCCAGTACGCATAATCTGAAAATGAAGTAAAAAATGATCGAAATATGGATGTATTTTAATTATTAATAGTTATACGAAAATGATAGTCATTAATATTTGGCGCAAAGTCTTTGGCGCAAAGTCTAAGTTGCGGCAAAAGTGTTCCCAAAGTGTTAACATCTCGTGGTTTCACAGTAGTTGAAATTCGTTATGTCTAATTCCGAAGCCGTAGCATTCTCCTCAGGAGATAGTTTCCATCCGTCGGATGCATCGGAAAGCGACAGCAGTCAGGAAGAGGATTCTGTGTATTCAGAATTCCTCAGGAAACGAAAACCGAGGACAAGCACACCATCAGCTTCAAAAACTTCTAAACAGAGACGCAAGAGTAGTGAGTATTTTGTCTGGTCATTGACTTATTACATCTTAATTGTAAGATACTTTGACTGACTTTAAGAAGAAGGAGGGGGGGGGGGGTCATGGAACCCCCCTCTTCCCACTACTCATAGTCATACATTTGTTTACTTTCAACTTTGTTTATATTAATTTATAATGCATGCTGCATGCTAATCACTCTCTCATGCCTTAATTAAAAACACAGGTGTTTATGTCTTTTATTTATTTATTTGTTTTTGAACTTTTCTTTTTCTGCATACTATTAACTAGTTTCTCTCTCTCTCTCTCTCTCCTCTCTCTCTCTCTCTCTCTCTCTCTCTCTCTCGCCTTAGTCTGTTTCTTAATACAGTAAGATGCATCCTGTACAAATCAAGCAGTTGTGCTTATAAATCCATTTTCTCTGGCAGTAATATTGAATCAGAATATGCATGGAATTTATTGAATGAAAAAGAAAAAGCAGAATGTGATCTATTTCTGAAATGTACACCTTTGTACCTGTAACATCTTCATTTGTTTATCTTTTATGTTCAAGCTTACACCAATGACTCCAGCTTCTCAAGAATTACATGTACCTGAAACACCAACAACTAGTGGAACTAATTTATCCCTTGGTCAAGAGGCATGTCTTTTAAATTACATTTTTATTAAGAATTACAACTACAATGAAGGCAGTATCTGTCATGGGCATGGCAATATCTTTCATGGACCCCTGACTTTATTGTAAATTTATATACAGCGATAAATTCAATTATTTACAATACTTAATTAAGTAAATAATAACTGAGTCGACCAAAAAAAAAACCCATTAAGTGTAGATTTTCAAAATGAAAAGATTTTATTTGCAAAATATACAAAAGCATATAGGGACACATGAAATTAAATTGCTTTGAACAATTTTTTACAACTTTTCATTTTTTTGTAGAATCGGATAATTGACTACCTCAGGTCAATAGATCGGAAGATTGACTGTTTGTCGACAGAAGTAAAAAACCTCAGGGAGGAGATTTCCTCAAGCAAAGACTGTAGAAGGAAGGAAGACCCGAAACCTACCATACCTCCAAGAATCAGAGTAAGCTTATATGTAAATGTGATTTATTTATGCAGTAAAAAGATAAACTTTAAAGAGGTAAAGCACTCTTTTCATTTGATATTGCACCATTCTACCTACTTTTGGCTCTGTCAACATGAGAAGCAATTTTCAGAGACAGATAATTCTTATTTTTTTAAAAAATTAGATATGATAACATGACTTACATGTAAATTACATGCATGTGAAAACTTAAAATGTTGAGTCCTTATACCTGTCACAATTTTTCCCAACAGACAGCAGTTCATGATGCATACAAGCATGCTATAGAGGATGGTTCTGAAGAATGGGTGACCAAAATGGCAGACAAAAAAATGAAGTAAAAAGCATTTTTTGTTCATATCTACATTTATAAGTTCTTAAAAATTCAAATCATCCATGTCAGTGCTTACTATTTTACAAGCAATGCCATTTAAATGTAAAGAATGTTAAAGACTGTTTTCTATTATAATGATTTTAAGCTACTACATTGTAAGTTCTCAAATCTCTTTGTTATATATAATTTCTTATTTACATGTATAATTATATCTATAACAAAGCTTTAGTCATTTTTATTTTTAATTGTTGGAGCATTACATTGGGAAAATCATGAGTTAACACAATTATATAAATTCTTAAAGGGTCTCATCTGATGAAAATAAGGAGACAACTGAAGCGGTAAGGCGCTTTGTGAAGGGACTTTACCCTGAGGTTCAGGATGGTGTAATCCAAGGTATGATGTTCAAGTACATGTAATATATACATACAAGATACATTAATTTTGACAACACTTTAAACTATTTGTTTTTTAATGAATTGCTTCTGCATACTTTTAGTATTGAGATGGTTTCTTATTCATCCAAAATTACTCTATACAGATTTATTTCACATAATGTTATGCTTATACTCATTCTAATTACATGTATTAATTCATCATGGAAACCCATTGCTCTCTCTCCTACACACTGCCCATTGGTTGAAAGCAGTGTAACGGAGAGAAAACCTGTGGGTTTTGATGATGATCTTAATTATGATTAGTGATATATGTATTTATATTATATTTCCTTTCAATATACATTGTGTGTATGTACCCTTATTTCAATTTTTAGCTGCTGTGGGGAGGTACTTTGACTCCATATCTCAAAAAAACCACAAAGAGTCTACAGGAAAAGTAGACAAGCACAAAATGAAAATGCTTCATTATAGCAGAAGAAAAAGGGTAAATGAATTTCTTGAAGCTTATGTTATATTGAATAGATAAGTTGATTTAAGTTTATTTTTGAGCCATATGGTGTATAAAATTTCAAAGATAAGAAGAAGAAAATTTTAAGCTTAATGAAAACATTGCATATTACAGTTGTCAACAAAGATTGCTTGTACATTTACTAATTGTATTTTTATAGTAAAGAGAACGAAGTCTTCATATTATTTGCATGAGGTGTAGATTTTTTCCTCCTATTGCATTTATATTTTTCTTTGTAGAAATTGCAGTGGAGAACATCCATGATCTCCAAAAAAACTGGTTGGGATGAAGAGAAAAAGAGGCGTGTCCGTGATGCCATGGACATTACGTACATGTCCTCGGAGGAAGAGGTAAATAGTGATGAGGACTCCTTCTTCACTGTCAAACCTCTGCCGTGGAGATCTGAGGAGTTCAGCGGGATTATTGCAGAGCTGGACTCCAAGTTCGAGAAGACTCAGTCAAGTCGCTCTCGAAGACAAAAAATAAAGAGAGTCAAGGGCAATAACCCCTCTGAAAGACCAAAACCCACTCTCAGAGATGGGCATGAGTGGGTGTTTGTATAAATGCTCCTATAGTAGAACAAGGTTAGAGCAGATACTCCAGTCAAAAATTTGTAAATAAAGTCATGCCAGTTTTACTTTTATTCCTCTTACCCGTATCTTTAACAGTGTAAATTCCATTATAAATTATATTAAGATATAAACTATTACAGTAACAATGAATCATTATCTTTCCTGCCTGGAGGTCTGCTATAATCTTGTTGTACTGTTTCAATTAGATATTCTACAAACTTGAGCAATGGTTTTCAATTAGATTAATATTTGTGGGTAGAAAATCATTATGTAAATTACATTTCTTTCTTAAACAATTCCCTGGTTTAATATTTTCCTCAATGTTGTCATATACACTCAATTCTAATGTTATAATTTTTTTTTTTAATTAATGATGTGAAAATATGACACATTACGAAAGAAAATTTTATATTAAAAAAATTAAAACTTAATTCATGTAACATAAATTTAATTTTGATTTCCTAAGCTATATAGCTGGTGTATTGAAATATTCTGTATATATACATTGTTGATGATAGTTTGTCCCGATTAGACACACTCTATTCTCAGATCCTCCCCCATGTCATATAGAAATTATTTTTTAAATTGGTATGACTTTGGTATGATTGTGAGTTTTATTTGGATTTAATCATATTTCATTTAACAATTTCAATAAGGATTTGAAAACATGCACAACCTACATGTATCCTCTCCTCGATTTTTCTTAAAAAATGATATAATTAAATGAGGCATTTTGAAATCATGGTTGATTAAAGGTTCCTTGTGAATAGTGTGCCATCCAATTTTGAATCCATGTCCATTTAGTATGGGATAAGCCCACATATTTTAATTGATAATTATCTACTTTGAGACTTCTTGATAATTATAAGTCTATAAACATAAAATGTTGACTATATCAGTTTCATTGTTTTGGTTTTTGTTTAAGTAATTGTGTATTTAATATGAAATGATTAGATTGATTAATGTTGATAAGGAATAAGCATTCATGATTTTATGTTTTCAAATGCAATTTTTTTTTTTTAAAGAAACATTTTATATGCACCAATTATGCATCTTTAAATACCATTAATTATTATTTTGCCATACATGTATTAAAAACTTTGTATTTATTGAAAAGCAATACTTTGGAATCCAGGTTGAGATTTTCAAAAGGTGAACCATTCATCGTTTTATTGTGTTTTTGTGAATGAGATTTACATTTTCCATGCACTGAAGAACTTTGTACAAATAAATTGGCTCATGCTTTATGACAACAATCCTCCATATTCTTTATCTTTAGACTCTATTGGTAATTAAGCTGCTCTGCTACATGGATATGTTTTCAATAATAATAAAAAACAATGTTACTATCCTTAAAATAAGTCAAAAATTTAAACAAATGTTGAATTTTGGAAAATGACTTGCATGTACTTGCTTGTAGTTCTTAAAACTCAATGTAAAGTGAGGTACAATAAACACATGAATGTAGAATATAAGTTGAGTAAAATGAGAAAATTAAACTAAAACTCGACGTAAAATTGGGTATAAAGAACATTTAAATGTGGAATATAAGTCAAGTAAAATGAGTGAATAAACTTGAAACTCGACGTAAAATTCTATATAAAACATTTAATATGGAATTTAATTTGCGTAAAATGAGTGAATAAACTTGAAACTTGACGTAAAATTGGGTATAATAAACATTTAAATCTTGAATTTAAGTTGCGTAAAATGATTAGATTAAACTTGAAACTCGGCGTAAAATTCGATATAATAAACATTTATATGTGGAATATAAGTCGAGTAAAATGAGTGATTAAACTTGAAACTCGACGTAAAATGGTGTAAAAATGTTTTAAATTTCGCGCATAATGAAGTTTAATAACTTTTTACTTGTAGTTTACTTTGCGTTTAATTGTATATTAAATGTCATTAAATTTCGGCGTTTAATAAGAATTTTACGCCACTGAAAACTTCAAGTAAACTCCACATAAAATTTAAAATTAAATCCGCATTAATTGCCTAAATTTCACGTATAATATGGGATTTAATAGGAGTATAATTTGTGATTAAACGTCACTTTTCGTGCAGTGTTGCAGGTGTCTTAGTGAGTAATTATTTTGCGGTGTACATAGCATAAGTAAATCCTGTAGATATTTGGGGGCAAGACCATGGACCATTTTATAAAATAATGTGAGTTTATGAACCTAGCTTTCTTTTATCTGATAGTAGATCAATACCCAATTCATCATATAGAGCTGACTGGATGAGTTACTTCTAAGACCTGATATAATCCTTGCAGCAGTTACTTGAATATCTTCTAGAAGTTTAACTTCTCTATCTGAACAATTATCCCAAACTATATCAGCATATTCTAAAACTGGTCTTATAAATGAAAAATATATTTTTTTAGAGAGCATCTACATAGCTTATATTTAACAAGTTTCAATAGGTTTAACCTTATACAAGCTTTTTCATGAATAGAATTAATATGTTGTTTCCAACCTCCATCATATTGGAGATTTACACCAAGATGGATGTGACTATCAACTTTTTGTATAAATGGACCATGGACACCAAACTGCACAGGGGGATGAGATATATTTTTTCTACTGAAATCAAGGTTTTTGGTTTTACTGGGATTAAAATCAACTGCCCATATGTCAGACCATTTACATATTTTGTCAAGATCAGAAACAAGCCTGTGTGTCATTGTCAACAATAACATATATAGAAGTGTTTCATTAACATGAAGATGCATTGTCAGTCTAAGGCACTTTTCTGGTAAACTCTGCATGGAGTTCAAAGTACATGTAATTGTATACAGTGTAGTTTGTAATTGTCCAATAGAGTTTCATAGACTTACAAGACTTAGCTGCCAGTGAACAGTTATACATTATAGTGTTTGCAAAACATGTGCATCTAAAGTTATATCAAACCATGTGCATATGTCTTCTATTATATAGACTTGCTTCAAATTTTAGGCAGAAAATTTTAATGAGCTCGTGAAAACCTACACAGATGCAGATGTGGAATTTGAACAACAAAACAGGTACCTGTCATCATTTGGCCTGCAAAGAAATCCAATCACAGGTGATGGTAATTGTCTGTTCCGCTCAATAAGTTTCTCCCTGTATGGTCATCAAGATAATCATCAGGAGCTAAGAAATTTGGCGGTCGAAACACTGAGAGGTAATATGCATGTTTTTCAAAATTATTTTCTAGATGATGCAGGTACAATAGATGAACAAATAAACCGTTTAGGCCAACAATATACATATGCAGGTCAAGAGTCAATTTTAGCACTGTCCATGGCTTTGAATATTAATATCTTGGTCACATTTGGAGGAGATGTACATAATCCTCAAATAACTACCTATGAAAATACTTTTTCACAAGGTCAGCCTCAAAAAACCATCCTTATTGCATGGAGAAGAGCTGGTGGAGGTCATTATGAGTCTATCACCGAGGTAGATACAAGTAACCAGTTCTCTTCCTTTGTCCCTAGGTTAGATCCAGTGTTGTTACCAGGTCAAGATCATAGCAATACAAAACCAAAAGGTTCACAATTTTCAAAGCCAATCAATATGCATAATTATAAATCACTTAGTTCTCCTCCTTCAATATCTGCACTGCACTCTTATGTTAAATCTGAGGACAGTCCACTAAGTCACAGTCAAGGTTCAAAGATGTGTCATCAGTGCAAGGTCTCCTTTAAAAAAGTAGAGAATTTAAAGAAACATGTCAAAAGGTTTCATTCTGGTCAGGGTCAAGCTCCATCTGTTTGTTCTAAGCGTAAACTTCAAGCCTGTATGATTTCAACATGTTCCATGCAGTTTCAAACAGTAGATCAACTTATAGAACATGCAATAAATGTTCATGATGCTAATATTAAAGTTGAACATATGACATTTGACAATTTAGCTCAGTTTTCAGAATTCCGAAGTAATGAAGAGCTGTCCTCTAACACTAGATTCGTTCGGAGGTCAAGGCCACAGAAAAATAAAAAGGGAAATACGGTCTATACTCTAGTCTGTCACAGGAATGGGCCAGTCACTGCGCACAGGGCAAAAGGAACCAAACCAAAGACTTCTCGTAAAAACAAGAGGGACACTGTCAAATCAATAGCCTTTGCCCAGCACGTTTTGCAGTATGTGAAACAAGTGATGGAAAGGTGGTGGTAAAGTATATCAAATCCCATACCCATTCCTTGTCATTTGAACAAAGTAAGTATTTACCTATTCCTGACAGTTTAAAATCAGAAATAACCAGTATGCTTGCTCTTAAAATTCCAATAAATAATATTATAGACAAAGTAAGGGAACATTTTAGTGACAGAGAGGGTAGGGATAATTTAGATGACCTTAAGTATTATCATTTGATAGATCGAAAGAAAATTCATAGTTTGAAAACACGACTTGTAGATCCTTCAATTATTCAAGACAGTAATGATGCACTGTCAACTTCTTTAAAGGTGGAAGCTCTACGTCAAGAGTCATTCAACCCAGTCCTCCTATACAAACAACAAGGCATTGAAGATCCTTCCAAAAGACTCGCCAAGGAGGACTTTATTTTAGCCATCATGACCAAACAACAGCTGGACATGTACCAAAAATTTGCAGGCCGGATTTTATGCATGGATTCCACACATAAAACAAATAGTTATTCATTCAAGTTAATTACTCTCATGGTAGCTGATGAGTTTCGTAAAGGTTATCCTGTTGCATTTTGTATTTCTAATAGGGAGATGAATTAGCAATATCTTTATTTCTGTCATCAGTTAAGGCTCTCTCCCCTGAAACAAAGGTCAAGGTTATAATGACAGATGATGACAATGCAGGGTGGAATGCAGCAAAGTCGGTCTTTGGTTCTGATCTTCAGCAGTTCCTTTGTACCTGGCATATTCAAAGGTCATGGATAAAAAATATCCACAATCATTTTAGGAATGATGCTCAGAAACAGAAATATACTGTTATCTTTGTGCCATGCTGCAAGCAAAATCAGAGAATGATTTCAATAGGTATAAAGAATCATTGATCTCAAAACTTCTTACTATGAATCCTGGGTTCTTAAAATATTTGATGGATAATTACTTTAATCGTCCTGAGAAATGGTCATTGTGTTTTAGGAAAGGAATAGAATATGGCAATGTTAATACCAATATGTTTGTAGAAAGTTTTCATAACCAGCTGAAAACTATATACTTCTCAGGGAAGCGCAATAGGCGCATAGATGTGCTTTTAGACACTTTGTTAAAGATAGAGAATGACCATTTTATCAGACACCTACAACGTGTTTCTTATAACAACCCTTCTGATAGTGATGTGCATATTAAGGATAGGCATGACAGAGGTTTGGATATTGATAATTCCAGGGTTAAGCAAATTACCAGCAGTATCTTTTCATTAGATTCTGAAACAGATAATTATATTATAGAGGCCATGCTGGATGATTGCTCACAGGAACATTGTTATAGCAAATGTAAAAATTTACCATGCATAAATCTTTGCTATCACATGTATCAATGTTCTTGCAGTGATTACCACAATGGTCATATATGTAAACATATTCATAAAATTCATTCTCTTTCCAGTGTTTCAGATACTATTGTAAGAGATTCAGATGAAAATGAAGTGCAACTTTGTCATCCTGAACCAACAGCTGCAACCCTAAAGAAAAGACATCCAAATACAACTGCAGCGAATTGATAACCTTCTCGACGAACGTGGTCATCAGGTTAAAAATCCACAAGTCATAAAATATAGATTATCTACAATAATTAAGTCTTTAGAAAGTTTAATTTCAGGTAATAAAGCTTGCATGACCATCCAAGATGAAAATCCCATGAAGCTAAATCCCACCGAAAGAATTGCAGGAAACGCAAATAATATACTGCAACCAAGGTTTCACAAAACTGAAAAGAAAAGGGGACGGCCGAGGAAAACACCACTGAAGAGACCAACAGAAGAGGATATGAAAAAACTTCTAAGGTTTATAAATATTTTTTTTGAATATACTAATCAATAATAGGGATGAATTTGCTTTGGTTGAATGATCACAGAAGATTCACTGATAAATACTTGAAATATATGTTAACTATGGAGAAATATATAAGAGAATATATACCCTACATGTATTGTAAAACTTGATCAAAATGTGACTTGTATAAAAATGCAATACTAGAAATTGATTAACAAATGCTAACTTCCATTGAATCTCATTATGACAGGAATGACGGGGAGACTCCTACACAGACAGAGGGGGCAGCAGCAGGACCATCTCATGGCTCTGTTGCTCCCTACCCTCCACTCAGGTTGGTTCATCCCCAAGGACAACCACTGCAAGTGTCTCGGAGTGATGAACAAAATGTGTTTTCGTAAGTTACTTGGTTAATTTGATTTGTAACATGTAATTTTTTTAAGTATTATTTGTAATCACTTACAAGCACATTGAAACTACTCCTGTCAAATGCAATATATATGTTGAATTTATTGATGTTTTTGTGTTTATGTATGTTTATTGATTTTATTACAAAGTATTGGCCAAGGTGGACTGGGTCAACCATCTTGGATGAGAATACCACCATCTATGTTAGGCAAAAGGATAACTGTTGTCAAAGATGGAAAGCCTCAACAGATCATATTTTCAATTAATGGTACATGATTAATTGTTATACTATGAAATTTTTAAAAAATGCAATAGAGAAATCTTGTAGGAAAAGTGCATGTGATACATTTTCATACATATGTTTAAAAACTTGTGCTGAAAAATAATTAAGTGAGAAAAATTATGAAAATATAATTATACTGCTGTTAATGAAATATACAACCATGTAAATGTAATAATATACTAGCTAGTGTGTAGACTGAATAAAAGTTGTATTTAATAGGTGACCAGGGAAATCCAGATCCTGATGGAGAGTGAGGGTAGAGGCAGATATGTGGCTGTGGCATTAAGTCAGTCCGGTAGTAGACTGGCAATGGCAAAAAGGTATTTCCTTAGGCCAGTGTCATCAGCTACATATTCTCTACTTGAACTTGCCGGAGATTTGGGACAGCAGATGCACCTAAATGCAACATCCAGTTTTAAATGGTGGGCTGTGGAGGGTAGAGGCAGGTATGGGGCTTTGACATTAAGTCAGTCCAGTAGCAGGCAAGTAACTTATTTGTTCTGGTTAAGCTATTTCTTACTTTGTTTCAGAAGTTAATATAATTTAACATTCATATTCACATGTTAATTTTAAATTTTTAAAAAGAAATTTTAAGAGAGAGAGATTCTGAGAGAGAGAGAGAGAGAGAGAGAGAAAGAGAGAGCAGAGGGAGAGAGAGAGACACACACACAGATAAGACAGACAGACAGAGAGAGCAGAGGGAGAGAAAGGAGTTTGATGGGGTCAAAAGAACATAGAGAGATCTCTGCATGGATTACCATGGTAAAGAAATTAAGGGAATATAAGGTATGTCTTTTGTTTAGGCCCACTTAGATTAATACTAATTAAAGTGAGTTTTTCTGATCAAGAATTGTTGATTTTGTCTGTGCAATGAGTTATTTGTTTTATTGAATTATGTAGTCTCAAAACTACACTGTGTGTGTGTGTAATCACAGATTGAGTTCTGCATTTTATGACTATCTATAGATACACAAACCATTGCAGTTAGGAGACTACATCTTTAAAATAAATACACATGTATTATTAAATGCTTAAGTTTATTTTTATTTATTGATAATATCTGCCTTGCTGTATACTATTACTATCTGCAGTTATTAATTTCTTAAAGTTAAAAAAAGGTTAAATCCTTCTCCATGCCATAAAGGCACATAGGGCCGGGGCTTATCCGCGGTTTTCCATGGTGCTAAGCTGATGAGAGTCATTGACTCCCCCTGGATGGGACACCAGTCCATCGCAGACCACATACAAGTAGTAAGCAGTACCCAATTTCAGCTTAGTGGACTGAAACAGTAGATAAAGTGCCTTGTCTGTTTAGTGCACAACACACAACACCAAGTGACCACAGCAAGGTTTGAACCAGCCACCTTTTCAGTTACTGGCCTAACGCCCATTACCATTGAGCTACGTGCTCCACAATGTCTTAAAATCTTTGTATTATTCTCACATTAAGCTCACATTAAGTTAAAACTTCATAACCATTCACTTCCCCATCTGTGTATGTCAAAGCTCTCCACACACTTTTTACAAACAAAATTCATATGGAAAGTAAATATTGTTGCAATGTTTCTGAAGGAAGATTGTATTAGGTGCATGAGCAATGTGGACTACATACATGTAGGTTTATGTTGGTTTTTTGTTTGTCTGTTTGTTTGATTTTTTTAGCATAATTAACTGTTTCCCAACTGATGAAGCCCGGACAGTTAATTAGATATAAAAATTATGGAATGCTGAACGTGTATTGGTACTTATTTAAAAATTTAGTACTGTTATTTAATAAAAAAAAACAACAAAACTTCAGCATTTTGTAATAGTTTATCCTGCATTACATTTTGTTCAGTTTGATAAAGGGATGCATGTACAATATATGTACAAAATCAAGTACCAGTACTGCAGGATAAACAGTTTAACCACATGATGACCATAACAGCGCACATATCTAATTTTGGCTCAATCAATTTAAGAATACAATAAAATATTTATAAAAAATTTAGAGTCTAGATATGGTTATCATGTATTTGGTACAGATACACCTTGTAGTTGAAAACAAACCAAATTGTTTCATCTCCAGCTTAAATTATATGAATAGTTATTTTATTTATGGCTACAGGTGTAATCAGTACCAATAAAAGGGCAGAAACTTACATGGCAAATAAGATAGATTTTGATGTTTATCTTTCATTTTAAATATGATAATTTGAAATTGATTTTTAAAAACGTAAACTATATACATGTATATTAATAGGTATGATTATAGAAAATACTATCTGTCATGCCATGTAGGTCTTGGGGATTCCTAGTTGACATGAAGGTTAATTTATACCATCATAATATCGCACCCTCATTTGCAAATATTTTTTTCTATAAAATTAGGATGGAAAAAACAGATTATTATAAATTGTGAACTTGACTGTCTTTTTTTTTCATGAGATACCCAGACTCATTTAAAAATGTGAGTGATGTATCAGAGCTTGTACCTTACTCTCTTCCATAAACAGGTACTACTTACCGTATTGGTCTTAATGTGGTAGAGTCAGACATATGGCATTCCTACTAGCTCTGGCTTTTGCTCAATCGGTAGAGTGCTGGACTGGCGTGCCAGAGGACCCGGGTTCAAACCCCAGCAGAGGCAACAAGTGTCTCTGTTACATTAACTAATATATATAATAATTTTTTTCTGGATAATATGTAATTGAGTATTTAAATGATCAGAAATTATCATAATGATAAATCTGAGCATATATAGATTTCTTTATATCATGTTAAATATTTTTACATGTAAAATGCTGTGACAAGGGGAATAACTCTTTCATATTGTACAAATGTAGCATTAAAATATGAGGTATATTTTATGCCTGTTAAAATAATTATATTATATGAATTTATTATGTTACTGAATAATATTGATGTACATGTATATTTACAGATTGAATTAAATCACAACAATAAAAGGGAATAAAATATTCAACAACGAATGTGTCCATCATTTACATATCTGTTACCCATGCAGATATTGCATTAATTGGCTGTTTATTTTTCGGCAATGATCACCACCTTCCTAACCCACATAATTCACCATAGAGAGCATTATACTTAATTTTTATTTGTGTATATTTGATATCAAATGATACGTGGGTGTATAGTTTTCTTTGAAAACTCAGATTATTTTTAATTCAGATAACACACACTCAATTAGCTCTGTTACATGTACAGTATGTAATACTGGAAAAATATATCATGGTAAGGCTAATGGTATAATGAGAGATGTCAAGACCTTTGTACAAGGTGTACCTGCATATGTGTGAAGTTAAAACTACATGTACCTGTATTATTTATCATAACAATGAAGCACATAGATATACCCATATGAACTTCCTATTGAGTTTCTAAGCATTGCTTAAAGGTGATAACTTAAGTTTGTTTTACATGTATACATTCAGGGCATTTTCTGTTATTCATGTAGCTATTTTACATATACATATGTATTTTGGCTATCTAAAGCAATTCCCTACTAAATTTATTGTAGCACGAAGTGAATAAGCAACAAATGACATTAACTTGATGTATTGATGGATTAGAACAGTCACCTTATTAATGAAAATGTCTTATCTATAGGATACCAAAATAATTATATTGTCATTTATCATAGGGCTCACAACAAACATGAAACAATTGCTTGTGATCAACTAAGTAAGCACTAGTATAATTTACCGTCCCAGGTAATTAAACTAGGCATTATTGTGTAAATTTTTTTTCTTCATGTAAAAAGTTTCTGCATTGTAATAGAGGCATCTTTTCTAATCATTTGGTGGCCTTGAAAAAGGCCGTTTTGACTGGATGGTAGGGTCAACAGCAAAGGTCAGCTAACAGGTAACCTATCTGTACCAATCTGAACAGGAAGGAGGCAGCTGTGCATCACAGGACCAGCCGAAGGGCTGAAAAAATGCTGTGATAGAAACATCTGTTTCCATCATCATTGAGGTGAACTCCATCCCTGTCAAAGTGTTTCTCCTTAAAGAATTTGTGGGAAAAGAAAAAGACTTTCTTCCCCTGCTCAAAAGCACCAAATTCTTTAAGAAGAAATTTATTGACCCGTTTCTTCTTACGGTCATAAGACCGTGAAGAAAGACCCCTTGGTCGCCTTCGACAAAAGATCGAGGCCACAATGATGATGGAATCCGGGTGCTTCTCCCTCAGCACGGTAATCAGCCTCTTCAGCTTCACCAGGACATCAGAGGCGGAGGTCGTGTCGTTGATGTCATTTCCCCCCAGCTGAAGCAAAATAACGTCAGGACTGATCCTCTCTACCAACTGCATGTCAAGGTGGTACACCTGTGGGACAGTTCTGCCTCCAACACCATGCAGATGGACATCCAGGTTGCCATGCCTCATCACTCTGCCGTTCACCCTCATCCAGTCTCTCAGTCGCCTGATAAAGCTGTGCCCAAGAACAAGTGCTCTCATAGTGGCAGCTTCTCTAAATGACTACACTGCCCGAGTGTCACGTTTATATAGCCGAAGAGCGGACGTCTGAGAAAGCAGTTATGGCGTTAACACACTAGACAAGGAGTTGCGTCCCTTTCCGATCAGCTGATATGTATTTGTGTTTCTTTAAATATATTTTGCAGAAATAATGAGCAAAGTTTAGTGTTTCCTCTATAAATTAAAGATTGTAAAACATTCTGTACCTATGAAAGTATCACACAATGTACGGAATACTTTAAAAATAGATTATTACATGTATGCAACGCAGAATTATGTTGAAGGGAATCACTTTCATGAGCAAATTATTTTATATTGTGCGTTAATAGTTTAACTTGGAGTAAATATAAATTTCATAAGAGGATTTAACAAGGTTAAAAAATATTTTTATGTATTTGTTGTAAACTGACATCGCATTTATAAAGAGAAATTCGTATAAACTCTTGGCTATGAAACACAAATGTGAAACACGCGGTATCTCTATACATGTATTATTATTTCACCGACACGTAGGCATAAATGAATCATTTTTCAAAAATTATGTATTAATAGTTAAGTGCTAAAATATAAATTTGTAGACTAATATGATGCACGCAGAATATATTTGTTTAACAGACAAAACCATGCTGACCTTCAGCTGATGATAAACATGCAAGCCCTGACCCCAATATCATGAACTTCAACATTTATTCTACAACATTTATTCCTCTGTATGACTAAAGTTATATAAGAAATTGAATTGTGGATTGGGTATGTTTGAATAATTAAAATATATATTATGTTCTCAGTGAATGAACGATAATATATTTTTTTTAAACTTATATTGTTTATGTACTACTTTGAATTTAACAGTGTTTAAATTGTTTACATTAGTTTTCGATCGATTAATAAATCGTAACAATTTCTTTTCTTATACAATAAATCATTTTAATTTTTTCAGTTATATTTATGAATAAATTGGGATTTTTAACTGGTAAA
Source organism: Magallana gigas (assembly GCF_902806645.1). Classification (NCBI taxonomy): domain Eukaryota; kingdom Metazoa; phylum Mollusca; class Bivalvia; order Ostreida; family Ostreidae; genus Magallana; species Magallana gigas. The sequence goes on from NC_047563.1 coordinate 45,290,658, forward strand.
TTTATATATATTTATAAGTATAACTAATCCGGAAAAATATAACGTAATCGGAAACGTTTTCCGCGTTACATGTAAATCTCGCGAGATCACAGCTGTTTTAATCAGATTCAACTTTCGGCAGCTCCCTGCTACACAGTTGCGCATGCGCACTCAGACTTCCGCTTCTCTTCTTTCACTTCGTTTCAACATGGCGGGTAGACGAACTGAAATGAATCTTGAAGGTTTTTTCTTCTTGGTAGGTTCCATTTTAATCAAGTGTCATTTAATTGTAATTAGTTATTAAAACAGAAAAATATTAATCTCTTTCTTTGAAACTATTGATTTATTTTTTCATTATAGCTAAGGAATATTTATTTTGCCATATCTCCGGTACATGGGCATGTACAAAAAAAAAATATTGAAGAAAATACTTTAGTTGTTTGATTACTTTGTGATTGATTAAAGTTATATTTTAGAATACATAAATTCAAATCTATTTCAGCGATTTACTTCATTGGTTTATATTCTTTTGTTAATTTTACAAACGAGTATATCAGTGTATATCTATAGCTTTTTCATGTGCTATATAATTATTATTTATATGTCACGCATGTATCTTATTAGAACAGCACACATTATTTAGTTGAAACAAAAACTTGTGAGGTGAAATTTATTAGGTTTAATGGTATTGCCAATATTAGCGCAGAACCTTACTAAAATTTATATGTGTTTGGTTGAAAATATTGTTCCTACATAGCATAAGTGTGATAAAAAAAACTACCAAACCAAAACAGCAAATTAGATAGAGGATGGAGAATGGAGCCATCTCAGGGGCTTGAAGGATGGTTAATGGTTTTATTTCTTTATTCCTGTTTCAAAATATTAGTATACTAGTATAAAGTCTCAATCCATGTTATTTGTATATAGTATCAATACCTGTTATCTCCTGCTATTTTTTAAATTGCAGTCAATTTGTAAGTGAAAAAAAGTCCTGTATTGTTACTCTTGCTGGTTAATAATTAACAGATTGCTCTCTTGACTCCTGTCCACTGCATTGGTGAAGATCTGCATCTGCCATTCCTGTCTCAGGTAAAGTCCAGACACTGGGTATACTAAGGCATTAATATGAATTAATATTTTAAAATTTCTTGCCATGTCTGTAAATGTGATTTATACTTCTAAAGTCCTGTTACATCTTGACAGTTACATCCAATTAATGGAACAGCAACTGTAACATCAACAAGTGTGAATTTTGTGACAGTGTTCAATGTTTGTGGTGTCAAAAGAAAACTCATTTAGCCTTACATTCCTTAAATGAATATAAGCTAATAATTAGAAGGAAAATTAACACTGAGGTAAATGCAGTGGTCATTTTATCACACCTTAAATATTTAATTATTTGTTACAGGAAAACCTTTTGCCACCTTTATTGACAGATACCCAGTTACAAGTAAGTAGTTTTAATAAGGGAGTAAGTGTCGAAAAATATTTTAAAAAAATATGTGTATTACTTTTTAGTCTATAAGTCTACAGTACTTGATGCATATATTCACCCAAGTACATAATTGCATTAAAGGTAAGAATCTATTGTCTACCTTTGTTATTCTTGATAACATAACAAGGGTCAATTTATTCTTTCAAAACTGTGGAGCAGTTCATAAAAGAGGATAAACTGTCCCAAGTTATGTTACATGTTTGTGAATTTTAAAAAATAATGGATATTTTTGGTACTTAAATGCTGGCAAATTTGGAGTGATGTAACTTAGCTCACCTGGGCTTTTTTGATCAAAATTTGTGCAATGTTGTTGTCAAAGTAAACTTTTTTTATTTCATAATTGTAAATAATTACATTTCAATTTTAAACAAATAATAATTCACACTGGGCATGCATTAAATGTATTTAACCCATAGCAGCATTTACAGTAAAACTTGTCTAATCCAGTGGAGGGTGGTTCTGATGTATAAATGTAATTAAGAAGTTGTATGATCAAAGGAGTTATGCAGGTACTTTTATTATTTGAAACAAAAACCATTTTTGAACTTTCTAAATAAACAAATAGAATTGTTAGTAGTAAAGTAATAATTGGATAACCAAAATCACTGATAAGCAGTACATGTAAAATGATTTGGGTATAAAGCAAGATGGTATGAGTGTTCGTGAAGGTTGAATGTTCAAAAGCTAAAGTGAGTAACATATTATACCTTTTAAAGCTGTTTCTTTTTGTAAATGCCCACAAGGAAAGTTTCTGTCTGCCCCTGGGGATGGGGGATGGGAGGTTGTTTTTTTTAAATAAAACATATCTACTAGCCACCTTGTTTTAGTTTATCTGTGAAAACATAAACACATAAAACCTATCTTGAAAGTTAACAAATATGAGAAAATTATTTTCTATCAGAGTCTTGCACCTTTTCAATATCAGGTCATGCACTCTATTATGATCTTGAAGTTTTTTGCTAAAATTATAGATTTCATAGTCCATTTTGAAAGATTTTAGGCAGGGAGGTGGTCAACATTACGATATTATAATTTTTCTACTCCAGATTGAGAATTAATTAAATGCATATATGAGACCCCTCGACAAGTTTGTGTATGGGCTATGGTACTCAGGTGACCGTCAAGGCTTATTTGTCTCTCGATATGTTTAAGATCTTATTGAGAACTGCAATGTCCAATATTTGTGATATGGCTATGAAATCACCCTGTTACAAAAGGGACTCAGTATTTAACATAAAGAAATCTTTTGTATACATGATTATTTTACTACATTGTTCATATATTTTTATATGACTCCATAAAACTGATTTTATAATTGCTTAGGTGAGTAATTTGGCCCATGTAACTCTTGTTATGTTTTTGTGATTGAACAACAAATATGTTGCTGATAAGATTTGATAAGATTGGAATAGTAACTTTTATGAAGATGTTTGAAATTATTGCAGGATTATGAAGAAGAAGATTTGGGTTTGATCCCCATAATTATATATAACTCTATCTTGCTTAATTGTCTTCTGCTTTCTTTTTGTACATTAACACTTGATATATAGAAATAACAATATTTAGATGTATTTACCTTGCACCCTTTTATCACTTTTATGCACATTTTACTTGGAACTCACAGTGCTTTGTTTATCTTAAAAAATGCTTATAGATTGATGGTGTAAAATCAGTCATACCAGTGATTAATCTAGGTTTTGGGGAAAACTACCCTCTCTGGAGATTTTGGGAAAATCAGTCTGGGGTCAGAGTCCTGTTCAGGGGACCAGAGGGCCAAAGCCACCTGGCTGTAATTGAATTTTAACATTTTATGACCTTTAACAGAACATAAAATGCTCACACAATTCAAATGCTCACATAACTTACATATTTAACCCCATTTGGAGTAGCTATAAGCACAATAAAAATAAAAACAATAATATATGAGCTTTTTATATAGTAAAGGGAGAATATTTACTTATCAAATGGGGAAAAGAGGAGATTTAGGGGAAATTTTCTCATTTTTTTTGGGGGGGGGGGTACTGAATATAGGCTGAAAATATGCCCTAGATTAATCCCTGCATACATTAATAAAGTTCAAAGCACTAGCCTACTTTATATCACTTCCTTTTCTTGCCTTGTCTTGCTTACACTTTGCTTACCAAATTCTTTGCAACTTTCTAACATAATATAATATTTTGCTGCACCAAACTAACATCAGGACAGGTAGTGTATGGACAGTCTAAGACATGGGTTCAATTCCCATCACTGCCAGAGTTGAATGGCTTTTTGTATGACTAATGGATTATAGCATATTTGTCACTGCCTTAAATTAACAAACTAATCTATTTTTGTTTGAAGTACAAAAACAAAGTATATATTGATTATAATTATTATGCCTTATAATTTTTTTTTTCTCTCATTTATATGATTTAAATTAACTTATAATGTCTTGTTAATTCATGGTATGAAAATTACTTAGAAAATTCCACTATTTTATCTTCAACAAAAAACTTTTCTTATTTGAACAAAAGTGAATCAAATGTTTCAAATTTCTTTTGTTGTTTACAAATGGTCATTTTGATGCATCATATTTATTTCGATTACTTTCTATTTTCTTAGGAACAGAAAACATTTTGCATGAAATAAGTAAAACTCAGACAATAGAACTTCAAAATGTTGATGAACACCAAATGCAAGTAATTCAACAGGATGAATATTTGCATCAGTACGGTTTGTATAGGGCCCATATTCAGGGAGATGGTAACTGTTTGTTTCGTTCTGTTAGTTTTGGTTTATATGGCACTGAAGACCATCATTATGCATTGAGAGAATTGGCTGTGAATCACATCCAGGAAAACTTAGATGACTTTAGGTTTTATTTGTATGGAGAAAATGGATTACCCATGACTGACACAGAAACTACCAGGTATCTAAATAATTTAAGACAATTAGGAACATTTGCTGGGCAGGAATCCATACTAGCTTTATCAAGAGTGTTAAATTTGAACATACTTGTAACTATAGGAGGGGATTCTCAAAATCCAGTGGTTAATACTTTAGAACACAATTTTCACAACTCAGGTAATATTATTCATTTGGTTTGGACACGGGCTGGGGGTGGGCATTATGAATCAGTAATAGAAAATCCAGCATTAAAGGAACACACAGCTCCAACTGGGTCATCACAAAACACTGCCAGTGTTTCAGACAATAATACGGGTAAAAGCAGTTACAATTGGAGATCTGATGCCAAAACTTGCAAACCTTTTAGTTTAGATGTGCTGGAAGATATTAAAAGCCACAAAGTACAGAATCAAAATACTGAACATTCATATGGTAGACAGTATGTTGACAAAGGTGATAGTTCAAGATCTCAGACAAAATGCCCTAGGTGCAATAGAAGTTTTTACAACAAAGCAACTATGATGCGTCACCAAAAGTTGGCTCATGAGAAAGAAAATGGCCAAAAAATATTGTGTTCTATATCCACATGTGCTTTGAAGTTTCATAATGTGGATACATTAGTTGATCACCTTCGAAATTTTCATGGAGCATGTATAGATGTTGAAAGTCTAACTTTTGAAAGTATTGATTTATTTGAACAGTTTAAAGAGCAGGAGAGTATTAAAATACACAGCAGATATGTAAAGCAGCGGAAAAATAAAGTAAACAAAGATGGCAGTCAGTCCTATACTCTTGTGTGTCACAGGGATGGGGTCAAACGTATTCACTTAAAAAAGGGTAAAAGTTATTTAGGAAAACGCAAAGAAAATATCAAAGGGTCTTGCAAAATTCAAAAATTGTGTCCTTCGAGGATGTCGGTTAAAGTTAAGTCAGATGGATCTGTTCAGGTAAAGTATATCAAATCGCATACACACTCATTGTCCTTTGAAGAAAGCAAATTTTTGCCTTTATTAGATTATGTCAAGTCCGAGATTTGTACAATGTTAGCCCTGAAAATACCAATAAACACTATACTTGACAGAATACGAGAAAATGTAGGTGAACGCAACGAACGTGACGACTTAAGTAAATTAAAATACTATCATTTGTTGGATAGGAAAACTATTCACAATTTAAAGAAAACTATTGTTGACTCATCTGTAATGAGACATTCTGACGATGCAACTTCAACCTTTTTGAAAGTTAATGAATTAAGAAATGAAATTTACAATCCAGTATTAGTGTACAAACAGCAGAACATTGACGATCCATTGACAGGTCTACAGAAGGAAGATTTTATGCTTGCAATAATGACTAAACAACAGCTTGAAATGTTTAAAAAATTTGCTTCACTTATACTTTGTATGGATTCAACCCACAAGACAAATGTTTATTCTTTTAAATTGATAACTCTCTTGGTTTTAGATGAATTTAGGCATGGTTATCCTGTGGCATTTTGTGTTAGCAATAGAGAGAGTGAGGATGTAATCTCTGTCTTTTTGAACTCAGTCAAAATGAAATCTCCTAATACTAAAGTTAATATACTGATGACAGATGACGACAATTCAGGTTGGAATGCTGCGAAGAAAGTTTTTGGGGGGGACCTTAAACATTTTCTTTGTCATTGGCATGTTCATGAAAATTGGAAAAAAAAAGATTCGACAACTTATTAAGGATGAGGAATTACAAGCAGAAATTTATACTTATTTATGTGCTTGTTTACAAGCACAGTCTGAAAATCTATTCTCTTCTTATGTCCAGGAATTGTTGAGAAAACTTCAGGAATCTAATCAAGAATGTTTACATTACTTTCAGAATTTTTACCTAAGCAGAAAAGAAATTTGGGCAAAATGTTTTCGAAGTGGGGAATTTGGAAACGTTCATACAAATATGTTTGTAGAAAGCTTTCACAATCAACTTAAAACTATATATTTTGAAGGAAAACGCAATAGACGGATTGATGTTTTGGTTGATACCCTCTTACAAATTGAAAAAAATCTGTTCATGACAAGACTTCGTCGTTTAAGTTATAATTTGCCCTCTGGTGAAAATATTAATAATTTTGATCGTCATCAGAGAAGTTTAGAAATTGATGATTCCTGTATTTTTCAAATCAGTGACTTTTTTTTTACAGTTACTTCATCTGATTCAACGTATGACATAAAGAAACTAGTTGACATATGCAGTGAGAAGTATTGCTTCAACAAGTGTAAAACATTTCCTTGCATCGACCTTTGTAAACATCTTTTTTCATGCTCCTGTCTGGATTACAAAAATGGTCATGTTTGTAAACATTTGCACAAAATACATGCATTTGCCAACCTTAATTCACATAAAGATCATCCATCTAATGCCAATACAGACTTTTCGTCAAAACAATATGCAAGTAGCAGGGACACTGATTCTTCAACATCTACACGTGATTGTACTGAACTAAAGATACAGCACATTGAACAGAAATTAAACACAATAGCTGAACAGATTAAAAACAACCCATCAGTTCAAAAACACAGACTAGACAATATTTTAAGTGCATTAGACCATATTATTGCAGCAAATGAGGGTAGCAATCAAATACACAATTCTATGAAAGATTTCAAAAAGACAGAGAAAATTTCTTCTAATGCTAAGAATTTGTTGCAGCCTAGATTTAGACCAACTGTCAAAAAGCCTGGTCGGATCCCAAAACCCCGTCTAAGAAAACCAACAGAGGAAGAAATGAGGAACCTTCTTCCTAATGTCTCTGGGTATGGCTTCAATCTTCTCTTTCAAGAATGATTTTAAACATAAAATTTCAGTGTGAATGATGCCAAAATAATAATTTCAAATCTTAAGATGATGTGATATACACAGTAAAAAACGCTTATAGCGAAGTGCCAGGGATTAGCAATTTTGCATGTTCATTATAACCATGTTTTACTGTATTACCAGTAGTCGAGCAGGTTTTTTTTTGTAATTGTTCAAAGACATTTGTGGTATTTTCATTTATGTATATATTAATGATTTTTAATATCTTTTTTCAACTATTTAGATCATCTCAAGACTCCAAAGTGCCAGTTTCGTTGCCAGGACCATCTGTGGCTCCGTATCCTCCCCTGAGACTGGTTCCACCGACAACCAATACACTTCCTACACAACCTGCACCACAGCAAAGTGTATTCAGGTATGTTTTAAATATCATTTGTACTTAACCTACTTCAGAGAGCTTTTTCAAACATAATCTTTTTAACTACTATATATATATACTTCAATCTAGTGTTGAAACTGGTTTGGGGCAGCCAACATGGATGAGAGTGCCTCCCTCTATGCTTGGTAGGAGGATTGTAACCACCATCAATGGCAAGAAACAGGTCATTGTGTTCACAAGAGACGACCAAAGAAATGGTATTTAATTTTTAGATGAAATTTAATTGTATTTTTATTTCATCTATTGAAATATAGATTTGAAAAATATATGCATGTATTTCCTTTTTTCTTCTAGATCCTGCAGACAAAGATGGGGTGTGAATTGGGATAAAATGAAGAGTCTTGTAGTTTGATTTTCAATACATCAATTTCTGTTTTCAGGGTGGGTAAATTCATAAGGATAAGTTTCTTGCAGAGAATGATAGTAGGACAGCAAGTCAGTCCTGTAGTAGGCTGGCAAGGGTGAAAGGACAGTGTTCATCTGACGTCCTAGGCCCCTGTTCTGCTTCATTCTCTGTTTGGTTTAGTTCATAAGTTTGGATTTGGATTAGGATAAGTTTCTTGCAGTGGATGATAGCAAGTGGATGATAGAACAGCAAGTCAATCCTTAGTAGGCTGGCAAGGTTGAAAGGACAGTGTCTATCTGAAGTCATTCTTTTGTTAATAGTTTTTGCTTTGTGTTTAATAGAAACTTGGTAGTCTAGTCTTCAGAAATGTTGTTGTTTTTTAGAGTTATTGTTCATTTTGCTAGTTGTTTTTTGTTTGAATTAATTTATGGTTCTATATTTTAATATATTAACTTTAAACCAAGTACTTTGCATGTACAGGTATTATAAATATTAATGAGACAAGTGAGTGACTTTTAGAAGTTAGTATTTACTGTCAGATTTCACAGTTCTTTTCTCCATGTTAAAATCAAATATTTGCAATGGATCATTCTTATCCAATTAAATGCGAATAATAAATTATGCATTCAGTACCTTTTATTCAAATTCTTTTGTCTTGTTTGGTCAAATTGAATGCTTGATATATCACTAGTACATGTACTTGATTTAAGGTTATTTCTTTCATTTTTTTTTTGCATGCTTTTTTTCCTGAACCATTGATAGGCCCTTTGTTTTCTAAAAGTTTCAGTATCATTTCATATTTATTTGATGTACATTGCATTCGGTATATTTAAGAAATAAACAGCAATTTAAAAAGTTCACTGGGATATAAAGTTGGTTGGTACATGATTAAATCTTAGAAGCCATCAGGCTTCACAGGATTTGATCATGTGACCAACCAACTTCATATCCCGGTGAACTTTTTAACATTGCTGTTTATTACATATATTTACATTTGAGAAAGACAAATCGTTCAGAACTATTAATATTACCTAGATTTTATGTTTACAATAATCCAACTGATAAGCGATAAGTGCGTGCTATGATCATTGCGACGTCACAAAAACGTTCATACAGAATTGAACATTTTCGCTATTCTATAGATTCATATAAGGAAACATATTTGCAAATGTAAATATATAAATATATCCAATTATTTTTATGATGATCTTATTTTTAGCTTTTTGTAATAACTTTCACAGCATAAAAAATTAGAATAAGCAAAAATTATATATTTTTATATTGTTTGTAATTAAAATTGCAATAATGACTCAAAAAGTTACAAATTTACCCATATTATTATTATTATTTTGTTTGCATATTGTGTGACACACAAATAAAATTGACGTATGGTATTGCCTGTTTATCTATTGTTTCAAGTTCTTTGAAATTCTTTGGAAAGTTAATGCACATAATTATCTTTATGATGTTTCTGTATATTTAACATAACACAAATCCATGGTGAAAACAACTTCTGTACATACATATCATTTCCATTTCCTTTTTTTTTCAATTCATTTCACTGTACTAAATTTAGTAACATTTCTAAAAAAAAAAAAATTCTTTCTATATCAATATGTATATACATGTTTATGTAAAAGTCTTTATACAGTGAATCATGCTAAATTTTATGAATATTTGATAAGCTTCCAAACCAGCAGCCATGATTAGAAACTTTCCTAATATTGGTCGAGAACATTTTCTTTCAGTTGTTTTTTTATAAGGGCCGAAACCTTCTTGGTGCTTTTTCTGAAATTTTTTGGTATAATATTGATAAGTATACTAGTAATTTAAAGAAAATTTTGTGATAAAAGAACAATATATATTTCAAATTTATTTAATCAATTTTGCACCAAGAAGGTATCAGGTTATAAATATGTTCTCTTACCTGACTGATGAGGCCCAAAGAGAACATTTAATTAAGTATCAGTATGTAATACATGTATATCAGTACATGTACCGGGTATTTGTAATTTACAGAGAATTAAGAAATATCAACTAAATATATTTTTTTCCATCAGCTTACTTGAAATTAAGCTCAATGATTATACAATTTAGTCTGCAGGGAGTTACATTAAATCAAAATCTAGCTCATAAGGTTTCTAATTCACCATTAAGATTTGCCAATTTCTAGTAGGATATGTTGACCGTGTTCAATTTATTTTTGTAATCAGATAATCTGCACAGCCAATGCATTAAGTTGCCTATATCACAATCAGACTAAAGCAGAAAAGTATCAATTCACCTGTTGTTGTGTTTGAATAATATAACTCGGCATGAAAGACATTTTTATCTTCTCGATGTAATATTTATATTTTATTTTACACTGCAATATCTTTAATAATGAGTAGAAGGTGTAAGATATTAAATGAAATTGGGGGAGAGGGTCAGTGGCGATTGGTCTTATGGGGAATTATATGCATTGACCTGTAAAAAAAAATGTAATACCTGGCATATCTAGCAGGCAAACTAAGTGCACCAGAGGGATGAGCAAGTAGGCTTTACTGAATTCAAACTTAATGGATTGTTTTCAATTTAAAAGTACATTATCTTGTGTAAGAGCCAAAAAAAAAAAACCAAAAGGATTACATAACAAAACTTTTTTAAGTTTGAAGCTGTTAACATTTTTTCCCCATTTTTTAAGGTAATGTATTTTGTATGTCAAAGCTGTTTTTCTTTATATGAATAAATTCATCAGATTCACTACCAACATCTTGTCTTGACTGCTTGGTTACATTTGAACTATCAAAATAATTAATTTGTTTGATCCATCATCACTCTGAGAATCTTTTTGAGCAAGATATTTACCTCTTGCTGATTATATTGCATGAAAATAATTATTAATCAGTTATTATAATTCAATTATGAAATTCCTATTCTATGAACCCTAAACATGGTTGCATTTATGCTCAAGTGACTCATAAGGCCTTGATCTTGTTTAAAATAAATTTTCTTTTAAATAAATATTTTGCACTTCAGAACAATAGCTAGGCAAAAATATTGCACCATCTTAATCCTCTTTGTTAGCCAAGGATTCGGTTAATTTATTCTCACCTCCTCAGGCGATGCTTAAAATACAGAAGTGCATATGTATATCCCCTGCACATTCATGTTAAATATGTGTAAGGCACTGTTGGCCATATTTCTCTTTCATCACTATGTCCCTACAACCCTTATATAAGGGGCAGACCTCTGAACAGTTTAAAGTACTTCACTGTAGAGGTCTCACCTGTGTGGACACACATCTTGTCTCGCCTTGTTATTCGGTTGCGATGAAATTATCAAATTTTACACATTTTTTTCAAGCCAAATGAAAACTAACATCAAATAAATTGGGCAATGCATTATTTACAAACAATATGCACATAGAATAATAAATGCATAAAATCCAAAGACCACGAAAGGAATACTACATGTCAGTCACGAGTTTCAGGTGTGCAATCGAGTATAACAAAATCAAAGGGTTGATATACCAGGTATCTGTGTGATGGTGCCTATTTACGAGCGGTGTTCACCTTTAACATTCAATTTATCACATTCCCACCAACATAGTACATGTATTATCTGACTATTTGTTAACAATAAACTGAGGGAATTTTGTTTATACCTTCCCTGCATATGTTAATGCATTACTTAATATATTCAGGGCACATTTAGAATACATTTACCAAATAATTTTAACTTATTAAAACAAATTGCAACTGAATTGTCACCTACACTAAATGCAGTTGATCATTACCGTATGTTGTACTTATTGTTTGGTAAACAATTGTTGGATTTGCGATAATAAACCGCATTACTTCACAACATTAACACTGTGTAAAATTAAGGCATTAAATGAGAAGTTATTGAATGCATGCAAAAGATACTGTGTGCTTTTAGAAGTGGAGGATTGCTGGGGGGGGGGGGGGGGGGGGGGCACTACAACATAGGTTTTATATCAAATATTTACATCAAATTACAAAATTTTTCAATTTATTTTATGATAAAGTTTCTTCTAGCAAACAACTCTTGTTTTCAACCTGCCTTAATTAACGAACAGCTCGGTGTGTGTGTGTGTGTGTGGGGGGGGGGGGGGGGGTATCCAGGCTATATACGTTAACATGGTTAATATATAACGATCACATTCACAACTATGTTACTTTGAAGTTGGCCGTATAAAATATTATTAATCTTATACGTTTGTGTGTAAAAATACACGTATATATGTGAGAAAATCTTACTGCTTTAGCAATGTTTACATCCTGTTACTTTCACTTTGTGAGTGACGTCACAGTGATGGTCACATGGTGTGCAGGGAGCTGCCTTTAGTCTCGTTCGTTTTAATCTATTCGCTCATTGGTCAGTTGGTCTGAATGATCGTTATAGCCAACCAGTGTTCGCAATACAATTTTGTTCGGCACTATTGCAATAGAAGCAACATGTTAGATGATGCGCAAGCTTTTGAGTTTGTCGATTCCCAAAAAGCGTTCCTTGATTGACACTAAGGGAAAAAAAGTATACAACCAAAACAAATGTACAGTTCCGGGATGGAAAGTAGAATTTGAATGGCTGATAAGTTATGAAACACATGGGAAGCTCTATTGTAAACAATAGTCGAGTGTGGATAGGTTGTACACCACTATTATTTTTTACGATATATTCTGACCAAAATTACGCATATTTAGATGTGGGTAGTTGATTTTAAACAATCTTCTGGCGAAATCTCCCTATACAACTTTTAAAACAATAATTCATAAACGATTTATTTAAGAAATGAACTCAATGTCTACCCAAGTTATACTCGTATAACCTGGGTTGGGGCAATTTACGCTTTATAATCCGCGAAGCGGATTATAAAAAAGCGTAAATTGCTCCAACCCAGGTTATACGAGTATAACTTGGGTAGATATTGAGTTCATTCCTTATAATTTAATTTTCTGGAATTTGCTGTACAAATTGAGTCCGTTTTACTTTTAAAAATGATATAAATCTGTTCAAAATTCAAACGTAACGTCAAGTGAATTAGTACGTTGGTGCATTGTGACGTGTCTTGTGACGTGCAAACCAGGTTATACAAATTTAACTAAATTTTTCTATCCAATCAAATGCCGCGTTACAACCAGAATTAAATTATTAGCAAATAAACACAAAGACACCAGAGTTTACTCGGAGACATCGAAGTTACTCATGTGCTTGAAAATCAAGTACAAGCATTTTCATCCCCTGTGCAAGTAATTGGCGTAAGAAAATCAAGTTACCTCGTATTTTTACAAAAGCGGAAAAATTATGCGTTTTAGCCGTTTTTATCTCATTGAAAATAGAGCCCTGTCACTGGCGGAAAACCCCTCAAAACAAACGAGAAATCTGGAATTATTTTGCTTTGACCATATTTTGAACCTACGGAAAAATAGTATTGTGAGACCAAAACACAATTAGCAGTTAAAAGGAGTGTATCTCACTGAATAAATAAATTTTTATCACATTTATTTACAGTTGTTTTAATTCAATCCCTTTCAATATTTGATATCATATTATTGTCAATCTTTGAAATTGTTTAGAAAGTTCATAATAATAAGCATTCTTTGGGTTATGTTTAAATATGGTTTCAAAATATTTGTTAAAGTTAAAGATTTCGAGGGGTCTGTGTTACAGATGTAAATATTAAGCTTTATGTATAGTTCATTCATAATAATGAACATTTTTATCAGGACTGGCAGATTTTGGGCAGGGCTGGTAACATTTTAAAGGTGCCAGCCCTGTGGCTGGCTGCTATTTTTGGTGAATTTCCAACCCTGGTTTAACGATGTGAAATTACAACAAAAAAAATTAACGATAATTAATTGCGTCAATCCAATCATTATTATTTGGTAATTATTTCTACACATCAAAACAATAATTGTTAAAACATCAAGCGCGCTGTTTCTTGCTTCTCCATCGGATGACTTCTCAAAGGCTATAATAATTAAGATACTCCTTATTATTTTGTTTGAAATTTTTTTGTATACGAGTTGACTTTCGGTTAAAGCATACCTATTTTATATGCGGAATTTTTTGTATACGAATTGACTTTTTGTTTTTTATGCGGAATTTTTTGTATACGAGTTGAGTTTTGTTTTTTTATGCGGAAAATTTTGTATACGAGTTGACCTGTGTACGACTTGACTGTAACCCCCCCCCCCCTCCTTCTCTGGCCTTAGATACACTTTACGTTAATTAGGCACATCCCGAAACCTGACTTCTTGTTTCAAAAAAACTCTTAACGGTTGTCATTATAATATTTTCAACGAGTCCCATCACGAAAAATGTGTTTATAAAGGAAGGAGGCGACACATTGACCTACAGATAAAGAAATCACGTGACGATTATACAGGTAACCAGACCCGGAAGAGAAAATACCCGAATCGCCATGTTGGGAGTGTGAAGGTTTGTAGTTTGTAAAATTGTTTATGAATAAGTAGAATGATTATAAAGAAATAATAATATAGAACATCACCATAACATTGTGCACATTATTTCACTGTTTTGCCATGGGTTACCGAAGAAACTAGACCATCGCCATTAGTGTCTGACCGGGGGGGGGGGGGGGATGCGCGAACCGACCAAGCAATCCTATAAACAAAAGTCGGCCAGACGGTGTCAGGAGTCCCCGAACCCTACCCCTCATAGAAAAACGTAATTTAATTCACAAAAGCAAAATTACACAAAAAATAGGGCTTGGACTCCCCCACCCAACTTGAAAATGAAAAATCACCCCCCCCCCCCAATATTGAGATTTTTAGGACCAGCTTATGAGATTGGGAGGAGACCCAGCCTGAAAAATATTCCATATAGCAATGTTACAAAAAAAGTACACTCAGACATTCAGGAAATATCTTTGTATGATACTCTTTTGGTCCCGTATACTCATATACTAAACCCATCTGTTAGTTGGGGGGGGGGGGCTTTCCCCATACCCATCCCTGTGACTATATACACTTTTGACTTAACATACTAAAATGACATAAAATTAGTAATTTTGCTAAAACAATTTTGCTAATAATACCGGTAAATGTAACTCTTCATTTGTTCTTTCAGAAATCATCTAAAAATCCAAACAAATTATCAAAGTGCCTGACCATGGACCGCCGAACTTGGGCCCAGGATGTGTTACGGTGTCATCTCTGTGAGACCCCGGGCCCCCCTATGTACTGTGACATTTGTCACATACATCTGTGTGTAGCTTGCGTTGGAAAACATCTCTTAGATGAATCCAAAGAACACAAAGTTGTGCTTTTTAAAAAGAGGAGACTAAATCCTAAATGTTCCAAACATTCCACACAATTATGTGACCTTCATTGTGAACAATGTAACATTCCTATTTGTGTGGAGTGTGTCTCCTCAGGTGAACATCTAGGACACAAACAAGTGGGCATTTTAAAAATACTAGATACTAAGAGAGAAGCCTTAAAAAAAGATCTTCAAGAATTAGAAAATACCATTTATCCTAAATACCAAGAGATCGCATCTAACATCCCAGTTCAAAAAACTGATCTGAATAAAAGTTCCAAGAAATTAACAACAGCTCTAAACAAACATGGAGAAGACTTGCACAGAGAAATAGACATTGCCATCAAGAAACTGAAATCTGACGTGGATGAAATGGAATCCAAACACCTGGTTGTCCTGAATAAGCAGGAAAATGAAATCAAACGCACCATTTCTCAAATCACTCAGGATATTGCTGATCTGAAGAAATTACTCAACTCCAATGATGTCAGCCTTGTCTCTGCCTACAAATCCAGGAATGCTGAATTCAGAAGATTGCCTCCTAAACTCTCAGTTTCCTTACCAAGATTCACCCTTCAAAAGATTAACAAAGAACAGATTTATCAGCAGATTGGTTCTCTGTCAGCATTATCTATCAAAACAGAAGAACATGGCTACACAATGGATTCTCCCGGTGCCGAGTCCTCTCCCACTGACAGACCACTCATTGATGTACCACGGATCATCACAGAAATAAACACAGAGTATGGAGAACCTAATGAATTATGGTGTGTGTCCTGTCTGAGTGATGATGAAGTATGGACGAGTGGTCAGGACAACATGATGAGACTTTACAACCTCCACAGTAAACTAGTGAAGTCAATCCAAACCAAGTCAGGGAAAATACCAAATGACATAGCAGTGACACAGAGGGGTGAACTAGTTTATACTGATCTCAATGATAGAACTGTGAACATAGTAAAGAATGCACAGATACAGACAGTGATCAGACTACGGGGGTGGAGACCTCTCAATGTCTGTAGTACCTCCTCTGGTGACCTCTTGGTTGTCATGATTACTGATGATAAGAAACAATCAAAAGTTGTGCGTTATTTTGGCTACACAGAGAAACAAACAATTCAATACGATGACAAAGGACAACCTCTCTATTCATCTGATTATAATTACACTAAATACATCAGAGAGAACAAGAACCTAGATATCTGTGTAGCTGACAATAAAGCCAGTGCAGTAGTGGTGGTCAATCAGACCGGCAAACTCCGTTTTACCTACACCGGTACTCCCTCTACTACCAAGGAAATATTTAAACCAATCGGCATCACTACAGACAGCCAGAGTCGGATCCTGACAACAGACGGTAACAACCACCGTATCCACATCCTAGATCAGGACGGACAGTTCCTCCGCTACATTGACAACTGTCATTTAGAATATCCATGTGGTTTATGTGTGGACACCAAAGACAACCTCTTTGTGGCTGAATTGAAAACAGGTAAAGTGAAGAAAATCCAGTATTACATGTAAACAAACTGTGATCATAATGTTACATGTCTACAAAGTGAACATCTAATGTCTTTGTAAATAAACTGATTGTGTTTATTAATAAGTGTTGTAATACATTAACAAACTATGTATAACTATATCAAATCCATGTATTACCAAATTGTATTTATTTGTTATGTTTTATCAAACTGCGGTGACTGTCACAATTCAGAGACTGTGTATTGTTCGTGTACATATGATTACTTACTATCTGTATATTTTACATGTAAATAAACTGGTTATATATGTAAATAAATGTAAATAATCAGTATTTTGTTAATGTGGTTTCTTATATCATAACATTAAAGGCTGTTGACATTTGCAAAGATAGTTTTCTAACTACCTGGTATAGTGAAGTGAAATATGTCTGCATGTATGATTATGAAATTTTAAAATACAACTAATCAATTTATAGGAGAACTTGACCTACTTCTAAAAAGAAATTTTAACATTATCAAGTGCCTTGGGTTCAATATTTCAGAATATATGAATATTATCATGATGATAGATATCGGACCTATTACCGGTAATAATTAAGGCCTATACAAAAAATTGTGTGTTGAGGGTAACACTGATGAAAAAAATAGGTTAGGTAGGAAGGGTTTTCTTCTATTTTTATCATATTTTTTTCTGCATAATTCCTAAGAATGTTTCTTTGTGTCATATAAAATTCACAATCGGATAAAAATTGACATATCACAATGGTAGGATAGGGGCATTTTTGTAGGTTAGGTCTGGTTACCCAAAACACACAACTTCTTTTTTTTTAGGCCTAAAAGTCGATCTTCTTGACACTGATTGAAAAATTGACACAGATGCTGGAATTTGAAATTGAGTGCTTAAGATACAAATCTCCTAATAATTAAAAGATCTTGGATACTATATTCGATTCAAAGTTACTTTTACATAGCCCCCCCCTTTCTTTTGCAAAGATAGACATAATCATAATCAATGAATGAATGAATCATTCATTTTTTCAAAATCTCACCGGTCTGTGTTTTAATCTGGAAATAATTAATTGGGAAATAATTAACATTGCATCCCTTTGATCAAATAACCTCTTTATATTGAGGAGGCCTCAGATCTGCCTAAAATTTTAAGATATGATTTGTTTAAGTATAATTTAAGGTATTATTTAGGAAGGAAAAAATCCATACATTTTACCTTTTTCAAATTGGGTATTGAACAGTATTTTCCTATACTTTTATATATACATTTAAACCTTCTCTTATAAAGGAGACCAATACAGTATACTCAGTAACCATTGCCTCGACCAACAAACCCTTAATATGACAAGCAAACTCAGCTGAAATCAACTTTGGTAGTCAACTCAGCATACGAGTTATGGACCTTTGATATCAGGAACAGGAGCGAAAGCGGAAATAAAATAAAAGTTCAGCATTTACATATATTTCTATGGATTATCCCCATGGGGATCC
Organism: Magallana gigas; assembly: GCF_902806645.1. Classification (NCBI taxonomy): domain Eukaryota; kingdom Metazoa; phylum Mollusca; class Bivalvia; order Ostreida; family Ostreidae; genus Magallana; species Magallana gigas. The sequence goes on from NC_047563.1 coordinate 45,308,858, forward strand.
AAAGGATAATTTCTTCCAGGGAAGGTCCAGGGTCTATTTTTGTAATATAAATTGAATAAACTTGTTTTACTTTCTCAAAAGGAGAGGGGTTCGACTCCAAACCACTCATGATTATTGATATTTTAAAGTTAAGGTTGTTCTGAAAACTAAATTTCATGGAAAATGCAAGCATTACACACATACTAAAAATACACATACTTTAAAAAAGAATGACTAGGAACGGATTCTGAATTAACATCTCTCTCTCTCTCTCTCTCTCTCTCTCTCTCTCTCTCTCTCTCTCTCTCTCTCTCTGTGCGGTATGGCAATTTATTTACAATTTAATAACACCTCAACAATTAAGAGAGCTCGATGGTCGTGGCCATTTTTAGACGGTATTGCTCTCCTTTAGAAGAAGAGTTCTATATTAAATAATATAGGAAAATAGGGTAAAGTGTATGATTTTTTTCTTTACTAAGTAATAGCTTATAGCTTAACTAATCATATCTTAAAATTATAGGTAGACCTGATGGTGAACTTGTTAACCAACCAGCGTCCTTAAACGATTACATGTTTACTTATACTAACTTCTTTATATAAAAAAAGACCAAGTTAACAATGAGCGGTTCTAAGCCTTTGATGTCATTAGTAGCTGCGTATATTTATCTACATCCACTGAGGCCTTGGTTTGCTAGTGATGACCGTGGCGTACGTAGTCACACATTTGACCCCTTAAGTGTATACGACAAACCAACGATAAAATGTGATTATAAAAAAATATGAAAATAAATAAGTAAAATAAAAAAAATGATGAACAAAATGACGATGTGATAAGTATAACGGGGGTCCTTTGGTATAAATATACCGGTATTCTATAATATGAATTTGCAATACATACATTATTGCTGGTCAATATAAATGGCACATAGCTTTTTAGGTTAATAATTTATTAAAATAAAGTTATAAATATTCATAAATGTACAATCATGCAATTGTACATTTGAATTATATAATTTATTTAAAATATACCGACTAAGTTTGAAAGCCCCCCCCCCCCCCCCCCCCACCTTCCTGCCCTCCCCTCTGACTTGCTTTGAATTTGATAAGTTGCAGTTGTTTTTTTTTTAACCCAAAATGTAGAGTTAATTTCAATTAAAAAAAATTTTCCTCAGAACATATGGTCATGGAAAAAAAAGAGAAAAAATCGCAATTCTTGACATAAAAATCTTTCGGATATAAAAAAAAAAATTACTTTGTTTTTTGTTATCATATTTTGACGTTTGATATTAGTTTAAAATTTCTCTATTATAAAAAGAGGTCATACCGATATTGTGATATTTTTATTGTAAAGATATCAAATTGATTGATACCTTCAATTTTTACAAAAAATTAAAATAAAACGACATTCGATCTATATTAAAGGTTCAAGATATCAGATAAATAAAAAAAAAATCTTCATATTCTTCATATTAAGAAATAGATTAGCATTTGTTCTTAAAATTACCAAACAATAATGATAACAATAAGTTACATATTAAAAGATTAATTAACTACATGTAATACATTCAGATTTCGTTTGGGTAGAAATTTAAAGAAGGATAACTCTGACCATGCTCACCGAACAGGAGTTATCGAAACTTGACATGGCGGACGGGGAATTAAAAACTCCCTTGTCGACAACGCCAACCGAAGATTTTAACCCACTGGCGGAAGATCCAGACAATTTCATCAGGTAGATTAGCTTAATGTAACTTAGATATTTTGCAAAATCAAAATTATCTTGCTAAAACAATGCATCCGACCTGCATTAATGCTGCAAGCAAGCAGTGTCGTGAACGTCGTACATGTTATCTTGGACGGAATGACTAGGTGATACAAACATTGTATCATTGAGTCTTAGAATACACAAAATAAACACTTAGCTATCTGTTGGAAATTATTTACATTTGCAACAGCTGTACTACAGTGTTTCAAAAAATGATTATGTGTAAATGGGTTCAAGGTTAGTGTTGATAAAAAAGGGCTTGGAAAGGGGGGGGGGGGGGGTGGTAAGACATTAGACTGTAATGTTTGATGCAGGGTGTTTTTGTTGAACCGTGGAGAAATTCCTAGTCTGAGAGAGAGAGAGAGAGAAATTTGTTGCATTATTTAAACAGTGTTATGAATGATTTATTTTGTGTTTTTCTATGGTTATGACATATTAATGCCATGTTTATGAAGTGTGAAGTGAAATTTTATTTTTTCAGTTTTATTTTTTTTTTCTCAGTGGACATTCTCCTCAAAGACAAGGTCATCATGATGCAGATTGTAGTGGAAGTGAAGAAGAGAGTGATTACCAATGTAATTCTATGGAAGAAATGTCAACAGGAAACTTGTATGGTGTCACCCCACCAACTTATATGCGTGGAGTAAAAAGAGACAAGAAAAAACACCAGACAAACATTCAAAAATCATCCTATAAACAATTCACAGAACTGAAGAAGGCCTCCAAGAAGTCCCATCGAAATGCGGTTATAAAAGAAAGGTATGCAAATGACCCTTTATTTTGCAAACTTGGACATATAGACTCTGATGACAATTTAGACAAGGATTTTGCAGACGATAAAGATAAGAGAAGCATGGATCGACGAGAAATGAGAAAGAAAAGCATGACTAAAACAATTGCTCATGAGCGCTTAGCGAAAAGAAGTTCTAGCGATTTAGCTGCCATAGACACATCTACAGTGGATGTTCCTGTGCCTCAGGCGGCCGCAAAATTTGACACCTCTGGAAGATTTTCTTCCTTTAATTTCGGCAGTAAATTGCCAGTGGATAGTTCCGGCAGATTCACATCGTTTAATTTGAAATCTCATCCCCTCTCCATGATGGGACAGTCTCTGAGCTCAAGCTGGTCTGTTGGAAGGAGTGAACACAGGAGGCAGTCTGTGGTAAATGTGGAAGTGCCCAAAGAGAGAGTGGATTTTTTCAAGATATTCTCAACGCTGCTTAATATGGGCTCAAATTCCAAAAAAGAGAAAGACGCAAAGGGAGTGAAAGAAAAAATGAGTTACAGAAGGCAGATCAGTTCAGAGCAGGAATTGTGGCAAGAACGTTACAAGGATTACCTGTGGCTGGAACTTCAGATGGAAAAAAATGGATTTCAGAATCAGCTTGAACAGGAGGAATTTCTACAAAATGAGAGAGCAAAAATTCCAGGTGTGATTGAAGAGATACTGAATTTTAGGTTTGAATGTTCAGTAGAACTTAGTGACAGCAAGAGTGAAGAAGATTCCTATGCTAATCGGCAGAATGAAGGGACTGCATATTCATTCACTCTTTCAAGTGAAACTGTCGCTCAACAGAGGGAAGCTTTGAAATACGTCCAAGAATTGCTGGACAAACTAGATTCTTGTGAGAAACTGTTTCCAACATCAAGGTCCTTTGCAAAAGAATATGAAATGTATAAAAATGAACAATTTACTCAAAGAGTGAAATCACTTTATCTTTGGCAAAGTATTACCAAAGATCTGTGCCACAAAATAAAAAAATTAGGACTAGTACTTGGTGCACAACACGCATCAGATTTAGACTGGCCAGTTATAGAAAGTCCCCGATCATCGGAGGAATTTGATTTTACAGGTTTAAATAGAGTAGATATTCCTAAAATTCAAGAATCTGTCAGTGGAAATAGCGAAGACGAAGTTGAAATTCCATCACCAGAATGTTTAGGTGCACAGACAGACAATGCTAAGCGTGTAACGTTTACACTCCATCCTTCAAGGGCATCAAAGATCAGTAGTCCGGACTCCTCTGAGATTCCTTCGAGAGGATCCAAGTTGTCCTCGACCTACTCCCTCGGTAGTCTCTCTCGAGCCTCCAGTGAAGCCAGCCTTGATGAGCTGCATCACACTTCAGCCAAACTGTTGTTTAGAAAGTATGTAGACAAGACATTAAAGCGAATGGGCATGAATAAAATGTTGTTGAGGTTCAAAGAGCTCTTGGACAGAACGTTACAGAGAGCAAGAGAAGCTTTACAGAGACCAAAGACTCTCCCTCAGTTAGAAATGCAGGTAAACAAGTTTTAACATTTGCAGTAGTTTTAAAGAAATTTGCAGTTTTAATGCATTAGATTAGGATGTTTATCATGTTTATTTGTATTACAGTATCGACTAGACACAACTTAACACCAAAGCAGTCCGTAAAAGCTGACCCCTGTTCTGGCCTTGGTCTGCATTTTAAAAAAAAAATGCATCTGATCTCAGGTCTGATCAGGGTCTGTTATGGGTTTACTCGGGGTCGGTTCTTGGGGTTGGCTTTATGCACAAAAGCTGATTAATCTTTTTTCTTACAACCTGTAAACCCGCACCTAATATATTCCAAATACACAATCAAGTAGAGACTTTTGGTCATATTTCAGTAGCAATTTAAGGGTCTGCTTCTGAAATCGGAGTCTGCTTTCGATGTTTGCTCTGGGTTAGCATGGGGTCTGCTTGGAGTCAGCTCTGGGTCCGCCATAGCAAACCCTAAGCAGACCCTGAGAGAACACAGGGAGCAGAATGGGGGTTTGGTTGGAGTCTGCTTTCTGATAGGTTGGGTCTGGTCATACTGTATATGTACTGCTATACATCTCTTAATTGTTCACGTCTAGCACTTCAGATGTTATGTCAGTGTCTGATCTAAATTTTAGGTTTTATTCATTAATATAATTATAAAAGAAATAAATGAATAAAATTTCACTTTTTGTTCACTGTGATTATTGTATATTAATTTTTTGTACAAGTTATATATTTTTGCTCACTTGCACTTTTGATTTTGCAGGTTTTTTTAAATCAAATTATTCAATTTTATTTGCCACAGTTCATTCAATTGTACTTCTTTGCCGACAAATTTCAGGATTTTCAGTACTTTTGATTTGTGATTGTAGTCACCAGAGGTAGATGGCACAGTCCAGCTCTCATCCTCACCCTCCTTGGATCTCCACTACGCCGACGCTAGCTCCACATCCATCAATTTCCACCGAAGTTCCAGCCTCACAGATTTCGGAGCTTGGTGCGAACAGTTCATCCAGATGGGCTTGCCTTCATTCCAGTCCAGCTACCTATTCCTACTGCATGTGTTTTTGGAAGTCATTCATGAAGCCTTGCGGCTTCGCCTGGAGCAGAGACCTGTTATCGACCCCTCGTTTCTCAGCATAAGACCGGTATGTTTTCAAATTTCATGTTAATGGCTACATGTCTGGTATAATGGGCAATACTGTTTGTTCCTCTTGCTTTTGAAATGGAATTAGAGGCCTCCATTTTGCATTATCTTATCTAGCAACACATTCAGAGTCTAAAAACCAGGATTATTTATAGAAGAAATTAAACATCTTTTTAACACTATGTATAGAACCTGTTTATAGTCATAGTCTTCATGAAACCATCTTTGTTTGGTTACGGAAGGACCAACCATTCATTGCTTATTACCAATACAAATTAATATTCATAATAATTACAATAATTACCACATGGATTCTGAAATGTACTAGTAAACCCATGCTTTGTGCATACTGTACTCTTTGAGATTTATTGTTCTATGTTAGCTTTTGAGAGAATGCAAAGAGGTTTTGAGGGGAGCGGTGATTGTCAAGCAGTATTTCCAGACCATGGTGGACGAGGTAACATCAGAAGGGGACACCAACACAATGAAAGATCTGGAAGAGTTTGACAACGATGTCCGCCAGATGTTAGAAGTAAGTTTAATAAGACCCACAAGATGTTACACGTAAATTTATGTCATACAAGATCAGTGGTCCAAGTTGCGAATAAAATGATTTGCAACCAGAAATTATGAGTATTTTGCATATTTGTGACAGAGTAAATCCCGGCCAGCAATCATCTTTTATAAGTGTAAATGTAACTCTGAGCATTGCACAAGATGTTGGACATAAATTATGTTCCACAAGAAGTTAGATTCAAGTTTATATACTGCAATATGTCAGACCTAAGTTATAGTCTCGCAAGATATTACACATAAGTAAATGTCTTGCAAGATGCTAGACTAAGTTAAAGTCTTGCAAGATGTTAGACTTAAGTTAAAGCCTCACAAGGTGTTAGACTTAATTTAAAGTCTCAGAAGAAGTTAGATGTTGGTTTTTATCCTTGCTAAGAAGTATTACAGAGTCTGTGTTAAGTATCGAAGTCTTTTTGTATTCCCCAACATCACAACTCATAGATTTAGGAGATTTGATTACAGGCATAAACTCTTTGTATTTGTACTTGCTGCAGGTGTATTTCACATACCTACAGAGCTGGATGTTGGCTCTCCAGAGTCTCCCTGAGGCATCTCTCAGTCTGAAAAATGTCCTGGAGTCAGAATGGCTCTTCACCAAGCAGATATGTCCCCATGTTATTGGAGGGGAGGCAGAAGCAGGCAAACGATTCAGGTATTAGAATGTTGTATACAGGCCCTGTATACACTCCATCCCTGTATTACAGAGTTATTTTTGCTCTCGTAATTTTCACCCTTCTCCACATGCAATCAGTTTTGCCCCATTTTGGAGTCTTCCAGACAAAGTTGTGTTTAGAGAGAGCCAATATGAGATATTCAGATTAATCCAGTCTTAAATTTTTCCACTGACAAGAAACGTGAAAGGTGCGAAATGAAACAGGGGCGAATATTCACCTAAATACAGTACATGTACTGGCTACAGACTTCATAATGATATTCTAAAACAGCCAATTTAGGTTGAAATTTTTACAAAGGTGTGATTTTGAAGGGTGAAGGAGAAGACAGCTCAATGTTTTTTTAAATCACTTTAGTGACATGGATTTTACATGTGCTTTCAGCTCACTGGCCAGTAGTCTGCTGAATTCAATTGCGGACTTTTTGGAGAGCGGAATTGATGATTTCTCAACAAGCCTGTACAACTTAACGATCAACGATGACAGCGTGGATAGATCAGACCCAGGGGAGAAGGACACTAACAACAACAACGACAGCGACACCAATGATGAAGTGCAGGATCAACAGAAGATGGTGATCCAGGATATCAGGTCAGAAGTGCAGGCAATATATATATACGATATTTGTCTCATGATGGTGAATCTAATAGCATTTTATATCTCTCTATAGTATTTGTCTCATGTGTAGGCTTTGTATCTCTTTATGGTTATTGTCTCATATGCAGACTTTATATCTCTTAATGATATTTATATCATATGCAAGCTTTATATATCTCTGTATGATTTTTGTCTCATATGCAGGCTTTATATCTCTGTATGATATTTGTCTCATATGCAGGCTTCTTAATGATATTTGTCTCATATGCAGGCATTATATCTCTCTAGGATATGCGTCTCAAGTGCAGACTTTACATATCTCTATGATATTTGTCTCATGTGCAGACTTAAAATCTCTTAATGATATTTATCTCATATGCAGGCTTTATATCTCTATTCGATATGTGTCTCAAGTGCAGGCTTTACATATCTCTATTAATCAAATCAACAACAACATTTCGGCGAAAATCATTTAAAACTATAATAGTATATTTCACTATGTTATTTGTCAGGGAACAGTAAAAGTAGAAGCATTTTAGAAGCATTCTATACCATGGACACAGAAATTCATTAATTTAAAAAATGAAATCATACTCTCCCTCCCACCCCCCCCCCCCCCCCCCCCCACCCCCCCCAAAAAAATAAATAAATTAATCTATAAGTTTTTCAGGCGAACAATTTTTTAAGATGGCAAAATAATACAATGTATAAGAATAAATGTGGCAACTTTTATCAAAATTATATGATGTTCAACAAACAATCTTATACTCATCGACATATTTGATTTTGTTTGCATGTCAGAAAATTCAAAAGTTTTCAATTTAAAAGAGATTATGAAAAAATTGAAAATTAGACCATCTCAAAAATTACTGGATATACGGTATCATTGTATTGAAATTCTGTTATTCAAGATGCCTTTCAAATTATGTTTGTTACATCTGTGTGTTAATGATAATGTATTGATTTTACAGGCATCTGTTTCAACAGACATCAAGAAATTGCAAAAAACTCTTCAATGAAGCAAGAGAAAGGGCTTCAAAAGCATTAGGATTTGCAAAAGCACTGCGAAAGGTATCCTTACTTTATTCTAGAATTTGAATCTTCTAGATTAAAGTGAAAGACGTAATGTGGAGATTTTCTAAAGTAAGCTAAATTTTAAAACTGGCATGTACATGTACATGATGTATTTTACAGATTTATGATTCAACATAAGACTTGCAAGATCTAAAGGTATCAGATGTACAATTGACCAAAAAATGATAGCCAGCGCGAGTTATTCAATTTTGTATGCGCACACCATTGCAGTTATGAGACCTGATTTTTCAAAAAATAATGATTCAATGCTCAAATACCAAAATATGAATCAACCATAAATGACTCTGTGATGTTGTAATAAGCATGCATTTTTTACATGATAAGATTGTGTACTCATACCACACATAACATCGGACATGGGAAATCTGGCTGAACTTGTCAATCAAATTTTGAGTATTTGATTTCTGTAAACAGCAAAGTGAAACAAATTGACTTTAAACCAGTCGGAATTGGTATCTAATAGCATTATTTGAATGATATAAAATCCAGCGATTTGAAAAAAGAGTGAAAAATGTACCGTTCATGCACATACATGTAATATGAAATGCGAATCCCGATGAAAAAATGCAATCAGTGATTAGAAATTTCATTATTTGACTATTGGTTACATGATTTACGGAAAAAAACAAGGATATGTTTAAACACAGTAATTAAAATAAATGTGTACAAGCATTTTAACCAAGAAATCCATTATGCATGGTACTTATTAAAAATAGTTAGTAGCAAATATGCCGTTATACAAATGTTAGGTCCAAAACACTCTGCATGTATAATGAAATTAGGTATACAAAAAATTGAACAAATTGAATAGGGCCATACAATTACCAGATTACCCCAATTCAAGTTATGCACAGTCACAATATCTACAAAACCAATAATTAAAACGACTTACTCAGTATTTTTCGACGAAATACGCGACTTGTGCACTGCAAACTTTACTCTATAAATTAGGGGTTTTTTTCTTCACATTATTGCAATAGTGCCGGGGGAAAAAATAATTTCATACAATGGCAAATGATGTAAAGCTGCTACAAGTCACAATCAGTGTAAGGGGGGAAAGTTAAAATAACTCGTTTTAAAATTATGAAAAAAAATATTGCTTGACTTAATGCATCAATTGTTAATTCTTTATTGTTTATTATGTTAAATAAATAATGGTGCGACTTTTTGAAAATTCATTTCAAGCTCTGTAATCTACCGAGCTCATCCTGGAAAATCCCGAGCTCTCAGGCTCAATTGTACATCTGATACCTTAAGTGAGTTTATTTGACATGTTTGAAACATAATTCCTACAACTCAGATCATGCATATGAAAATAATATGCCAAATTTTGCCCGAGTGAATGATGTTGTGCTGTAATGAGAAGTATTTTTTTGTTATTGAAGGATCTGGAAATAGCCGCTGACTTTAACATTGCAGTGACCACAGTTGAGCTTTTAGCTAAACTAAAAACAACTAATTTTGTGATGGTAAGTGTGTGATTGTGTCTTTAGCTCGAAGCAGTGAAACCTAGGCCATTTTCTTTACACTTTATAACAGAAGGTGACCTTGAGCATTTTATCAAATAATGCTACAGAACCAGTTAATTTTAATGGATTCTTTGATTGGGATTGTATATATTATTTAAGACAAGTATCTTCTGCAGGTAAATTGAAAATTTCTTTCAGTGAAGAAAAGACAAAATATTTGTTTTTTCTTTAAGGTCAACTTCTCGACCAATGACCCTGGATATCTGATGTTCATCCCGTCCAGAATTGCTGACAACCGACGCCTCATCTTGCAGCTGTTAAATGTGACTTGTGGACGAGAAGACTTAAGCGCCTCAATACAAGACCTGGGTACGCTCAAAGAGGACGGCTACCTACTAATGGTGTGTTGTCAGGGTGGGCAGGGGAGTGTGAAGGACTGCCCCTGCTGGTTCGGTCAAATCGTCAAAGTGGACCCAACAGCTGAAACGGCCATTGCATTGTCTCACATACAGGTACCATTTATACCCTCAACTGTTATGTAAAATATTCAGGTACCTCTATCATAATGTACAGTTAGCATTTACCAGCAGGTGTAATTTACACTTATTAATATGAGAAAAATTATATAAATGTAAATACTACAAAAATGGCCATGTTTGAATTGATTGGACTATTATAATAGGAAAATTTTTGTACCATGAAAATTAAATGTCTTTTTTGTGTTTTGATTAAGAGGGCTGGATGATCATGGGCATTTATAGACTATATTTATCTCCGTAAAAAGATCTTTGTATAAAGATATACAGAATTATTCATATTTTAAAGCTAAGATAGTTAAAATACTTTTTTACTAAATAATAGTTTATAGCTTTAAAAATCATAGATTACCTAAATATTTAAGATGAATCTGGTGGGTGGACACTTTGAATAGTAATACAGTAAAACTTGTTTAGTACGAACACGGATATAACGCATTCTTGGATATAGCGAAGGTTTTTGGAGTCCCGGTAAAATTCTTAACAAACCTTTGCACAATTTTACGGCTATAACAAATTTACGGATATAGCGTACTGATTTTGAGTCCCGTAGAAGTTAATAATAACGAAATTTAACATTTTTATAATGAATTTCCTTCAGTTTAATAAAGTTTGCAATACTTATATTTAACATAATAGTTTGAATAAATTTATTTTCATATAAATTTTTCGACTCACAATCATTATAGGTATCAAAGTAATATATTTTTATTCTAAGCCTCAATTAGTAAAAATTGGATGTGTCTTGTGAAAGAAAACATATGTTATATATTAGTGAATTAGCTATAGTTATTATTTGAAATTTATTACGAATTAGTTATACAGATATAACGAATTACGGATATAAAGAAGTAAATCCTCTGGTCCATAGGACTTCGCTATAACCAAGTTTTACTGTATAAAGGTTGATAGTAATGATATGATTGAGATTGCTTGTTGTTTTGAAGTTCATGGTTTGTTTAATTGTTTTGTTCTTTTGTAGGTAGAAGGCCTACTGCTGGTTGTTATTCATTCCTCTCAGCTCAGCGCCCAGAGAAAGGAGTTTGAATCCTTGATGGGGAAAACAGTGCAACTTGTGAATGAGCAGACATCTTGTCATCAAGCCATTGCCGAATCCTTGACAGAGCTGAAGGTAATAACTGGTGTTCTCTGATACTGTTGATTAATTTCCTGTTTACGGAAATAAGTTTATAAAACTTGTATTAATTAGATTATCTTTGCTGATCTACCTGAAATAAAAGAGACAATAATTTACTTTTATGAGTACATGTATAATATAGTTACATGTACTGGTAGCCAGAAATTAAATTTATTTCTTTTTATTTAATTTGGTCGCTAATTTGGTCAATATTTAAAAAAATGACTTAGAATCTGAACACAATGTTTAAGCAGATTAATACATTTAATACACAAGTTATGTTATACAATATAGACATCATTTAATTTGATAAGGCAATCGAATACATGCAGCAAGTTACAACCAAAATTAAATTATTTATTATTGTAATAGAGCTCTGCCATGGAACTTCAGGAGAGAGTGGTCCAAGCCATCAAATCAGTGGACGAAAAGTTTTACTGTGAAGAAATGGCAAACTTTGACGACAACGAGAGAAACCATCTTTTGAATCTCTACAGAGAAACCATGCTCAAGGGATACAACTTTGGGTTTGAGGTGAATACCTTTTTAACCCTTGCCCTGATTTTTTTTCCTTTGGAAAATAGCAACATTTTATTCAATATCTTAAAGGTGTTATTTATTTTCTATTTTGTTTCTTGTTTAAGTTAATAAATTTTTACCATAGATTGACTTTAACAATGTTAACCCTGATTAATTTTTATTAATTAGAATTAGGATTCAGTTAATTCAATGGCTGTTTTGTTAAAGTTTCATTTATTGATTGCAATTTAATTTTTGTCCCTTTTCTCTATCTCTAGTATATTGCTTATTTGGTATATTTTACGTTGTACCTAATAATTGATACGGTAGATAATTATTTGTATATAATATGATTGATAATGAATCTGAATGTGAGGAAGAGGATGGGGGAAATTGAAATTGAAAGATTTTTTATTTTAAAAATAAAATTCTTTAAATTTGAATAATTTTTGAATTTATGTAACTTTATATAGATGCCATAGTACGAGGGTCAATCAAAAAATACGAAGACAATGCGGCTGTCTATCGTATGTTTTTCATGAAAGTCATACTTAACAGATTAATCTGTGCACCAACACTTATGTTATTGATATGCGAAGTTTTAGTCCATTTGATGAAACGGCATTTTTGTTACCCCTTTTTAAAAACAACATGTTTTGTCACCACGGCGCACGGTAACATTCAAAACATGACGTCAAAATTAAACACGCACAGTTTATAGATACACTCCATCTATATATCACGCTTAGTCTCATGTGCCTTTCTTCTTACAATTTAAAATGGCACTGAACCACTTAACATCTTATTTGAACACATTTGCTCGAGAATCATAAGTTAGTTCTTCAATGTTTTCATTTTCTAACCGTGTATATCTTAGTTTACAGTAAGGATAACCCTGAACGTTGGTTGACGTTACTTCTTTAATGACCAAATATTTACAGATATTCTACTCTCTTTCGGACTGTTTCATATTCAAAATACAATGACAACCACCCCCACAAAATTTATTACAGTTAAACACAAACTTGCAAATAATTGTTGACTTATTTTTTGAACCATTGAGCATTTTCACAGCTTGTATCGGCTTTTTCCTGAGTTAAATCCATTTTATTTGTACTTCTCGTTGCGCCGTGACGTCAGGCGACGTCGATGTTTTTAGTCAATTCTGAAGAGGACTATCTGACTTAAGTTACTAATATCTGTTCAACAAAACAATATATCCCGTCATTATTTGGTACATAGAATACCATGACTATACTAAATTTGAAGTTTTAATATAATTTGGTTTTAAGCCAAATTTATAGAGATAATACTTTCAACATTATATGGTTTATTGTTGACATAACACAAATTTTGACCGTGCGCAGTGACCTCATTTTTGCAGGATTAAATTCTAAATAATTCTTAGAAATAAAGAAATTTATTAACTTTTTTCTTGCAAATTGTCTGAAACTATTGCTAAATTATGTCTACCAAATTTAGTAATAATATGACGTTAAGTAACATAGCTATGACAAAAGTCTTCGTATTTTTTGATTGACCCTCGTATGCAAGTACAATAGATGTATTTTGGATGAGTGACACATTTTACGTGGCATTTGCTATTCTGTGTCTTTTAAACGTCTAAGTTTTGTGTTTATGCATGTATGGTACATATTGTTACATGTTTATGCAGTATCTTAGAGAGGTGACTCGCCTGGTCACAGGCGACACCAAACAGAGGCTGAGCAAACGACTCGTTAACTTTGCTAAAGAGTGGATGGCCTTCGTCACAAACAAATGTGAGAAAGGCAGAGGCATGAGGCCCAAGTAAGTACAGAACAAAAAATCAATATTTGATACAAAATTACAGATCAACAAGGCAACTTAGAATATAATCTATCCCTCACTATTTAGGTGGGCTAGTCAAGGATTGGACTTTCTCATTGTTGCATGTGAACCTAAGGTTCTGGGTTGCTTGACAGATGAAGAATATCAGGCAAGTATTGGATTAAAGTTTCAAAAAGCCCATATGTAGATTAGTAGAACATTACTTGGCTGTTAAGTATCATCTCACTTATGAATAAAATATATAATTATGTAGATATTGAGATGGAGCATCAATTAATTCTTTATACTGTGAAATTTGAATTTTGATTTGGGCCAAGTCTCATGTATTGTCAATCATTTACGAGTTGAAGGAGTAATAATTTTAGTAATTAAATAATGAATAAATTGTGCGTTTGGTAATTATTTGAGGATGTATAATTATGTCCATCAAATACATACAAAAATTGAGCCACAATAAATGCTGATGACTTCGTATTATTAATATTTAATAATATAATATTAATATTATCCTAATGATTAACTAAGTAATGATATTTACTGTATATAGGAATTGAAGAAAAGCATCAATAGCTGTATCAGTCATGTGATTGGTTCAGCCGACCGGACGCCTGTCAGTCCGACCCACAGTCAAGGTCAGTAGTTGTTGGAATCACTGCTTTGGTGTTTATAAAAAATAAGCTACCCCCCAGTTCTGTAAAATTATATAATGTAAACCAACTTTAATTCGTGAGTAAGAAATATTTGAGAGGTTTGTGAGAGCATCGTTGATGCAAATATTTCTCGCCATGAACCAGTCATTGTCGTATGGTTATAATAACAACACAGGTCTTTATAAGGCTTACTCTCAAAAAATTAGTTGTCGCAAACCTGTTCGTGTCCAGTAAGTTGTGAAATAATGTCGTCGCCAATAAAAGTTGGTTTACAGTAACTTGGATAGAATTTTAATTCATCCCTTAAACAGATGTCAGTTAAAAATTAAAACTGCGTATTTTACAGGAGCCTCCCCCATTCCACGCTCTTCCAGTGTCGACTCTGGCAGACAGCCCTATTTGCGGTATCCTTCGTGGCCGGCCGAGCAGGTACAGGGAAAGTTTAACCGCTCCACTTCCAATATCTCCAACAAATCCTCACAGAGCGAGCCCATGCAGGAATCAAGTGAGTTCTCTCAGAAGTTGTTTATATGTGTACATGTACCTTCAATTGTGGAATCAGCGATTTAATGGTTTCTATCTCGATCCTTATCACTTTTTGTGAACAATGTATGCACTCATGCCCCCATGAGGTTTTCATTTTCATAACTCAAGAAAACAAACAATACAATGATTTATGTAGGAAACGTTACTTGATCAGGTGTATGGGGTGCATGGCATTAGGTTTAAATATTCATATGTAGGTACTATAAATTCCTAATTAAACGCAAGAAGGTTATTTTTGCGTAAAATCGTGAGAAGCACCCTTCGCGGATTTTAAAAATCTGCCATTATTTTCTGAGAGTTGAGAACTATAAGAAATAAATAGCAAAGTTCCACATTTGCGATTTTATATTCTCGCAATTTGATACAAACCAGTGGGGTCGCAAATTTACAGTATTCATAAGAGATAAACGTGGTCATCATGATTCGTACTTACATCTGCTACCTGGTCCATTTCAGGAGTTAAGCGTCATTCCATGGATTATCACGCAGAGGTAGAGATACACGAGGGTGATGATGGGGGCATTGTGTTGGACATCCACGCCAAGAAAAACAGAGGTACGCTATTTGTCTGGTGATCAGGGTCTATAGCTTATCTAAATTGAAGAGAGCTTTAGCTTTAAACAAAGTGGAACACAACTTAATATTTCTATTGCTGGGCTATCCTTTAATGTAACACAGATTTTTTAAAACTAAAAAAATTCAAATATTGTTTTTCATCATTTGATAAGATATGTCTGGTTATTTCTTAACATTAATGTGTGTTTATCATGTTAATTCTGATATGTACTGTAAACAGGGATTTTTGCCCCTCATAATTTCCCCCCTTCTACAATTGCAAATGGTTTTGCCCCATCTCGAATTCGCCCAGAAACAGTTGTGTTAAAAGAGAAATAATGAGAGACATTTGAAATCGCCCAGTCTTAAATTTGTCCGCTGTCAACAAGGGCGAATGTGGCAAATATTAAACGGGGGGGGGGGGGGGGGGGGGGGGGGGGGGAATATTTCTCTGTATACAGTATAATTATTTGATAGTATCTGATATTAATTCTGATATGTATATTTGATAGTAACATGGTTTCTGGAAATATACAAGGTATGATATTTGTAAAGGGCTCTTTATTGGATTAAAAAATTAAAAAATTAGTAGGACTGATTGTTTTATTAGTTATAACATTGATTACTGGAAACAAAAAAAAAATCATATTTTCAGTAAATAACGTTCAGTACTTTTTAAAAATATATATGAAAAATTAAGTGATGAAATTATTACCATGCACTGTCAAGAAACTTCAAAATCTTTGATCTTATTTAATACGGATCATTAAGTGTTTTGATAAAAACTTTAAAAAAGAACTGCAAAATATTGTTCTTATCTGTATGAACATATTAACAATTTGGTTTTATTACGTTAATTGTTATATTTGAAAATAATTACAATTTTCTTTTTACTCGTCTATAAGTTATATTTTGTATAATTTCATGAAATTGAGGGGTTTTTTTGTTAAAGTTTGTTTATACAATTTTAATAACATATTGATTAACAAACCTGTTTGATTGGTGTTCTGTATTTGTTTTTTGAATTATTGCTAGAATCAAATACATACAATATTATTAAGGCCTGTTCCTGGATGAAAATATCTTTAAAAAAGTTTTTTTTGTGCAAGAATTGATTGCAAATTTTTGGGAATCTTATAAATTTCACTCAGCTGCAGATATAATACAGGAAGTATATAAACAAAATATAGACTGTCTTGAACCCAAACACATGCTAGCTTACTAAAATGATTCTTGTGATTTTTTTTTGTTTAACAGATTTACAAGATTTTTTCCGTCGTTTAATTTTTTTTCTAAATTATATACAAAATAATGATAATTTTTGGGATGATTTTGACAAGCTTAAGAAGTGTGCATTATAAGAAATAGTACTACAGTATGTATAATTATTATGTCTGTGCAGACAAGATTAGATGAATGAGTAAAATTTAGAAAAAATATATATAAATTTGTGTATGAATATGAAAAATATGGATCCAAAAAACTCTACAGGGCTAGGCTAGGTTCATACGTACAGGTACCAATATTTAGAAGGTACTATACTATTAGAGAGAGATAAATGAAAATCTTATTAAAAAGTTATTGTTAAACTCTACAGGTATGAGCCCCATTTTACAGGTATTCAGTCGGTGATAGAGATATATATTTTTTGGATAGATGAAGAAGTAACTTGATGACAAAAGAAAAAAAAATTGTTTTTTTTTATAGTTGGAGAGACAGAAGATTTAAAGCCGATGGACAGAAGGAAGCGGGCAATTATGAGGCTGGAGGAGAGGAGACAGGCCCGCCTCAGGGACTCGGGGGTCATTGGGGTTGCCACTAGTCGCAAGATCGAGCCCGACTACCGCATCAGTGTGCGCAGAGTCAACTTCAGATGGCAAAGAGGACTCAAGATTGGTATGTTTGTGCTCATAAATGGCATGTACATTTTAACATAGAGTTGGCCTCGGTCGCGAATTTACCAATACACACTCAATTGTCTCGAACATGAATTTTATTTTTAAAACATGTTGACAATGTGTAGATTCACTTAAATATAGCCACATAAATTTTCATGTGACTCAGAGAAATATTCAGTGAAATGAAGTTAATGTGAAAAAAAATTTGGTATACGTTAAAACACGCTTATAACGAAGTGCCAGGGAAGGCGATTTTACTTTCAAATTGTTAATATAAGCAGAATTCGTTATATCTTTCAAGTTTACAACAGGTAATAAAGTCACGGGGAATGACAATCACTTCGCTGTAAGCATCAATTCATTATAAGCGTGTTTGCTATAACCATGTTTTACTGTATATGTACTTGTAGTTGCACAATTGCAGTACATGCAATGTCATGCATAAACTGTGGAATCACT
This sequence comes from Magallana gigas, assembly GCF_902806645.1. Classification (NCBI taxonomy): domain Eukaryota; kingdom Metazoa; phylum Mollusca; class Bivalvia; order Ostreida; family Ostreidae; genus Magallana; species Magallana gigas. Next base: position 45,326,551 of record NC_047563.1, read on the forward strand.
AGATTTCCTGGTGGCTCAATTTTGGTGGAATTCCTGGATACCTCTCAACCACGAATTGATAATTATCCTCCACAAATTAATAAATTAGGGTTATCAAGTCTTATATCTCTTAGTTGGTATAAGAAAATACACTAAATTATGTCCCAACGAATCTATAAAATTTCATCAAATTAATTAATCCATAAAAATTGGCCCCCGCTTATTTTAATGAATCCACAGTAACCATTGTCAAATACCCATGGGTCTTTTACTTATCAACCGTGGGTATGGGTGATAAGTAGAAGACGCGATCATGCAATGGCATAGAAAAGGATTAAATACTTCTCAATGACATGTGACTGAGGCAGTATTCATTTTGATTTTTTGGTACAAAACTGATCCATTCCAATGCAATATTTACTGGTGCCTAAGCTTACCTGGTAAATTTGGTTGTTTTGTTTTGTAAATACAGGTGAGGGCCAGTATGGTAAAGTGTATTCAGCTGTCAACATGGACAACGGTGAATTGATGGCCATGAAGGAGGTAATATTAAGAGCCATTCTTCCAGAAGCTTTATCCGAGAAGACGAGAGATACTCCCGATAAATAATTGTTGAAATGTGCAACGAAACTGTCCTCAAGCACCTGTGAATATAAACAATTAACAAATTTTCAAGTAATATAAGACCAATTAAAAGCATTCATGTTTTCAGTTATAGCCTGTAGTAAGACTCACCATCCGACTCTGAATCTATAGCCTCAACATTCATTGTACTCTTTCAGATGAAGTTTCAAGCCAATGATCATCAAGCCCTGAAGGAGTTGGCTGATGAAATTATCTTGTTTGAGGGCATGCAGCATCCAAACCTGGTCCGGTATTACGGAGTTGAAGTCCACAGGGTAAGGCTTAGTTTCTGATACTGTGGATTCTTCATATATCAAACAAATTTAAACACATTAAAATAGCTGTTTAGCCCTGGCCATCGCCATGGTTGTTTCAACAATATATTACAGTATACAATGTATTAGATTAACTGCATCTGGAAGACCGAAGGTTGCATAAAAGTTCGATATCTCCATCTATACTTTACTGGCGTTGGTTAATACTTTGATAAGCTACGAGATATTATTGTCTTATGCATCCATGTTCTTGGATGCAAATGAAAGATAGCTTTAAATGAATGTATTGAATGATTATTCCATCCGAAAAAAAATCCTGGCCGACCCACTGAACTTTTGAAAACTATTAAACCCTATACAATATTCCTGACATTTACTGTGAATTTTCAGTGACCTAAAAAATGGATAAATTATTTATTTAATTCTTGGAATACATGTAACTTGCTGGTTGTGGATTTATATAGTGGTCGACTATACTCTGTCCCAAGATATCCTGGATTCACATTTTGCTTAATTGCATGATATCAATAAATACCTCAGGTTTCAAACGATGTTCATTCAAAAGTATGAAAAATTTCCAGGATTTCTCAGTCTGTTAGCTTATCAGGTTTCAATACAATGCTAAAAAAAGTGATGTCTAAGAGGATTTTGCATTGCAGCAAGCCCGGATGATAATGTTGTAAAATTGCATGATGTTTTCCGAGTGTATTCCGAATGGAGAAAAGATGTAAACATTTCCTTTATAAATCTCCATAAGGAATCTTTTTTCGTTCCTGTGAATTTTTCTGAGTGAAAGATGATAATGTGTCAATGAAATTATCTTGGAAATTATCCCTTTCAACTATTTCAATTGCACTTCTTTCACAGGTATGTGTATTTTTACTAAAAATCGTCCAAATGTGCTTCATAAATCAGACATGATTCCAAAGAAAAACAAAAAAAGCTGAAGGGGGGTCTGGGGGTCCTCCCCCAGCAGGGTTTCAAGGGGCAGCGCCCCTGAGCAGGGGGTCCAGGGGGCCGAAGGCCCACGGCCAAAAATGGCTATTTTATTGAGTGTGACTCGGTCATACTAAAACACGCCTGCCGACGCCTGCCGGGGAAAACACGCCTGCCGAGAGAAAACCACACGCCTGCCGTTTACCTGATGGATTATTTTAATATTTTCTTTGATATTTTATTTAACTTAACTATATTAAGCATCATATTAACAAAAAGTTGACTTTATATTGATTATTTAGCACAAAATTAGCAAAAATGTTCAATGTTGGTAAAGATAGATAACTCTTACGTAGAATTCATACGCCTGCCGAGGAAATCTAGACGCCTGCCGTTTATTTGATGGATTATTTTACTTTTTTCTTTGATATTTTATTTCTTTTAACCTCATAGATGATAATAGAAATCAAAAGTTGATTTTATATTAATTAATTAACACAAAATAAGTAAAAATCGAGTAAGCTGATCGCTCTTACGAAGAAATCATACGCCTGCCAAGAAAATGTATACGCCTGCCGTTTATTTGATGGATTATTTTAATTATTTCTTTGATATTTTTGTTTACTTAGCTTAATAAACGATAATAGAAATAAAAAATTGACTTTAAATTCGTTAATTAACACAAAATTAGTGAAAATCGGTAAAATAGATAACTCTTACGCAGAATGCATACGCCTGCCGAGAAAATCTATACGCCTGCCGTTTATCTGATAAATTTTTTTCTTGGATATTTTATGTTTCCTAACTAAATACAATAACTGATAATAGAATTAAAAGGTTATTTTGTATTCGCTGTTTAATGAAAAAAATATTATTAAAAATGTTCAAAGTCTGTAAAGAAGACAAAGAGTTTTTACCCTGCTTACGCCTGCCGAGACACTGAGTTGTAAGCCTGCTGATTTAATCATTTATCCATGTCTTTTATTTTTATTTCTTGAAAAACTTCAGCTTTTTACATGGTTATCGTTATACTGAATTAGTGTTTTCATACCCTTATTCTTTTGTTGCAATTAATTAAAGATATATTACACACATATGTACTGTTATAATATACATGTACATGACTTTTGTATGTCTCTGCTCGAATTTTAAGATTAAAGATAGTCTCTTGTTTTTCGAAGAACCCTTAAAATATGCATTTTTTTTTCACGTATAATCAAAATAGTTTATGTTATATATTCATACGATCTAAAAGTGGTGTCTGAAATAAGAAGGAAAGTATACTGATGTGAATATATATATAATTAATGCACTGTTATACTAAGTTCAGAAATACGTATGGAGTCAAACTGTAAATACTGTGTTGGGTGAACATGTAAATACAAAATTCAAGACATGTAATGGAAATTAATATTTACACAAACTCAATCAATTCAAAAGATGCAATTCGACAATTTCATTTCTTTAGAGAAGTGGACTGGCATAACCTTTATCCGTGTATGAGGGCTATATATTAATGTATTTCTTAACCAAACAGGCTAGCGTACTTAAATTGTGTAAGCATTCCAGATTTTATAAATATTTATGCTCCTAAACTATTCATTCTAGTAAATGTATATGGGGAAAGGTTAGACTTTTTAAGCAAAGTACATTTACATTTTCGTACACAATTAGTTCTGTACAATATTAATGTTTGTAACTGTTTACATCTTGAAAACTTTTTCATCTCAAGACTATCACTGCCTAGTTCACCAAACTATATCTAAATCTCTAGATTCTGATTCTGTTTCGCTGCGTTTTTAAAATCAAATATTTACATGTACAGGACATTCATAAGCCTGTAGCAAAATTTTACATTGCATGATATCAGTGTAGCGGATAATTATCCATTCAAGGGAAAGACGGGTATGGGGGTATCAGTTTGAATATTTAAAAAAAAAAAAACGGGCTTTTTTTAACAAGAAAATCTAACTCAGTTTTTAATGGAGAAAAAAAAGAGCCCTGGTTTAACGTTGTAAAGTGATTCAAATCATGTCAATATTCTTGGTTATAAGCCTGGACTGTCTCGTAAATAATAATGAATGATAATTTCCCCCTACAAAATAAGTTTTGTTTTTCTGTACATTTTATAAGCTTTTCGAAGATATATAGTAACACACATATTTCAATGTTTTCGGTTATGAATGGACTATACACGTTTTATGAAGAGACGTAAGTCTGACCAATTAAAAACTGATGGCTTATATATTAATCAGAAATAGTTTTTTTTATTCAGTGCTTGTACATGATATATACATATATAAGGATAAAATGGTATTATTCTTCAATTTCATATAGATACATAAAAAATACAAATATAAGAGTCAGAAAACATGATATGGCGACCTTACTCTATCAATTGGAATATAATTAAAGTGGACTGCAAGGTTTTGATAATACTTTTGGGTTAATAATTAGGTGTAAGTTCAAAGGCTATACATAGTATCTTAAGACATACTTAGGTAGATCACCTAAAACACATGAGAGAGAGAGAGAGAGAGAGAGAGAGAGAGAGAGAGAGAGAGAGAGAGAGAGAGAGAGAGAGAGAGGGGCTTGTGTACAAGGTGTGTGCTTCACGGTCGACTTCCAATATACAGGTAGGTAAGGTCTATTGTTTCTTAAGAGACAAAAACCCGTTCAATTCACACAGAATACACAAGAAACTAACACGTATGTATACACGTGTATCAGTAGAGCAACGATCATTAGTTATCTTTGGACATGTAGCCCCAACCCCGATTCGCCCAAAATATTAAAGCAAAGAACATAATGAGTAAATTATTTTGTTATTCGTACATGCATAATTTGTAATAAAATGAGATAAAAATACATTAAACTGTGAGTGTAGCCGTTTGAGGGATAGTGAAGTGAATGATATTGTAAGCCGTATGGTATGATTATTTTTGACTCAGAAAATTTTTACTCATGAAATAAATTAAAACCGAAAAAAAAACACCACGTTCTGATGTCGAACATTTGGAATGCGAATGTCTTACGCTTACCGACTCGCTGCAGTTTTCTCCATATTTTTATTGATAATTTTTTTTTAATTGAAAAATACAAGTACTAGAACAGTTAAACGCAGGTGCAACTACACTTACTATTATTTTTTTTCTCTTGATATTTGAATTGTTTCCGTTAATGAAGAGAGAAAGAAAGAGAGGGCAGTGGATGGAAAAGACGGAGAGATGAGAGAGAGAGAGAGAGAGGAAGTGAAAGAAGGAGAGGAGACAAAGATAGAGGGAGAGAGATAGAGATGCAAGAAAACAGCTTATTTTCTTACTTTAACACGCAAACAACTATATACACGTATGTACGTTTCTAAAGCCCTCTCCTTTCTCAAAGAAAAGGGTTTCCATATATAGCAGTGGCGTCGGAAGCAAATTGAAAGTGGGGGGGGGGGGGGGGGGCTAAACTAATTCTCTGAAATCTTGACAAGGAAGGAAAAACTTAATTCCCTAAATCATGAAAATCCTAATCTGTGTGTGTGTGTGTGTGGGGGGGGGGGGTGGGCTATTGTTAAAAAAAAAATTCTTACCTACCAAAATTTGTTCACCACAAATCTTGAAATTCCAAATCCGTGTGGTGGGGGGGGGGGGGGGGGGCTGGCTATTATACCTGTGATTCCAACATTTCAATATTTCCATCTTTCATCTTTCCTTTGTAAATTTCGCAAAAATTATCTTTCTTGCGAGAAAAAGTGGGGGGGAGGGGGGCTGAACCCTCTAATGATGCTATGTGCCCATTGGTTAGGTCTAACTTAGCAAAAAAAAGTGGGGGGGGGGGGGGGCTCAACCCCCCCCCCCCCCCCCCCCCACCGGTTCCGACGCCTATGTATAGGAAACCACTGGTATCACGATTTCTGTTGGTTTACATTTTTAAAACACGATTTTTTATCCAGTATTTAGAAAAACAGGATTGGTCTATAGACCATAAGATCGTGGAACAATATTATAGATCGGTCCTTGTGATCAGTAAGCTGTCGTAGATTAGGATATTTCAATATCAATGTTCTTGCTAACAATAACAATGTTAGTATAACTCATTAACGTCCATCAAATATTTATATCAGTCACCATTCATTAATTTTTGGGGGGTAGATCTAAGAATTTTTCTTTGGCTTTGTAAATGATTTTCACTTATTCTTTTCATGAGTGGATCTACCCGGGGGGAGGTGGGTAGAGTTATCCCCCCCCCCCCGGTAAAACTCAAATTTCTTACGGAAGTGGGGGTGATGGAGTCCCCACCTCCCTTGGAAATTTTTTTTTTTTTACATACTAGTAAAATCACAAAAAATTTGCCTCGACACCCCCCCCCCCCCCCGGAAAAAATATACTGGATGCACACGTTTCGTGTTACGTTTTAATATCATTGAAATCTAATTGTTATGTCTTTATTCATTTACTTGGTAAAGTTAAATGAAATATGAAATATTGTTTGAAAATACAAGATTATCAATTTTTGCGTTAGGCGAAAAGTTATGATATTGATTAATAGTATCCCTCTTTACAACACAGAAAGTTTTATTTCATTCTTATTCTATGATCATGTACACAGCTGACTGAAGAAAAAAAATAATGAAAAAATCATATCATGCAATAATATAGGTATTCGACAAGCGTAAAAGCGTATACACATGTATATTCCTTGGGCGTTTCGTATCTATTGACGTGTTGATAAATCTTACCCTGTATTTCTATCATAAAATGCTTCTGTGACAGGCGTAATAATCAAAATATTAAATTCTGATAGAAAACAAAACCTTGTCAAACTTAAAAGGGATGACATACATATTATATCATACTCGCATCACCCGACTTCATATACTATGATGAATCAATAGCAGCAATAAGTAAAGTTCTGAACATAAATATAAGGCAAAATGTTAAGTCTATATATATTATAGCAATCTTAAGTAATTCATAAATTAGTTTATACAAATAAAGATGACATAAATAAGCGTGCATATTAAATCGACAGTCTTAAGATTTCTAGACAAGAGTTTGCCCTTTATTTTTAAGCCCTTCGCAATTTTTTTCCTTTTTATCTATGCTTGCAGTAAAATGAAATACTAACGTAAGAAAAATATTAAATCATCTCCAGGTAAACGGCAGGCGTATGGATTCCGCGTATATTTACCCATGTTTTTTCTCATGTTGTGTTGATTAAAAAATGTGGTAAATTTTTATTTAATCTGATCATTTATCAAGTTAGAAAACATTAAATATAAATAAAAAAAATTAAAATCATCCACCAGGTAAAGCGGCAGGCGTGTACTCTTCTCGGCAGGCGTATGCATTCTGCGTAAGAGTTATCTATTTTACCGATTTTCACTAATTTTGTGTTAATTAGCGAATTTAAAGTCAATTTTTTATTTCTATTATCGTTTATTAAGCTAAGTAAACAAAAATATCAAAGAAATAATTAAAATAATCCATCAAATAAACGGCAGGCGTATACATTTTCTTGGCAGGCGTATGGTTTCTTCGTAAGAGCGATCAGCTTACTCGATTTTTACTTATGTTGTGTTAATTAATTAATATAAAATCAACTTTTGATTTCTATTATCATCTATGTAGTTAAAAGAAATAAAATATCAAAGAAAAAAGTAAAATAATCCATCAAATAAACGGCAGGCGTCTAGATTTCCTCGGCAGGCGTATGAATTCTACGTAAGAGTTATCTATCTTTACCAACATTGAACATTTTTGCTAATTTTGTGCTAAATAATCAATATAAAGTCAACTTTTTGTTAATATGATGCTTAATATAGTTAAGTTAAATAAAATATCAAAGAAAATATTAAAATAATCCATCAGGTAAACGGCAGGCGTGTGGTTTTCTCTCGGCAGGCGTGTGTTCCCCGGCAGGCGTCGGCAGGCGTGTTTTAGTATGACCCGTGTGACTAAAATGGGTAGCGAAACCCGGGCCGGGCCGGGATTTTCGAAACTGATAACCAGGTTTTTGTTGATTTCTTAAAAAATACTCATTTGTTCTGCACAAAATTTGCAGGAATACTTTTATCAACTTGTTTTGTCTTCGCTGAAATTTTTATAATCACAGAATGAGATTTTTCAATATTTATTACACATTAGTCACACTCTATTTTATCATTTAAAAACCCTGGAGAACTGAATTTTAAAAGCACATATTTGAATTTTAAATGGTTAAAATCAACATGAAAATGTCTACTTATAGTCCTTTGTAGAAATAAATTACAACAAAAAACACTGAAGTTCTTGTACCGTAAATGGCCTGAACATCGGCTTGGCCTCTTTCCACCACATGTCCAGACATTTTTAGGCTTTATCTCGAACATAGCATAAACAGACTCGTGAGTGGATAAAGTCAACTGGGAGACAATTATTCAACCAATGAACAACCAGAACACATACAAATATAGGAAGTTTTAAGAAGATAGTAAAACTCAAATCAATTACGGAAAAAATCCGGATTTCTATTAAAAAGCGGAATCGAAAAATTGGAGCGGAAATTATAAATCCGGATAGCGGATTTCCGCTATAAAGCGGAAAAAAATCATGTCTGATAAATATCTTGGGACAGACTTGAGTATGGAATCGTTAGATTTATGTATTTATAGGTATGTGAGCTTGCTTTCAATTCATTTATCATTATTATAGGATGAAATGCTGGTGTTTATGGAGTACTGTGATCGTGGAACTCTGGAGGAGGCGGCTAAGATGGGTCTACCCGAACACAACATTCGAGTGTACACGCGGGAGATTCTACTGGCCGTCAATTATCTACACGAACATAATATCCTGCACCGTGATATTAAAGGTTACAAAATACTACATGTATTTTTCATGCTCCCTCGAGATTGAAGATTTTTTAGAACAATTGTAATAGTACCGGTAGGAAATAGCAACACAATTTAAGAATGTTTTAGAATTTGCAAAATAAAATTGGAGACAAATGCATGAATAGCAAGAAAAAAAAGAAAGAAAAATATTGGATCTTCTGTTTACTCAGGTGATCAAGAAGGCCCTTTTTAAAAACTAGAATAGTTTATTCCAAGGACTTGTTTTATTTTGATACTTGTATTTTGTAGGTGCCAATATATTTTTAACCTCCAGTGGGTGTCTAAAACTGGGAGATTTTGGATGCTCAGAAAAGCTGAAAAGCCACGCAACTTTACCTGGAGAATTCAACAGTCTGGTTGGAACCATGGGTAATTCAACAACTTCCATTTTAAAATGCAAACGTTCAATAACTACTGTAGTTTCAGTAGTATTAATGGGTATTAATTGTTGTGGACTTTATTAAGCCCCCTTTCCCTGCCGACAAAGTTTGGGGAGTATATAGGAATCACCTTGTCCGTATGTCTTTCTGTCCGTGCAATCATGTGCGGTCCATATCTTTCTTGTGGAGGAACATTGGAAATTCCTACTCAACACAATGATTGCTTATGACCCAAGGGTGTGTCTTGATTTTGACTCAAGGTCATTTGGGCAAGTTCAAGGTCACTGAAATGAAAAGTGCAAAATTTGTGACTGGTCCATATCTTCTTATAGAGGAACATTAAAATTCCTACCTCACACAATGCTTACTTATGACCCATGGTCATATATGCAAGTTCATTGTAACTTGAAGATAAAGTGCTCAATTCCTTTCTAGGCCATATCTTAAAAAATTGCTTTTCATCTTTACATATGTTGTGACCTTGAGCTTTGGACAGTTTTGCAAGTTCAAGGTGAATCTATTTATTTTGAAGAACTACTTGAGATATGATATTTTCGAACTAGGAAATATCATTGGTGAGTTTGCACTTCAATTCAAATTATTGTCATACTGTGGTTTTAACAATTTTCTTTGAATACCAATTTTCGTGGATTTCGATGTTAAATTGATCCACGAAGTTAAATGTTCATTGGAGTGCAATTTCTATTAAGATTTTGTATTGATAGGGTCATTGGCCTCGAATTTACGTATCCTTGAAACTGTGATTTTCACTTTATCCACGAAAATTGATACTCTTGAATATTAATAAAACCACAGTAGTAATTCTTACTTTGATGAACATTTGATTTCATGGGTCTAATCTGTCAGGAGTGTCAAGAAATTAGCACTCAATAAATAACAGTGAAATCACAGAATGATATCAAGGCTTACAGAAAACAGAAAAAATCTTTAAAAAAAAGTCTTTATCATTGGACTGTGATTGATATTTTACTATTGTTGTTTTAACAGCATACATGGCCCCTGAGGTAATTACTAGAAACGCCTCCCAGGGACACGGTCGAGCCGCAGATATCTGGAGTCTGGGATGTGTGGTGATAGAGATGTCCACAGGAAAGGTGGGGATATTACTGTATAGAGATTTAATGGGAAATTTAGTGATAGTGTGGTATAGTGATATCTTCAGAGTAGGTAGTGATGTTGCTGTATAGAGATATATACAGAATAGTTAGTGATATTGCTGTATAGAGATACAGGTATCTACAGAATAGTTACTGATATTACTGTAAAGAGATATCTTTAGAATAGGAAGTGATATTACTGTATAGAGATATTTACAGAATAGTTACTGATATTATAGTCTCGTTCAACCAGACGCTCGGCTGTCTCCGTAAAACTCCGACGAGCAGAGAGTCTGGTAAAGCGTCACGTTGATAACTGCTACCGATAGGGGGCGCTGATTTAGTTTCATTTTGAATCGTTGTCAATGTGTGCCGGTTAAAGATTTGTGTGATATACAGTACTTTATTTTCTTGCCGTGAAAATTATGGAACTTACATCAATTTAGTCTTATACTATAGTCTCGCTTTCCATAGACTCATTAAACATTGCTGAACTTAAGTTCGACGAAGCGGTGAATGTTTACAAGTTTACAACCTTGACAGCTATAAAATAGATTAATTATTGGTTTTACCATATCCCGTAAGGTAACACTGCAAATAAATCCTTTCCATTTATAACCGTTTTTAAACTTTCCAGTCGTAGATCTTTCAGTTTAAACTGCAAAATCGTTTGCTTCTGTCATTGTTTACATGTTATAGGAGGTGTGTTTCTTTCAACCAATTAAATTCAATACCAGGATTTTGGTAAGCCTCGTTTTGACGTTACAAACATTAACGTGACGCTTTACCAGACTCTCTGCTCGTCGGAGATTTACGGAGACAGCCGAGCGTCTGGTTGAACGAGACTACTGATATTACTGTATAGAGATATCTTTAGAATAGGAAGTGATATTACTGTATAGAGATATCTTTAGAATAGGAAGTGATATTACTGTATAGAGATATCTACAAAATAGAAAGTGATATTACTGTATAGAAATATTTACAGAATAGTTACTGATATTGCTGTATAGAGATATCTTTAGAATAGGAAGTGATATTACTGCATAGAGATATCTTCAGAATATTAATGACATTGTAATTTAATGTAGGGAAATGCTTTGAATCAGTGTTCTCTATCATTACAATGTATAATTATCTATGGAAATGTCCACAGGAAAGACAAAGCTTAGCTGCCATACTTATTTACTCAGTTTAGGAAAATGAACAAATCAATACCCGGGTGTTATAATACATTGTAAACATAAAGAGGATCATTTTTTTTGTAATGTACACGTAGGGTGTAAATCATCTTCCCAAGTCAAGGGTTTTTGATCCGCTCCGCTCTACATAAACCTGGACCGAAAAGGCAGAAGGCGAAAATAACAAGGGGTGAAAATAACCCTGTATGCAGTATTAATGTTAAATCATATTTTAAATCTTAAAAGAAAATTAATTTGGTAGATCTTAAACTTTACCATACATGTACCAATAAATATTTCAGTACCGGTAATTAAAACTTTTGATATGCATACGAAAATCATGATAAATTATATTACATATAGTTTTTCCTTTGTACAGAGGCCCTGGTATGACCTAGAAAACAGTGCCCAGATCATGTTCAAGGTGGGCATGGGGGGAAAGCCCCAGATTCCGGACACCCTGAGTGCTGAGGGCAAGGATTTCCTGGGTCACTGTTTTATGAGTGACCCCGCAGACAGATACACAGCAGCAGAACTACTGGATCATCCTTTTGTCAAGGTCAGTTACTGTTAAACAACTTTATTTGTGACGGCTTTATTTTGCGATGTATTTCCGATAAACTGGTTCGCAACAACTAATGTTCGCGCCCAAGCGTTATTAAGACCTGTTTTGTTATAACAAACATACGACAAGAAACAAGGACTAGTTTGCGGCGAGAAATTTTTGCAACGATAATGCTCTCGAAAACCTGCCGATGATTTTTCTCGCACGTAAATAGTTTGTACAATATTTGGTGGAAAAAGATTTTTCAAAAAGTTAGCGTTGACTTGAATTACAGTAAAACATGGTTATAACGAACACACTTACAATGAATTGACGCTTACAGGGAAGTGATTTTTATTCCCCACGAATTAATAACATGTTGTAAACTTGAAGGATATATAACAAATTTGCTTATAGCGAAGGAAAATCATTGTACCCAGGCACTTCCTTATAAGTGTGTTTTACAGTATCGTAATCCTGAATATATCTCTCATAGTTATACAATTATATAAATAAAATGTAAACATAAAATTAATGCAGATCTTTCATATAACTTTTTAGGTTGAGGAACAAGATGGCGAGACTTCTTAGTGAAGAGTACTGCTGCGACTGATGGCATTTTGTTGACGTTTTTACAGATATATAGCATTTGTTCTCTGCGAGGCAATCTTGAATGAATTCATTTCATGTTTTTTGCCAGACATTAAATCTTAACATTGTTGTTTTAAATTAAAAGGTTGTTTTGTAATATACTGAAACTGTTTTTTTTTTCTTCTTAAAAAAAAATGTAAACCCTTGTATAAAGATTTATGGCACTTTCTGCACACTAATTTCAGGAAAAGATTGGGTATGTAGTTGAATATATTTGATGTAAAATTGACCAAAAAAATATATAGTGCAACAGCTGGGTTATATGCTTGTACTTCAAGAGCCAAAGGGCAAATTTTTACCAAACTTGGCACAAAACCTTTTTTTTTTTATAGGGTATCTTCTTATAGGTGCTGTATATCTCACCCATCTATTGCAAAGGCAAGATGTTATAAAAAAAATCATAAAGGGTATTGATTCACATTAAAAAAAAAAACCATTTGAAATGCCAATATTGTTCAAATTGACCAAATGAGAACATGGTGGAACTGTGAAACTAAAGATATTGGAAATACATAAAACCTGGAATTCCCTTGTAAAGTAATCAAAATACATGTAGACTCAGTATTGATTTATTAAAATAATACAATCAGGACATTTTTGAGTCAATATGTAGAAGCAATAGGAGATCCTTTTTGTGTAGTACTGTTCTAAGAAAGGGAGAAATGAACTTATTACTATAATCTGTCCAAGATATTTATGCAGCACATTTTCTTAAATTACTTGATATTTATGAATACTTCAGGATTCAAATGATGTTCATTCCAGAGCTAGTATGAAACATGTGAAAAGCTGTCAATGTGACAGCAAACCGGGTTTTCTTTTATGTGAATTGTATCCATAATCCATGTCAACCCTGAATTGATAATCACTACCTCCATATCAAGTGAAATGGAGTACCCTATATGCAATAATTGCCAAAAAACGACTAAGTTCAAACGCTGGTATTATTTTCATTATATATCAGAAATCAAAATCCTAGCAATATGCATACCTCTGATATATGCCCTATATGCAATATTTTGCCAAAAATCGACTAAGTTCAAACGTTTGTATTTTTTTCATTATTTATCATTATAAATCCTAGCAATATGCACACCTCTGATATATGTACAATTGATCTGCAAACCAACAACTTCCTATCTTGAAAACTGTAGGAGGAGTTGTCCGTACAATGAGGGTACCCTTTGGCAGCCGCCCGCCCGCCATTTTCACCATTTTAATAACCGGATTTTTCCGTTGGAAAACCCGGTTAAAAACCCAAAGATTTCTCCTTTGAAACGCCCCCTCTAGCTTGTCAGGTTTCAATATATGTACTGCAAAAATAAAAAGTATACGTGATTTTGCATTGTAATAGACATGAAAGTACTCTGATGAGAATTTTGAGAAAATGTGCAATAATTCTGAATGTTAAAAAGATGTCAACATTTCCCATTACATGTACCGGTATATATCTCGGCAAGATATCTGTTTTCGTCTCTGTGAATTGTGAATTTTTACGCGTGAAAAATAATAATGTGTCAATGAAGATTTCTTGGATATTTTTTCCTTTCAATTTGCTTGCTGACATCGAGGGGGAAGGGGTGAAAATAAAACGGGGACGAATATTTCACTGTATGCAGCAATAGATGAAGATCAAAAGATTCTGAAGTTAAAGCTGGATAAAAGTAATAAGCCAATTGTATAAAACATATATAATCAACAAGCAAATTAAAAAAATATAAACAATTTTATTAAAATTTAACAAAGTCATTATTAATTTGATTTCACTTTCTCTTTCATTTTACTACTGGTATCCACATTTGTGGGTGATTTTTTCTTGAACAACATTCCGATTATGAGAAACAAAACGGTGACGACATGTCCAAGGAAGTATATGGACTTCCAGTAACGCAGCGTATAGTCCAGCCTCAGAAGTAGAAATCCCATACACATGTAGTCAAAGGCGCGCATCTTGAAGAACCAGCAGGCCCAGTCGAAGCTCTCGATCCATCGCTGCGAGCCGTGTCTGAACGCTGCTCGCATATTGTCCTCCGCCATTAGTACGACGGGCACAAGCAGGAAGCTGAGGTAGTAGCCAGGGTATATCCCATGCCAGAACGCACTCACAGTCATGGTTATTGCAACTCTGAAATATAAATACAAAAACATACCTGTTTACAAATGCATTACAATCATAAAATAAGGTAGTTAACAATTTTTTTTTTATGTATGTGTATTTCGCGTAGGAAAACGTCTTTTTTTAATAAGCGACATCTTCCCCTCGGCCAAGTTGATAAAGAGGAGATTCTCCCAAAGAAAGGTTAACAGGTTCATAATTAAAGCAAAAGTAAATGTTGCTCTGTTGTCTTGCAAAGTACCGTACATGAACATATTTTCATTATCACATACATGTAGTTTTGCATGTTAAATTGTGTTATTATACTTTCATGTTGAATACTGAAATCTGATTGGTTTAGACGCAGTTGATAATCCGTTCTACTACCCTCAGCGTTAGCAATGCATTTGGCAAGGGGTAACACAACGAATTGTTACATGCGCGTAAATTATGCCCGTACAGTTCATCGTAGAATTTATGTACGTCATTTCTATACAAAAGCAGTAAAAATTTCTCTAAAATTAAGACATTCAGTATAATAAAATAAATAGTGCCTGTTTGGGAGGGTAACAGTTGAAATTGACACCCCTCGAAAACCATTGTCAACCAACGCGAAGCAGAGGTTGACAATGGTTTTCTTACCCTCCCAAACAGGCACTATTTATATCAGGGATGGGGTAATTGAAAAAAGTATTTGTAATTGAGTGTAATTAATTACATTTTTCAAAGTAATTGAAAGTAATTGGTAATTGAGTCTGTCTTCAATTACAAGTAATTGAATGTATTTAAATACATTCCAAAAATATTGTGTATTTTCAATTACTTTTCAATTACATCTCAATTACTTTTCTCCAAGTTTAAGATATAATAAAGGTGTCTTATAATGATACTAGTAAATAGATTTTATACATGTTTGGCATGGACTTTTGTTTTTACAATAATTAAATGTCCCATAATGTTTCATACATGTATGTTTAAACAGTATGACACACTGCCCAGAGCAATAGGTAAAGATCTAATTTTGTGGAGGTGTGAACTCCTCCAATACCCAAGAACCCCAATTGATTTTAGACTGAACTGAACTGATTTAAGACTCAAGGGAATCAAAATATCTCATTCTTGTGAATTATAGCAATTATTATTTATATACTGATATGCTGTACTGCCAAAAGTTGTACTTTCTCAATAAACATAGTTTTAATATGTGAATAAAAATAAATTCACTATAGAGAAAATATTATTCAGAACCAAAAATGAACTCAATGGTACTTAATGAATTTAATGTTAAAGAAAATTTTCAAGAAATATGATCTGAACTTAACTATACAACCTTTAAAAAAATAACCGTACATAAAGCCCTGTATATCTTAATGTTGTTAATATATGTATATGTTCTCAAGATTTTAACAAATAAAACTAAAGTAATTGAAATGTAATTAATTACATTTATTTAAGTAATTGAGAGTAATTAATCACATTTTAAAAAATCAATGTAATTGTAATTGCAAGTAATTGATAAAATTGTCAATGTATTTGAAAGTAATTAATTACTTTTCAAAGTAATTGACCCCAACTCTGATTTATATAATGTTTCATAGCGATGGAGTGAAGTGGTACATAGTGGGAATTGATCCAATGCCAGTATGTTTGGAATATATTCTTATCGAAATTAAAGCTTTTTAATGTCCTTTCTCAGAATCAACATAAATTACTTGGTGTACAAGACGTCAAGTTGAAGAACTCTTTAGTTTTTGTAAAAAAAAAAAAAAGGCTTGAAAACACATGTATACTACATACATGTGATACCGGTACTATGTATCTATCAATCCATTAGTTTGAATGGGCTTAATTTTAATTGATAAACTAATAAAAATTCCTATCCACAAAGAGGCTAAAGGATCCAAATCATCTCAGCCAAAATTACTCACTTTATAATGAATTGTAAAACTATTTTCACTATTGTTACAATTTGCAGATTTGGAGAAAATATCAATACATGCACTGGCCTATTTTGACATCAACGGCATTTCATTTTCCCCCATGCGTACACACTTTTAAAAATATCTTCCCTTGTTTTAAATTTGCAAAAAAAGTTGTGTTTTAACTTAAGAAACATCACTTTATTTTCAAAATCATCGATATCTTAATCTGGCCCTGATCTGACAATGTTGGCATAACACAAGGAGGCAAATATTTTCATAGTAAACAGTATAATACTGATTGACTTGTTTCAGGTGCTGTACTAACCGATAGGCTTTGAGTGAGTTAGGTACTCTGCGATGACAGTAGGTGGCCAGCCAGTACTGGACGGTCATATTCCAGCTCCTGAGGCCTTCCTTTGTGGTCCGTCCCAGCTCGCACCCGTAGATGGACAGGGAATGTATCGTCTCATAGTTATACTCAACAGAGTCCTTGGATTCATAGCTACAATCATAGAACGGAGCTTTATATATCAATTAAATTCCACCACATTATTTGCATTGAATTCATTTTCCATGTCCACGGAAAAGGGGGAACCAATAAAAATCAACGAAAACTGAGTCAATTTACAAAGTTCCCCCATTCCAAAGCCCTGGGTGACAATGAACACAAACCTTTCGTGGAGCTTCTTCAAGTCGGTGGGCCCTTGGCCACACTTTGGTTGACTGGCTTCAGGATAGGCTCCCAGTCCGCTGGTCATACACATGGATTCGGATAAAATCCAGGCCATGTACAGCCGGGTCCGGAAAATGGTAAACATGGGGACCATGTAGAAGAGTCGGAACCAGAACGGGTGTTCGTAAAATTCATCTGTCTGTGTGTACTGGATCATCATGTAAAAGAATCATTGTTATGCTGTGGTGAGCGTTTCATGAATATTCGAGGGCATTAATTTTCGGGGATTTAGTGAAAATCATAGTTTCAAGAATATACTGGTACGTAAATTCATTGCCACTGATTCTGTCAATACTGAATATCATTATAGTTATTGAATTTCAATGAATATTCATTTTCATGGATCAACTCGAGAATGAAATGCGCTTAAATTTGTGTTCAATAAATATTGAAGAAACCACAGAGCCAGTACTGAAAGCAATATATATGAGCTGTATTTTTAAGAATTTTATTTTGAACCTTCAAAGTCAAATTATTATAAAATGAATCATTAAATTTTATAAAAAGAAAGCTTTCTCTACTTGGGTATATATAGCAAACCAATTTTCGTACAAGACGACAGTTACCGGTAATAATTAAATTGCAGAAAACTAAGCTCTGTTTGTTGTCGAGCTTACCTGGATATTGAAGAAATATGAGAAGAAGAGATAAGTCACTCCAATCAAGGGAAGTTGCTTGAGGCGAGGTATCAGGGGCCCCATAGAGGGAATCTCCGAGGTCCTGGGAGAGTAAATCATGTCTTGGTAGGTCCTGTATTTGTAATAGGGACCTAAAGGCAAATAACACAAAATTACTAATATTACCGGGTATTTACTCTTGAATCATTTAAATATGTAGGGGTCAATATTCCTTGATTGTCAATTTTTTAAAGGTTTGTTCGGATGGTATTTCGAGGGTGTTTTTAAGTGGGTTATATACTGTAAATAAAGATAACACCCACAAATTTTACGAAAATGGGCCACCAAGAAAATTACCAGTAATGATTTCACAGTATTCATGAATTGCCAATGGAGACGCTTTCTTTCCCATCTGATGCATTTTTAAAATACTTTATCTATAAATTGCTGTAAAATTATCTATTTGAAATCTTAGAAGATTTATTTAGTTTCCTTGCCTGCAAACTGTCCTATGAAGCAGAACGCATACTGGAACATGTCGACACTGGATGGGTCGATGCAAACATATTGCTTCCTGAGGTGACGTTCTTCCGCGGAGCCCTCTTGACTGGATAACTCCCGGTAGGAATCATGGATTTCAAATCCAAGACCTATTAACTGTCAGAAATAAGAATAAAATGATTATAAAAATAAAAAAAAATGAAAATACCATTAATATACGTATTACAGAAACCTCTTTACTGGTGGATAAATTTAAACTCCCTTAAAGGAATTTTAAATTTCATAAATCCAGACCTATTAAATTATTAATTACCAGAATAGTTTAAAATCAGAATACACTATGGTCTGAAATGAAATACAATTATCTAAAATGAAAAATATGCCATTGGATTCAATTTCATGAAATCATGTATGCATACTATATCATTGTAAAAAAAAATTGCTAGAATCCAATTGACCATCTGGAGATAGCATTAAAAAACTTAACAATTAACATGATTAAAATAAGAAACTTATTTTATAGAGTTCATTAAATATTTCTTCCTTTCCTGTTTTCAAATTCATTTTATCCAGACCTATAACTATCATGAAGAATGAAAGACTGAAAAGTGTTTAAAGTAACTACTGTAGATTCCTTATTAATCACGAGAATATTAATATCAGCGTAAAATCACGTGATGCAATCCTTGCGGATTTCAAAATCTCGCTTATATTTTTCAGGCAGTTTTGAACTATAGGAAATTATAACAAGAAATTGGTGCTCGTGATTTTATACTCTCACGATTTGATACAAAACAGTGGAATCGCGGTTATAAGTTCTCACGCAAAATAAGAAATTAACAGTAGTATGCGCATTTTATTGTGGTACTTACTCTGGTACTCATATACTTACCCTAAGTGTAACGAAGAGTTGGACTGCATTTGATATAGGTGAGACTTTGGGTATTCCAAAATAATGACATGTTCTAAAGAAGGCAAGATATCCAAAGCACCCGAAAAACAAAAAAATGTGGCATTTCCTGTAAGAAAGAAAGAGAAATTGATAAAGAAGAAAATTAAAATTATGGTTATTGATAAAGATTCTTTACGCATCATTAAAAAGGATTATTTCTTTTCGTTAAGGACTTCGGGGTTCCAACTGTATATTCAAAATTGCTTAAATTAAACTCGAGGACTTAATATTTGCGTAGATTCACAAGATGCATGCCTTGCTGATTTTAAATTTTTGCCTTTTTTTTTTTTTGGACAGTTCTGAACAACTGTGGAATCATTAGATTTCCTGGTGGTTCAATTTTTCAAGGAATTCATCGGCAACTCTCATCAATGAATAAACATCCTCCATAAATTAATGAATTAGTGTTATATAGTCACATTTTCTTAGGTGGGTATAGAAGAATACCCGAAATTATGTCTCCATGAACCTGTAAAATTTATGAGCAATCCACACAAAAATTGGCCCCCACAAAATTTAATGATTCCCATGTACCGGTATATCATCATTCATGTGTATGAAAGTTCCATATACTGGTAAATAGTATTCTGTAACTTCAAATTAGCGTTAGCAAATTGCATATATTCTTGCAAGTCATACAAAATGGTACTTAAGTTTGTTCAAATCATGGTCCCCAGGGGTACAGTAGCGCCACATTGTGGGGTTGAATTTTTACATAGGAATATATATACGTGGTATCCCTAAATACATGTAATTAAAGTGCTTGTGTAAAATAAGGAATCTACAGTTCCGTACTCAAGCAAGCTGAGCATGTAGTGTACAACAATTCGTTGAAACCACACACTTACAAGAAGGAAATGAATACCGGTTTGTCAAGGAAGAGATTAACATCTCTTTCCAAAAAGATTAACAAGATTTACAACAATTAAATGACTGAAATGAAAGTCACTTGTTCTACCTACATCTACTAACAATTGTCATGATGTACAGTACTATATTATCATGTAAAATTTGTGAAACAGCATATTAAATATCTTCATAATTAAATCATGCTTTTAGAGAGAGAGTGGGAAAATGTAGAAATAGCATAACTTCCATGTGGAAGTACTGTAAACCAACTTTTGTTCCTGTGCGAGAAATCTCCGTGAGGTTAGCGTGAGCCTTGTCGTCACAAATATTTCTCGCCGCGAACCAATCCTTTGTCTATAGTTTTTATAACAATATAGGTCTGGATAAGGCTTGGTCGTCACGAACCAGTTTATTGGCAGTTAATTGCGAAATAAGGTCGCCGCCAATAAAAATTGGTTTACAGTTCTTCATCTTCGTTTTACACAAGGATTCTTGAACATTTTCCGACTTACAATGTACCGAGTAATATTTATTCAATTACCGATTACTAGCCAATGTTGATCATAAAACCAATGTTTTTCCCTTATATCTGTATATACAGGTAAAATAACCTAAACTGTACTATGAACATCCTCTTAAGTTAGCACGCATGTATGGCGAAGTATTTTGACAGCTAGTTTCTCCATTATTATTTTTTTACGATACATGTTTGTACTAACATTCTGTGTATTTGTATTTAAATAACCTGTCACTCTCTCTATCTCTCTCTTTATCTTTTCTGTCCAAAATTTCCAATTACTTTTAGATAAAAGGCTTAAATGTATCATAATTACACTGATAGTTCCTATATAGACTGCTTGTAAATTTAAGTACATTAATGAAAATAACAATTTCTTCTTTCTGGTTTGAGCATTTTGGTAGATATTTAAAAAAAAGACCATGCAGTTTCAGATTGCATTGAGTGGGCGTCAAGTAAAGTATTAAGTTGATGTGTCGCTTTACAGGAAACAATTTTTTAAGTGGTAAAAACTTGTTAAAATTAATTTTAGAAAGCTTTCAGCATTCTTTTGAGTTAGCCTAGTTCCATAGTCATCTACTTATATACATGCACTAACAATAAAAAACCCCAATTTATTTCATTTTGAAGAAGTGTTTAAATATCAGCATAGATCAGTTGGTAGAGCACCTGATTAGAGATATTCTGGGGGCCCAGGATCAAATCCCAGTCTGTTCCATTATTATAATCTCTCCCATCCTGTTACAACTGTTTATTAAATTAAAAGCTTACAAAACATGCAAAGCCTATGGGAGCAGTAGCTCTCCTCATGAATTAAAGTCAATTCTTACCCTATATCGACTTGATGAGTCTTTTGCTAATATACATGTACATAAGCTGAAAATTATATCTATATTTTCTTCAAAAATCTTATTATAAGATTATTATTCTGATCAAGGTAGCAATATTGATTATTCTGGACAATATTTTTTTAGAAATGATGTGGAAGAACATGCAAAAGATCTATCATTTTATGGTGGTTTATTTGCAAAAAATAAGCCACAAATATTGTTCTTGTAAGTTAGAAATGTTCAAGTTATAAAATACATGTAGTGTAGTGACAAAATAAAATGATGACTCACTTACCCCCCCCCCCCCCCCCCCGATCCTATCTGCGTGTTCCAGAATCACAAAATCAAATTACAGCAATATAAGTAAATGTAATGGATAAAAAAATCTCCATACTTATTCAAAGTAATTTAAATTATGTAAATATCATAGAATGCGGAAATGTACAATGTAAGCTACCCTATCAGACGAATTTTCTTTGCGCCTCACTTGATGCAAACACGTAATTAAAATTCATATTAACAATAACATTCTTCATATTAAACTGAAATAAAAGAAATACGCTAATTAGAAAATTGCACACAGACTAGTACAATGTTTACCTTGGTCCCACAATTTTGATAGCTAGAATGCTTGCGACACTCGAGAAAAGGGGGTGTAAAATGTGGCCGCCTATAGTGAGAAAGGCGGCTACGATTCCAATAATGGTACACACGGCTTTTTTAAGTTCGGGTGATGGTATAAGTTTCACTGCTGATCCTACGGGCACCGACAATAACAAAATCAGCGAGTACACGACGTCGTCCGTCAATTCCATTTTGTTTACTTTCAAAATAGGAGAACCAGTTTAACCACCTTTTCTTGCCTCCAAAATGAAGAGTGCATATACAGAAAACCCGCGTAATTTGACTGCCCTTTTTAATACTTTTTCAGCGATAGATGATCGAAAACACATTTTTAAAGTAACAAACTCAACATATGGACCTTAGCTGCTATCTATGTTAACAAAAAAAAAACCAACAACCAATGTTATAGGTGACCGACGACATATATGGCCAGAAATTAGTCCTGACTTTTGTAACCAGTAACATTGGTTACATCGATAACAATGTTTGATTATGAATGATTTTCAAGCTTTGATGTACTTGTGACAGGTTACAGTGGTTACTGGTAACATTGGTTACAAAATGGGGTTAGGTTTGGGTTAGGATTAGGGTTACACTGGCGTCGGAAGCAAATTGAAAGTGGGGGGGGGGGGGGGGCTAGACTAATCCTCAGAAATATTGAGAAAAAAGTAATTCCCAAAATCATGGAAATCCTAATCCGTGGGGGGGGGGGGGGGGTATACCTATACTTAAAAAAAAAATTAACCCAATCCCCCCCCCCCCCCAAATCATGAAATTCCTAATCCGTGGGAGGGGGGGGGGGCTAGCTAGTATCCCAGATAGCAAGCTTATATTGGCCCAGCGTTGGCCCGATGTTATCATTTATGTGGGTCCAATGTCGGAAAATAACATCGGCCCAATGTAATTTTGCTCATCGGCGCAACATTGCACCAACAAGCTGGCGTGACGTTGGCCCATTGTCAGTAGATTGACAGTTTTAATGTTGGCCCAATGTTGGGGCAACAATTGAATCCAACCAATATTCCCCAAACTTTGTCCTTATAAAACAAGCTCACAAAGATTAACAGTACGTCTAATCTTTATTGTTTTCTCACAGAAATATAATCAATATTCAAACTTTCAAATGGTTTTTTTATAGTCGATCTATATACTTCCACATCCCTTCAATCTTCTTCATTTGTTTTCTTTACTCCTATTTTTTTATCCCCTTTCCCAATCAGATGAATAACGAATCACAATAAATGCGTTTGGTCACTATGTTTAGTTCAGTTCCAGTTTAGTTCTCTAGTTCTGACCTCGTTGAAAACTTCAAAAGCCCGTTTTCGCAAAATGCTGCTGTAAATTAAAAAAAATAATCAAATAAAATGGAATATATAAATTGATATAAATAGAATTGCATTTACATTATAAAAATAATAATGCAGAAAAAATCCTCAATATATAACGATTTAAAACAAATAAATTTGTTTGCGGGAAGGGGGTCTATTTTACTGTGCACAGTTTTAATATGTGTATCAGAATTTTTTTGCAATATAACTGCTTTTTAACTGTGAATAAGCCAATTTATCCGACCTTCTTTAGATCCGTGCAAGACCCACAGCTTCTGATCTAATATTATCAGCATATCATGCCGATGATTTATCATGCAAACATACGAGAGAAGTATTTAATAAAGCTGCATTGAGGATAATAATATCATTTTGCCATGAAATATTCTGATCATCTCACATAATTGATAAAAAATTGTGCCTTTAATTCCTACCCTAAATATTGAATATTATCATAATATTAAATTCAGTTACCTTAGATGTTCCTTAACTTGAGCCGATAAACTGCATGGTTCTATTCATCTTCACAAATAATATAGGAGACATCCATGTCACCGAGTTTGAACATCAGCAGGAGGATGTCTGTACAAGAAAATTGCCTTTAATTTGTTTTCAAATTTTCATTTAAAAGTATCGAGAACATTACTGTATAATAATCACCCATATATATAATAAAAATCTGTAAAAGAACATCTGCATACTTACATTATTCCTACAGGCAGCCATGATGATAGCATAAGATCAAGTTACTCTGATGGATTTGTCAAAAATGACATCACAGTTCTTTTGGCGGTAATGTTTCATTCACGAGTGCAGAAAAGTTACTATGCATTGATACTGCATTTCATTCAAAGTGTAGACAAGTAAAATGCTTCATGATGGAAACACATAATATAGTCATGTACATTTAAAAAAAATAAACAACTAAAATTCTAAATCTGAAATTAATTTGTATGTACATTTATATTTATAGTAACCGTTATATTTTACACATTTTAGTCGGTCGGCCCGACATCGGTGCAGTGTATTCGCGCCCACCGAGATCAATTTGATATTGGCCCAACGTTGGCACAATGTTTATGTTCCAACGTTGGATGAACTACGTTGATCCAATTTTGGAACGATGCTAATGCACCAACAGTGATAAATACAAGGTTGGTCCAATGTTGGTCCAACGTCGTTCTACCAACAGCGATATGTAGCCAACCTTACAACCATAAGCCAGCGTTGGGCCAACGTAAGCTTGCTATCTGGGATGCTTCTGAATCCAACTTCTCAATCTTTCAAGCCCCCCCCCCCCGGTTCTGACGCCTATGGGTTAGGTAACCAATGTAACCAATTTAAAAAAGACCCCTTGTAAATCACGAAGATGACTGTCACCACTGTTACTCTGTGTCTCAAAGAGAATATAGCTGTTCACCATTGTAACCAAATAAAATAATTAAGACCCTCTGCTAAACAGAAAAAGGCTTGTTACCTCTTGTCACAAATGGATTATAGCTGTTACCATTGTAACCACATAAAATAAGACCCCCTGCTAAACAGAAAAAGGCTCGTCACCCCTGTTACCTTTTGTCACCAATAGAATATAGCTGTAACCATTGTTACTGGATGAAATTAAACCATCAAGCGGAAAGAAAATAGTCAGTTTTGTCATATATGTTACTTTTGTCACTAGAAAACAGTATATGTTACCGGTTACAAATGAAATGGGATAAAAGTCAGGACTATAATTTCTGGCCATTGTTTCTTTTTTACGGGGGGTTGGGGGGGGGGGGGTGTGAGAAATGCGTGTTTATTGTCTGAAAATATTGCTTGTGCATAACATTAAACACACGTGTCCGAGGAAATCAATTAAATATGCGACTAACCAATATATTGAATAATATGTAAACGGTGGGACCGTTGGACCGAGTGCAGATTTAACACAGTGTAGTTTGATTTATGTATGATAAAATCTATTTAAAACGCACACAGTAGGATCCGCCTGCATGGTTGCCTACTCATACCATTCGTCAAAGTTAAACTAAACTTCGCGTGCTCAGTCTACATTATGACGTCATGGTCATATTTCAGACGTTAAACGTTCAAGTTTTGTCTTCGGAAATAGCCAAAGAGAGTTACGTAGAGTTCCGGATTTTTTTTATTTCTTCTTTTATTGTTTATCAATTTAATTCATATGAATGCCGCTGTAATAAAATTGCATACTTTGTTCCGTATCTAAAAGATTAGTCTCGTTCAACCAGACGCTCGGCTGTCTCCGTAAATCTGCTCGTCGGAGATTTACGGAGACAGCCGAGCGTCTGGTTGAACGAGACTACTAAAAGATCAGTTCCTTGACGTTAATGTTTTTATTTTCCATCTGATAATTTGATAGGACATACATGGAACAAGTCGTGTTTCTTGATTTAAGCGCTATTGAAACTTATCTGGTTTCCTTTTTAATTTCTTTTAATTCAAATTAACTTCTATTGAAACACTGGAACTTATTTAATCAAGTTTAGGGGCAATAAACATCGATAAGTACCGGTCAATCAATGATCGAACTAACTTTTTAAAAACAAAATGGCTGCCAATATGCCAGGGCTGGAAGAAATTTTTTTTGGCCATAGTACCCCTGATTCAACATCCATTTTTCACTGATTTTCTTATATATACGTGTTACCATTAATCCTCGCTTCGCTCGGTAAAAGTTTCCAAGTTTTTAAAAATGTGAATTAAATACAAATACAAATACAAATATTTTATTGGCACAAACACAATTACAATAATTGGCAAAGGCCCAATGAATATATAAGAACATCATTGTATGTTTACAATAGTTGCATGTACAGTATATATATTTTTACTGATCTATATAGATCAGTTTAACATTTCCTTAGACTAATTGACATCTGTGTTCAAAGCAGTCATTAATGAATTTAACAGTAATATTTAAAATAGTATGTATTTCACTATTTAAACTATTTAAACATACATGTAAAATGTATCTTTCTTTGTCCAAGTTATTGGCAATATTTATTTTACTTATCTTATAAAAATTACTAAAATAGCTGTTCCTTAGATGAGAATAGGCTTTACATTGAAAAAGAAAATGAGTTTCATCTTCAATTGCACCAGTTTTACAAGCATTACAATATCTTTCATTCCTAATTGTGGCATTATATCTACCACTTTCTATTGCAAGTTTATGTGCACTTAATCTTATTCTACTAATAGAGGATCTCTCAGATCTTTTCCTGAGTATATCAACATAAGGACTTCTTTTTCTCATATATAATTTTTGAAAAAATGAAAGTTTTTCTGAACTAAAAATTTTTGATGATTGCTCTTGGATACATTGGTCAATGATTCTTTGCTTTATGTTTGGTAAAAAGTGTTGGATTGTGCTTTTATAATTACTAATGTTTGAGAATCCCAAATTGTCTAGGATGCCATAAATTTTCTTAGTCCAGGAATTGGAATTGATCGTTCCCTGATATAATAAATGCCAAAGAATTAGATGTTATCAAGTGATTCCAATATTTAATGCTTGAGAATGAGATTTTAGACCAAAGTGGTAACCTGTTTAATTCTGCCAAACAACCAGCATTAGATGCTTTGCAATGTAATCCAAGTATATCTTTAAGAAATTTTACATGAAATTTTTCGATAACTGAAATATCTTTCAATGAGAGATCCACTCCCCATATTTCACAACAATAAAGAAGTACAGGAAGTACAATAGAATCAAAAAGTTTTTCTAAGAGCTTACATGGATTATCAATACCAATTATTTTTTTCATTTTAAAATATGCTTTTCTGGCCTTTTCAACAAGCACAGATGTTGCTAAATTAAACTTCCCATTACTTTTCAATACAATACCCAAATAACAGTATTTTGATACAACTTGCATAGTATTTCCATTGAAAGTGAAATTGATGCTTTGATGTTTACTATTTGAGTTAAAAACCATGATTTTAGATTTATCAACATTGACATGTAATTTCCAATTTGAACAATAGTTGTAAAGAATATCTAAACTAGTTTGTAAACCACTTTTGCTCTCTGATAAAATAACAATATCATCAGCATAAAGCAGACAGTTTACATTGAGATTATTTACATGTACAGGTTCACATTTTACATTTTGTTTCAAGTCACTGACAATACCATCAATAAATATATTGAAAAGTGTAGGGCTAAGAACATCCCCTTGTTTGACACCACATTCAGAGTTAAATATTTTACCTAACCCATCAGAAAATTTTATCCTACTGGTTGTGTTGCTGTACATGGAAAAAAGAATATTAAATAATTTTTGAGAAATATTAGAGTTAAGGAGCTTATAAAATAAACCTTCTCTCCATACAGTGTCAAATGCTTTTCTAAGGTCAATGAAAGCAGCATATACTTTTTTACTTTTATAATGGTCAATGATAGTTTTTATAGAGAACAAGTGGTCTGATGTTCTACAGTTTTCTTTGAAGCCAATTTGATTTTCACTTATAAGTGACATGGACTTTACAAATTCAAGTAACCTAGTATGTATTATTCTATTGAAAAGTTTTCCAAGATTTAATTAAATTAAATTAGTGGCCGATACAAGGGGGGGGGGGGGCACGTTTATAAATAATGAGCGCACGGGCAAATAAAACTGGAGGGGGGGGACACACTTCAAAAAGATATGTTATATATATAGCACCCGTAAATAACTGAAGTTAGGTAGTAATTATGGCACATTGACATTGGTGTCGGAATGATGAAAGTGGGAGGGCGTGGCGGAGCTAGACTTATCCGAAATCTTGACAAGCAAAAAAAAATTAACGATTGATTGATTCATTCATTCATTCATTGATTCATTCGATCATTACGATGTCTATCTTTGCAAAATAGGGGTGAGCTAAGCCACTCCCCCTGTAGCCCCCCCCCCCCCCCCCCCACCACACACACACAGTGTCCGGACGGGCGGTTACAAATATGAATCAAAGTACTGTAGTACTGAAAGCCGGGCTCTTTTGGTGTGTCTTCATGCATAATTGTGTACTAAATACTGAAATCTCTCTCTCTCTCTCTCTCTCTCTCTCTCTCTCTCTCTCTCTCTCTCTCTCTCTCTCATGCTTTTAATGTCGGCAAAGCGTCAAAGAGCGACCAAATTTTGTAAGCGGTTATAAACAAAATTATGTCTGTCTAGTAAAAAAAAAATCAACAGTTGCTGCCTTGAATTTTGCAACAAGCGTTATATATTCAATCCCCATTTCTTCAACGCGCAGCAAAGTATTTCATGGAAATTCATGCGCATTGTATGTGTCCAAAATACATAGTCTTGTTTATAAAACACGTTATTAATAAGAAAACTAAAAAAGATAGGCAATACTCTCGAAATTAAAAAAAGAAGAAGACCAAAATGCCAACATTTTAGACAAAACATGGCTCTTTGTGTAACTATTTGGTATAGCGGAAGCTTTTACTTTGACGCTGTTTGGGTTTTTGTTTACTTTTGAAGTTGTGCTATTTATAGTAACATTTGCGATTTGCCTGCCTTCAGCCAGGACTCTGCTTTCAGCAGAGCCCGGCTAAAAAATGAAAAAGGTAAAACTTTAGCTGGTTCTTCAGACGTTGAATAAAGGGCAGGAACTCTTAGATCTCTGCTCTGTATACAGTAGATGTTGAAATAAAGGTGGTATGGGACACCTGTCGGTATTAATGTGGATAAAAGTACATCACTATTGAAATACTTTCAATGGTTTAGAATTTTCAGATTTTATAATATTTGACCCAAAAAATATGTTTTAAAATTTTTGGGAAAGTTAAAAATGATAAAAGCCACGTACATATACTTCATTTTGTTATTATTTTAAAAGGAAGTACCTCACAATGTGGAAGTATTCCTCACCACCTTATTAATTAAACAGGACAAATATGATTTAAAACATAACTAAGAATCATATGATAATAATATTATATATAAATGCTTGAATTAAGTTAATCATTGCTAATTTATCGCTGCTGATCGAGATATATGATATATAATTTACCGAGTTCAAAATCATATACACATGTGTGCACATGCATTCATGTAGATACTGAATGTATCTCTATATAGCAAGAACCTTTCCGACTTATTCTGAGTTTTGATTTGAAAAAAAAAATCTTTTACAAAGATATGTTGAAAAAGAATCTGATATTTGTGTTTTTTGAATTATGGAAAAATTTGAAAGCATTGTCTTGTGTTTTAATATAGAGATGTTGCTAGCTTTCGCGGAGGTTGACAATGGTTTTCGAGGGGTGTCAATTTCAACTGTTATCCTTCCAAACAGGCACTATTAATTTTATTATACTGAATGTCTTAATTTTAGAGAAATGACGTGATTTCAACGGCGAACCGTACGCGCATAATTTACGCGCATGTAACAATTTGATGTGTTACCCATTGCTAGGTGTGTTGCTAACGCTGAGGGTAATAGAACGGATTATGAACTGCGTCTAAACCAATCAGATTTCAGTATTTAACATGAAAGTATAATAAAACGAATTGTTACATGGATTGCGCGTAAATTATGCGCGTACGGTTCGCCGTAGAATTCACTTTATTTCTGTATAAAAGCAGTAAAATGTTCTTTAAAATTAAGACATTCAGTATAATGAAATAAATAGTGCCTGTTTAGGAGGGTAACTGTTGAAATTGACACCCCTCAAAAACATTGTCAAACTCCGCTTCACATCGGTTGACAATGGTTATCTCGGAGTGTCAATTTCAACAGTTACCCTCCCAAACAGGTACTATTTATATATTGTTACATGCGCGTAAATAATGCGCGGACCGTTCTCCGTATAGAATTTTCGTCATTTCTATATAAAAGCAGTAAAAAAAATTTCTAAAATTAAGACATTCAGTATAATAAAATAATTAGTGCCTCATGTGTTTAGGAGGGTAACAGTTGAATCTGACACCCTTCGAAAACCATTGTCAACCTCCGCTTCGCGTCGGTTGACAATGTTTTTTTCGGGGTGTCAATTTCTCCCTCCCAAACAGGCACTATTTATAAATAAGGAATAAGGAATCATTCTTTGAGTATTATGAGGTAATAATTTCGGTCGGGGCGTGATCAAATCCAATAAAGCCCGAAGGGCTTTATGATAGATTTGATCACACCCCGACCGAAATTATCATCTCATAATATTCAAAGAATGATTCCTTATTACTTATATTTATATAATTTTAAGCCATCGTACGATTATACATTTAAATATTGATAAGCAAACCCCGCTGGCGCCTCGATTTGGCATCATTTGTATTATGGGTTATATAGTACAAAATCGATACGTAGTTTTATCACAGGCAAAGACACTGGAAAATGTAAATATAATGTGGTATTACTAAGTTGATTACACTTCAAATACACATATATAAAACATAGAGAGAATCTTTGATAAAAGATATCGCCAAAACCAGCCCATTGGAATTGAAAATAATTTCCTTTGAAGGTTAAAAACTGTGCATGATAACGTACGTTTGGTGTTTTGATTGAGTAATGATTAAAACATAATTAATTAAGGCAGCCGATTAAGAGGACATCGAGATATCAGGCATATATCCGATTACAATCGGTAGTTTTGTTGTTTGTTTTATTAAAGGGAGAGGGGAGAGGTAAGATTTGATAAACATTTTGATAAAGGCGGGATATCACAATTCATTGCTTAAATGATACATGGAGGATAATTAGGACAATAAACAGTATACCGGCAATATCATAAGATCCATTAAGGCAAATCGGAAAAAAAAATCTGTTGTATTTATAGAAAAAAAAAATGAAATTTGAATCTTTGACAAACACTGATTTGTTTGATGCTATGAACTTGTAGGTTTGTTTTGATGTTCAAGATTTTAAAACAATCTTCAACTCCATGAACAAGAGGAGATCAATTTAACATGGGTTTCAAATACAGGTAAGTTAATTAGATCTGACCTAAATGTGCCTTTACGTACAACTGTTTTCGAAATGCGGTAATGGCAATTTTTCTAATTCATGTAGTTTGTTTAAAAACATTTTGTTTTATTAGATAGTGACTATCAATAAAAATTTTGATATAAAAGTAGCACCATTGATATACTGATAGCTTTTTTGTTAGACAATTCTTTATCATCAATTGAAAAAAATTCAATATAAAATAAATAAAAATAATCAAAACAAAAAATTGACAAACCAGCCTTAAATTTAGTATTCAGAATAATTGACATACATTGTATATAGTCCAGTATTTAAACTCGAGTGCATTGACCCCTCTCTCTCTCTCTCTCTCCGTTAATTTATTTCATTATATCCTATTATTCTTGGTAAATTCTTCTACTAAGTTCACGTACATTACAAATCTCTCTTTTTCTCTCGTTATCTCTCTAGTGACACTGAAGGTTTGTGTGAAGACGACATAATTCATTTTTCTCTCTCTCTCTCTCTTTCAATTTTTTTTTCAAACCTACAAGAATATTAGTTTTGGTACAGATGCATCTGACAACTATTTGTTCTTAATTCTCTTTTTCATGAAAAGAGAATCAATTATCATATTCACAAATACATATACATTTGAGGGCTGCAATTCAGGTCAGGCATTTGCTCTGCGAATGTGTTAGGAGAGAAAATTGGAAATTTTGTGAGAGTTGATATAATTATTAACATGCAGACATAGTGCTGTTGCGAGCTGGCTATAGAGCGAGAGGATTTTTTCCCAATAATTTTCATTGATGCAGAAGACGTTTTTTTTTCTCCTCCCTTCTTTCTTCTTCCACCGTAGCTAGCGTATATAGGCCTCTCTAAGCCTGTGTTAGTGATTGAAGTTGACTGTAGCAGATGTAAGGAAGTAAGTTCTGAAAACATGCACACACTACGCTAGAAGGAAACTGCGAGCAACTAGATCAGCAGACGTTTTGTTTGTTATGTGTTCTGTTTTGACTTGTGAACGGACCTAACTAGACTGCCGATAAAAAGGTAAATGAAATCGAAATTGAAGAGAAAAGAAGAAAAAAATGTTCTGCATATTTCCTGCTAAGAATCCATATCTGACGCTGAACTAATGAGGATCAACAGAAGATTTCAATATTTCAGTTGTGAAAAGCAATTAGAAAACAAGACTTAATTTCCTAGCGGCAGCAGACGTAGTACGTTGTTTTTCTTTTAAGGTCAGTTGACTTCAAGGGTAAATGGAAAAGGGAGAGACAGAGAAAGAGACGAGATTCGAGAGAGACAAAATTAAGAGAACAGGGATGCTATATTGATTCTAACTGGAGTCAGTTCATTTGTATAATGATTTTCACAGAAATGCGTTAATTAAAGAGCAAGGGGGCTCTAGATCACTTGCATGCACATTACTTTTTATAGGAGGTGGGAAGCCATCAGAGGACAATACATTGCAAAGAAGCATTAGAAAACTTAAACTGGCAGTTTTTTTTAGGGGAAGTATATGTAATTATGAATTTTAATATATTGCAGGAGAATTGACTAGATATTGGAGGGTTTTCACAAACTGTGACAGTTTATTATAAACACAACCATAGGAGAGATGAAAGTAAGTGAAAGTATTTAATTATTTAGTGATTAGTTAATTTGGATTTTTATGGTTAATTTGAGCGATAATAGAACAAGTATTAGCAGGAAAATAACTCATTTAAAATTTGGCTAATTTAGACAAATATTACTATCACCAAATCACCAAACTTGAAGTAACCAGAATCTTAGCTCAATCTTAGTACACTAAATAATCTTGTTATTTAGGTTTTTTTTCAATTCTTTAAAATTGCCAAAAATATAAGTATCTTTAAATAAATTTATAAAATTTCATATCTTAATTTATATCTCATAAATCATGTGCCAAATTTTGCATCTACCAAAATATTGTGCTATACAGTATTATAATATTATATTTATTTCATATCTGAATGTTAAGGACAGTTTTTCCATGTGTATTTAAATTGGACAAACTGAATTTATCATATCCAACTGCCTACTAAACTTCATCGAATTCAATTGGCATACAGCAATTTTAAAAAGGTATCACCTATTCAATATTTTATCACGCCATAAAAGTTATAATTGTACATTCATTGCCGATAATAATATTATTAACTAGTTCATTCTTAATATGCAGTTTTTCCATGGCTTTGATTTTTTTGATAATGATTAATCATATTTCTAAAAATACATCAGTGAGTAGTTTTAGCTATAATCCCTGACAGCTAATAAGAATAAATGTTGCTAACTTGGTTTTGAGGTGATTAAGATCTAGTATAATTCCTCCATTGAAACTTCTCAGTAATTAATGCCCAGTGATTGCTGCTTTCATTAAGAACAAGGTTGAGAATCTTATCTTTAGAAAAGATCCAGACCGTAATCATGGCGTCAGAATTACCGCATTGAAAGAAATTTTTTCTGAGCAATCTGATGCAAGCTAGGCCACTATCCAGCTTAATTTTGTTTCTCAATTGAATTTGGATAAGTGCTTTGTCAATAAACAAACAAAAAGAAATCGTGAAATTTTGTTTTAGGTTTGATTAACAGAGATTCTTGCAAATGTTTCATTGAACTTATGCCGCAACGAAAGTTAAACAAGTTAAGAAATATATGAATTGGATATAATTGCTTTTAATTCATGTGCAAGAAAAATTACTATTGCTAGAACTGCATCGGTCTGTCCATGTATTCAGTTTATCTAAAAGGACAATATATGTTTTTAAATATGTGTCAACTTTTACTCTGTCCATGTATAATTTATCTTAAAGGACAATATATGTTTTAAAATATGTGTCAACTTTTAAATCAGCTAATATGTATATCTTTAATGACTTTTAATACCATTACTCCTTGCAATGTTTGTAGAGGTAGAGATGGGGGGGGGGGGCAGGGGGGGGGGAGTCAGTAGGGTAAGGAGGATTGAGTAATATGTACACTCCTTATAAATACCTGAGCTCCTTCATGTCATGTATGATGCATTAGTTAACATGAGGATTGGAGGGGCCGACGAGGGGGGGGGGGGTTATAGTTGATAAGTTCATGTCCATCATTGTGGTCAAAGAGAATCATTACAAGGAACCCCAAGGAACCCAAGATTCATGGGACTCAGAATTATAGGAAATCTGTCAAGTTACAGCAAAATCTGGCAGCAATTCATATCTCTGCTTAGCACTCAATTTTCATCCAATACCAGATAATTGTGTTTCAAAGTATATCTTAATTGGTAATAAAAAAAAGAAGAGAGAGAGAGAGAGAGAGAGAGAGAGAGAGAGAGAGAGAGAGAGAGAGAGAGAGAGAAATTCAGTCTTGAGAATTCAGATAAAATTAATAGATTAATAAGCATACTGAGGTATAGTTAACTTGACCAAATGTTATGGTCTGTGTATTGTCTTCAATTTTCATGGGGGATCATTATTTTCATTGATTTTTTCTGGTACCCCTATTATCCATGAATTAACCTGATCTCAAAGGAATTATAAACCAGACTCTTTATTTCTTATGTAACAGAGGATGACCATATTTAAGTAGGCTCAAACTCTGGACCCTTTGCTTTAGAAAACCTGATGCAGTGCTTTATCCCCTGAGCTAAAGGTTAATTTGATCACACTAGCTTAGGTGCTTACTTGGTGGGAGCGATTGACAGTACTGTTATACTGTTATACACAGTTTTACATTTATATTTACATCAAGCAAGCCCCCTAATTAAATTACTGCTATCCAATGAACTTTAAAGAATTAACAATCCAAGAAAATATGTCAGCACCCCCCCCCCCCCCCAACCTACCCTGAATTTGCAGTATAAATTTCCACAGTACCAACTAGTATTCAAGAAATACTGCCCAGATACATCATAACCATGATGTAAGTGAATATTTAGTTCCTTTTGAGATTCTGATGAGATTTTCTATTTATATACAACAGAAGTACATATGCATTAGACAAATTTCCCATTAGGTCTCCCAAATGATCCTTTCAGAGACCAATTGTGGCTCCTTTTCTTCTCATTTCCTCTTCATTTTGTGCAGCCCCATCCTTTTCACTCCATGGGGTTTATTCTTAGAAACAGTTTGGAAAAGGCTTGTTATATGCTATTGAATTATCATATATGATACAATAATTGCTTGGACTTTGAAGATTATAACCAATTGATAATCATACAAAAGTTTGTAGATGACAACATTTTATGTTTTAGTGCACTGTGAATATCTAAAATCTATTTTTAGCACTGTCTGTCTGATGTTTTGAAAAAAAAAAATAGCTTAGCCATTTAAGCTATACATGGAATAAAAGAGATGCATGATTATGGTGCATCAATGTTAGACTATATAAATATTCTTAAAAAGAAAATCTGTGTATATAAAATTATAGAAAAGCATATATGGAGTTTTTCTTAAATAATGCTTTCTTAATTTTAAGAGCTTAGTTAACAAATTATTTTTTGATATTAAAGGTAGATATCTCATGGATGTAGAACCAATTTAACAAGAGCTTGGACTTCGGGTAGTTGTGTCAAACAGCAATGTAATGTAGGCCTGTCTGTTTCATTGCTGGCTACTCAGTCATAGCTCTGTGAGCTAAGACTACGCAGTCGGTGTATATTTCGCTTGAAACCGCGTCATTTTTAAATTCGTTGTTTTGACGCAACAAATAGATAGCTACATCCAACAGAAAGTCCAAGGTCTTGTTAAAATGGTTCTATGTGTTAATTGACCCTTTCCCTCCCAGCCTCCTTCCATGAATACAGCTGAACTTTCTGGTAAAAAAAGTGTTGGTAACAGGCAGATGGAACATCGGTGATAAAATTAAAGAATAAATTCATTCAACTGCATACCTGCATGTGGAAGCCGGATCATGATTGGGCTCAAAGGCCTTATAAGGCGTTTAAATTAAATTAGAATGAACATACCAGTGAAGAAAGCATTGTAGAATTTTTTATAGGGAATGGGTGGAGGCCCCGAATTATACCAAAAAGATAAAAAATGACATCTAAAATTAGGAACAAAAAAAAGTCGCAAAAAATAACAATTTTTGAGCAAAAATCTCTGCTGCATTCCCCCTATAAATCCCCAAAAATCATATAATATATTATATATGTACCTGAGTAAAACATGTATGGTTACAGTGAACAGGCTTCTAAATAAATCACACCTACATAATGAGGTCAATCTTGGTCTCAAATATATATTTAAATATATTGTCTTAAAATTGTAAAAATAAAAATTATTGAATAAAATTAATAATGATAATATTAATAAACCAATCAAATCATTTGTCTCTTGTGTTTATAGGTGATAACTGAGTTTTCATTGTACAAATTGTATAGTGGGGGTTGTTTGCATGAGATGGGAAGTATATATTGAGCAAATTAACATCGAAAAAAATATTAATAAATATATGTACTGTAAATTCCTTATTCTATGCAAGTACTTAATTCCGCGGTTCCGCTGTTTTGTATCAAATCGTGAGAATAAAAAATCGCAATCACCAATTTTTTGATAACAAAATTGTCTAAAAAATAAAAACAAGATTTTAAAACCTGCGAGGGTTGCTTCTTGGATTTTACACGGAAATTAATTCCTCGCGTTTAATTATGAATCTTCAGTATCATCTTTGTAATTTATATCTAGTACATGTAATCTGTTTCCATTTTTTTTCCCTTGACTTTCTTGACTCAATGTATTAATGGCAACTTTAAAATACCTCAAATGATCTTTCTCTTTTTTAACCAATAAATCTCTATACCCAAGGGACAGTATGCTATTGCATATTCATGACACATTTTGCTCATACATATTCATGTCCCTCCCAGAGAGGAGCATTGATTGATTGGTGGCTGGCTGATCATGTATTCCCTGGAGGTCATCGTTGAATTGACCTTTGTCATTCTTTATACATCAGTGGTCAACCATATTGGTATTACGGTATAATGTTCAGTTGAACAGCCATGTGAGTTTGAAAAGACCATGTATAAAATTTTTTGTCCCTTTCATAATGTTCCGTACATTTTTTGAACAGACAAAACACTTTTGAGTTGTCCATGATGTGTATTTATATTCTTATCAATATGAATATTTTGATGATATCATTTAGAGAAATGGGAGTATATACTCACACAGTGCATGTACTATATGCATCCTAATACACCATTGATTTTGGATTCAGAAGGTTTGAAGACAGTAGTATAACATATCTATCACAGCTATCAATTATTATGATATTATATAAATAGTGCCTGTTTGGGAGTGTAACAGTTGAAATTGACACCCCGAGAAAACCATTGTCAACCGACGCGAAGCGGAGGTTGACAATGGTTTTCGAGGGGTGTCAATTTCAACTGTTATCCTCCCAAACAGGCACTATTTATTTTGTTATACTGAATGTCTTTTTTAAAATTTTTAAGAAAATTTTACTGCTTTTATATAGGAATAACGTGAATTCTACAGCGAACCGTACGCGCATAATTTTCGCGCAGGTAACATTTTTTAATGTTACCCGTTGCCAAGTGTAGTAAATATTATTAACTGCGTCTTAACCAATCAGATTTCAGTATTTAACATGAAAGTATAACAACACAATTTGTTAGTTTTCCGGATCCAATTTGTGCACTTAAAATCATATTAATTCAAGTATATGTTATTCACAAAAAGATGTCATATAAAGCTATATACATGTAAATAATTCTTCTAGATACATTGATTTTAGATAAGTTTTAAAGTGTCAAATATTTTATAATACAAAGTGTAATATGCAGAAGAAAAGAAACCCAATATCAATGGATTGCAAAAATTTGGTGCAATTTTAAGATATGAAAATTCAAGCTGGCATGTCATCAATCAATTCTATCTGTAATTTCCAAATGAAAAATGACAATAACAGACTGTCAACCATCTCAAAAATCCATAAAACGAAAAACAAATTCAAAGCAGAGCAACACGGACCTCTAAAAAGATAGAGGTAGGATCAAGTGCCATGGAGGAGTGAGCATGATCATGTTGCATATGTTACATATTTTGGCAATTGTATGAATGGTAATCAATCATGCATGCATTTTCCGCCCCCTTAGATACCAATTAATATAAATTGATTCTAAATACTGCAAAACTCCTATTGATTTTTTATTTTCAGAATACATTCTGTTTGTTCAAAATGTTAATTTACATGTAATTCGATCACTTTGATGTACACGCATACCTGTATTATACATATATTTTGAATTTATTCATCAAATTTTAGAACAGTCAGCAGCTGCTGATGAATATACTCTGAAGCAGTTTGTAAACAGAATTTAATGTCAGTTGGATGGACAGATTTTAATAATGTAAGAATTGATTAAATTGTAAACACAATGTACATTATAATACAAATGTACATGGCGCATTACTAAAATGTTTTGCTGGTGATCGAGAGTCAAGCAATTGATCTGAGTGTAAAACTGTGGCCAATGACATTGATTGACTTAGGCTGGTAACTTAAGCAACATGTGGTTTGTATCAGAAATGATTATTTCAAGTACTTTCCATAAAGATATTGATCAAAAGTTTTGAGGAGGGCTACTTTACTAAGACCTATCTGATGAAGAACAAAAAACTTTTTTCTGTCAGCTAGGGCTGTTCTAATAATCCCCCCTTTTTTCCCATTCATTTTAACACACCCCCCTTTCCATTTTTTGAATTCCCCTTTCACATAACCCCCTCCCTTTTTCCCCCTTTATATTCAATTAAATCACCCCTCTCTTTTTCCCTTTCACCTCACCCCTCCCCTTTTCACACACCCCTTATTCTCCCTTTCACCCTCATCCTCCTTTTCCCTCTCACCTCATCCTCCTTTTCCCTCTCACCTCATCCTACCTTTTCCCTCTCATTTCAACCCCCCCCCCTCCCAACATGACTTCCATCTTCTAGTATCTCCATATATAATTAGCAAAGGAAGAAAATGACATGGACCATCAGACAGAACAGAAATCCTGAGTGCAGTCTTGATGGGGAGACATCAAGATTCTCAGTAATACAATTTACATGCCTCATTTCATTAATATCCCTCACAAAGAGGAGATGGAAATTCACTTTAAAAGAAATTTGATGAACTATAGCTTGAATGAAGCCCTTGATCATCTAGAGTTGTTAGGATTGGATGAAGAGTACTGTAACGGCCCTGAAAACTCTCATAAGTTTTATAAAGCTCCCTTTTGATCTAATTCTTGCTTTTGCATGTTAGTCGAAAGTGAGACTGAGATCTAAAGTGGAGCTTGACTAAGTATTATAACTATAGTTGATAGTATTATAATTCCAGGCCGGTAACAAAGGTATTAGTGGAGTTTTATATTAAATAGCAGAATACTTACCACATGTACTTAGGTAGGCTTATTACCCCCCCCCCCCCCCCCCCCCCCATCCCAGGGGAAGAAACGGGTCAATGCATTATTTACAAACAAATTATACCCATAAAATTATAAATAAATGCATAAAAGATTAAGACCATGAAAGGAATACTTACCGGTAATATGTCGGCCACAAGTTGCAGGTTTGCAATTGGGACTGTAAAGAAATGAAAGGATTTATATAGACCTGTGTGACGGTGGCTGCTTGACAAGTGGTGCTCAGCTTTAATCGTCAAGGTCGGAGATCTAAATGACCGGGCAAAATTATAAAGGTCATCTATCAAATTCAAGGTTGTATTGATCATGTAAACTGGTAAATTATATAGCTTTGTTTCATAACATTTAAACAATGAAATGTTTTCTTTGTTAGTTTATGTGGGAATACTTGGGTCACAGGTGTAAAGGGATGGGAGAAATTAAATGACTGACCAGACCTGAGGATTCGAACCCGGCCCCCTAAATCTCTAGTCAGGTGCTCTACCAACTGAGCTATCTGGTGCCAATATTCAAACTGGTCTGACCGTCACACAGGCAATATACAAATAATGGTTTAAAGAATGGCTTGTCAGTGCAATAAGATAGGCAATAATATTTATCCCAGTAATATGAATTTTTAAGATTTGAAAAACAAGGATTGTTTTTTTGTCTTAGCAAGCTAGAACAATTTAATCTGAGTCAAGAAAATTTAATTGTTAAGAATCTTGTGTTTTCCATTTAACGCAGCTAGAGCAAAGTTATATTTATAAGTACAATGTAATATTCTTCCTTAATCTTCAATCTTAGAATACCAGACGTTGAAGACTTAAATTTCACTAGTTGACACTCACAAAAACAAAGTAAAGCTTTTTGCAATTGATCACATGAATTTAACAGACCTAATCAAGCTCAGATGTGCCCCTGACTTCAAATTATCCAATTGTCTTAGCCCATTGTTTTCTTTCCAAGCCCAAACATATTGACTCCTGAAGTGCAATATTGCGCAAGTTTTCGAAGTTTTTTTTGCATTTCCATGCTTACCTAAGAGTATATTTGTATGTATAAACAATGAGATTTAGACAGGTTTTTTTTTTTAGGAATGAGCTGCATTGATTTGCAAAAAAAAAAAAAAAAAGAAAAGATTAAGCCTTTCAATCATCAGCTGGGAAGGAAAACCAATGAGTCTGTTTTGTATAAGATTAGTAACTAAGGAGTCTAAATGCCAAATTTTCACAGTCATTCGGGAAATGCACAAGTACGTAACTTGATGGAGGTTCTCACCAATATATAAAAATAAGTGAATTTAAAATTAGTCGTTAAGACAGTATGATAATAAATGTATATTTGAGGGCTTAAATGGTATCGAAAGCCTCAGCAATAATGAAATTAGTCATTATTAAGACAATATAATAATAAGTGTATATTTGAGGGCTGTAATGGTATATCTAAAGCCTCAGCAATAACTTTATTGTTGATTTATCATCCCGCCGGGACCTGTGTTTATTTTGTGGGTAAGGACTTGCTCAATATACGGGCCATATGTTGCAGGCAGTCTCTTGTTTCTTAGGGGCACCTTGCACCGTCACTGTATTAAAGCTATACATTCGATTTATTCGCTATTTGCTGCTTGGTTGCTCTGTATGAATTTGAGTGTCACAACAATTGCTCTCTTCTGTTACATGAATGAAATACTTTTGTCGTACATTATTGATATTTATTTTAACTTGCCTTAATTTATAATCTAGATATTTTTTTTCAATATTTGAGATAATTTATTATATACAATTACAGTGTACTATCTGTGCATCAAATATTATTTATTCCATATATATGTTACTACATGTGTTTAATTATGTGATATGTATATATGTTCAATAGAGATGTGTAATTCAATATGTTAAATTTCATTCTTTAAATTAAAGTAATCTATTACAGTAACTAATCAGGAACTATAAACTTTAAAATTTTTAGCAATCTTTTAATAATCTT
The DNA here is from genome assembly GCF_902806645.1 of Magallana gigas. Taxonomy (NCBI): domain Eukaryota; kingdom Metazoa; phylum Mollusca; class Bivalvia; order Ostreida; family Ostreidae; genus Magallana; species Magallana gigas. The sequence goes on from NC_047563.1 coordinate 45,368,397, forward strand.
TATATTAAATAGAAACATGCACTTGTTAAATGATTTGAATTTAAAAAAAAAAAGGTAACAGGTTTTACTTTAATTTAACTAAATTTCACCAATCACATCACATCAATTTCCCTTTTTGTTCTATACAAAAAATCTCGTTCAATTACTGCATGGGTAGATTGATATGATGACCGAGGATAAATTTCTTATATATCTGCTGTCAGAACCAAATGTTGCAATACACATATGGTATATAAAAGAAAATGATTTTTAATCTACTGGATTCAATCTAGTTGGCAATTAATGCAGTAGGGATAACAAAGACATTTTGATTTACTTTAAATTGCATGGCTTACTTTCCTGGCAGATTATCGTTAAAATTCTGACTTAAGTTGCCTCGTGTCATATCCTTTAGGAATTCTCTCTGCTTATAATGTCACTTTAGAGTCGTCTTGATTCCTTATATGTGAGTGCACATGTACATATATCTGCGACCCTGCCGTTGCATATCAAATCGCAAAGATATAAAATCGGAACTACCGAACGTTTGTTTTAATTTCATAGATAGTTTACAACTCTCAAGAAAAATAATAAAAGCAGTACCGGTATTTTAAAATTTGCAAAGGATGCGCTCCTCGCTTTTAATTAAAATAGGGATATCAATTCTTTGTGCATTTCACATGATCTGGAAAGTTACTAGTAATTAACTGACTGTTGCAGTTCAGTTCAGTTTCATGTGTGTTGAACAGATAAAAAGTGAATTTCCATTGATCTGATATTGTCACTACACAAAATCATTAAAGAAAAGGAAAAAAAAGCTTTTGTTGTGAGGCTATATATGTGTCATATGATAGCCAAATAGCTTTTTCTGTGGATTAATGTGCCCAATTTATGGTTAAATGAACATTTTTTCTGAAATCAATCCATGCAGTTTCATTAAGTTCGAATCCTCTCCATTAAAATAATTAACTTTTTAAAGATTTCTGAAATCGGGACTATGACATACTGACATACATTTTTATGCGTTTTTTCATGTTTTAGTTTTTTACAAACATAATTCTTAAACTCGCAATTTTTTTGTTGAATTCCAAACGAAACAATTTAGTTTGGGGTTTTTTTAATCTATTAATTTATTTACTGAGGACATATTTGAGTCAATTAAGGTACAAATTTTGGCCAATATATGCAGTGGCTGTCATATTTTTTGTTTTAAATCTTGAACCTAGCCTTTTAATCACAAACATATTTTTATTTAATTTTTTATTTAAAAAAGTCAAAGAATAGAATTCTAAAAGCTACCTGTCAAATAACAATTTAAAAAATTTTTTTTAGATTGTTAATTATAATTTCTGAGAGTGTATATACATACATGTGTAGCCTATTTACTGTAGGTACTGAAATTAACAATGTGAGGTATTTGTGGTACTCGATCGATTGACCAATTTAACGCAAAAGTCAATATTACCAATTCAAAAGCCATATTAATTTAGGTCCTCTTTTCAAAATATAAAAAAATCAGTGCAAGAATTTCATTGAATTGATATGAACAACAACATATCAAGTTACAACTTAATTTAAAGCATTGTTTATATATTCTATACTTCAGATATTTATATTTAGCTGATTATGTAACGTACATATCAAATGATGTCGAGATTGCGTGTATGAAATTAGAAGAGACAATTTTGATAGAATGAAGAAGGGATTAATACAGCAAACTTATACATGTTTAACTAAAGAGGGTTTACGCGTCCATTAAATTCTTTTAGCTCAACAGCATGGAACGCGCACTTAATGTTTTGCGTAGAATAAATTCCATCAAGAACATATTGCATTATGGTAAAAAAAAAAAAACCTGAAAAAATGAATTAGATTAATAAAACAAAAAAAAATGTTGGTAACAAAAAATTTGAACTGAATATTTTAAAGTAATCAAGAAAAGCTATTAATAGTAATATGAAAAAAACCCCTCTCAATACTTGATATATTGGTTGTGACTTAAACATTTGGCATATTGGAAGCCGGCCTTTATTTAACACTCTTGCTGATCAAGTTTTGGTTTTCACCTGTGGCTTGCTTGCGGTTAGCAGCCCCTTGTCTTAATGTGGTAGCTTGCTAATGTTTTATTCATTTTAGCCAGGGGAAATCTAACAGCATGAAAAATGAATTTCTAACACATTTACTGCTATTGCCATCATGATGATTGCCAAATTTTTTTTCTTCCAAGACAATCAGATGCTTGTAAAGCTGTCGCATACCGAATTATTCTGTTTTATACAGGGTGCGTTAATTGATACGACTTAATTCATTACGAGTCAAGGGTTATCTCGAGTTGTCAAAGCTTCATCGCCCGGGAACAAATTGGGGTCTATGTAAGAACTAAGGAGTTTGTACATCTCAGACTAAGCAGTTGTGTATCGTAGAAAAGAATTATTGATTGCAGACCGTCGTAAATTGTACTTTACTCGGGGAACAGACCGGGCCTTCTGCAAAAATGACACAGTGTATATTGTGGGAGCTAGCTTAAATATTGCTTTCTAATTATTGGTCAGTTGCATAATGGTCTCCGCACGAACATGAATGTTTTATTTTGAGTTTTCCTGAGTGTTGAAAATTGATATGTGCTTATATCCATTTGATCACAAAATTTATGGATAATAACGCTGTGGGAGTTCAGATATTATAGAGTTCAATTTACCTATTTGATAGTTGCCAACTCATAAGTAAAAATTTTCTCTCAAATGTTTTTTTTTTTTCCTTCTAGATCTAATGGCCATAAAAAAGGTGGTGCTTCATTCATATCAACCTTTAACAAGTAAGTAACTTAATTTTGATGATTTAAATTAATTCAGGTCAAAAGGTCAAAGGTTGTGAAATCTTAAATGATGCCAAGGTTGTGACATTTTGAGTAGGGGAGAGGGATGGAGTTTAAAGGCGGGAGAATGAGGGGTCTTATTGTGATGTTAAATAGTCAACATGGGTATAAACTCAGAGGAATAATTACCAGTACTGTATACGGGGAAATATTCGCCCCCATTTTATTTTCGCTCCCTTTCGCCCTCATTGACAGCGGGCGAATTTAAGACTGGACGAATTACAATATTCCTATTGTCCATCTGTAAACACAACTTTGTCTGGGCAAATTCAAGACGGGGCGAAACCGTATGCAAGTCAGCCAGATGAAGGGCGAAAATAACACGGGGCGAAAATATAGCCCTGTACACAGTATTCTCTTATAATGGCTACCAGGTGTAGTTATATTTTTAGTAATGATGGTCAGACCAATTGAATCATCATTTACCCTGTACCTGCTTTTTTAACTCTATTTTCATTCGTTTTCAATCTGAATAAATTGAGAATTTCATCGTTACATGCAATAATATCAGTGTTTGATTGCTATATGGGACCTTAGTCATTTTCTTTTTGTATTAGTAAAGCCTGACCTTAGATTTTTCTTTGCCTCCTATTTGAAAAAGATCTGCTAACATTTGTATTCCATGGAAAAATATGAAAAGCTCTGATGGTGCATGAATAAAAATATCTCGAGTTTTAAAGGTACTTGTACTTTATCAGCAGTCGGGCAATTTGACCTGATTGAAAACGGTTTCATTTACTATTATACCATCTGCCCCCCCCCCCCCCCCCCATTTCTTTTTTTCTTCATCTTGGTATTAATATATTAAGAGTTATATTGGCATTGCTCTATGTCCCTGATTTACATGATAAATAATATCAATTTGATAATTAAACTTAATCTATAAGAACACTTGAAACTCACTGGGTCATGAGATTCAACATGAGATTCTGAGGAGCTGGGGTTAAAATATGCTTATTAAATTTTACAATGAAATATCTGAGTGATAAATCTAATCTTTTTGATCCTAACGAGCAATGAAAATATTATGATTATATGCATACACAGTGCAAGTAGCCCTTTGTAATGCTAGTGAATTTTTGGGGGGTTAAAAAAATGATTTTAAAAATTCAAACTTTTTAAAATCTGTATATTTAATTTTAATATTTTACAATGTGAAATTCTCTTCATGGGATTGATGATTATAATTATTAATAAGAAGTTGAATGCAGATAGGTAATAAATGGTTTTGAAATGATTGGTTTTCAACTATCGTACAATCGATCCTTTGATTAAAATGTAATTCGGTGAAGTAATAAATGTTTGGGATTATCCAATGCTACCTATATTTGATGATCGAAACAGATAGCTTTGGGTGATCTTCTTATTTCAAACAAAACATAAATGAAGATGTATTTAACCTTGAACATTATACCCTAGACAAACTAGCTCATAGTCGCACATCTATACCCTGAATTAAGCGTGGTTAAGTTTCAAAACTATCTCATTTCTTTGGAAGAATACCAAGTTTGTAAAATCTCTCTCTCTCTCTCTCTCTCTCTCTCTCTCTCTCTCTCTCTCTCTCTCTCTCTCTCTCTCTCTCTCTGCTATGTCCATAAATATGTACCATTCAGCTACTAATATTTAGATATTTATATCATAAATCATAATATATTTGTATATACATTTTAAGTACTTTTCCTGGATTTTATGATCATCTCTCCCTACGGTTGTGTTTTTTTTTTTAATTTATTTAGTCTCTTGCATTTTGGATAGTATCTTTTATTTAGCCCACCCTACCATTTTTATTTTTTCTACTCAAGCAACTATCATAAGCTTCTTCCATTGGTGCAAACTTCAAAGAGATGTAGTGATTGCCTTGTTTTCCAGTGTGTGTGACATTATTCCGCGGGACTCTATAGGGAAGCTTGGCTGCAGCTCCACGCAGTTTTTCACAGTATTGATCTTGCAATGATAGCCAATAATGTGATTTGTAATGGGGAGGCATGGGCTTAATTACATTGAATCATATTTAGATTAGCAAGGATACTGTTAACATCAATTTGGCTTCCTATTCATTCAAACTTTGCCTTCGAGTCTCCAGCGGTATATGTACAGTGGGAACAATGAAATCGTCTGTTTTAATATGCCTCTCGGAGACTGCTAGCTTTCTGTGTAAGTGATCCATCTCTTTCTTCTTTTTTTTTTGTTTAATGTTAAGACCCAAGAGAGATTGAGCTATAGCCAGGGCATGTACCAGCTATAGTATTTCTGGTATAGTGAAAAATTAACAGTGAAAAAATGTTGTGTTTTTTTTCCATCAAGATTTTAAAAAAAATATCTTTTATGAGTAAGTATGGTTTTACTTTTATGATTGATATTCTGTTCTTCCTAATTAAGCAATTTGCTGCATATGTGCAAAATTATTTATCATTGTTTTAGCTCTATAGCTAGATGTAAAAAAGTCAATCTATATATATCTTATATATGGTAACCTAATGTCTATTTTGTATAGTGATTATGCATTATTATTGTGTTGTTGGGGCACTAAAATTGCTCAACAGTTCTATTAGATTAGCAGCATAAGTATTGTACCGTAGTTAATGGTATTTATTAGTTACAAAGATTGAGAGTCAATGTTGCCCGGAGGAAAATTTTGCTGTGGGCTGAAGATGATAGTGGCACTTCCTTGTTGTAACATACTATTTATCGAAAAAAAAAACAATAAAATGATGTGTAGTTTTATAAATAGTTTCTTTCCCAAAGTTGTCACCTAATAGCTTAGCGCAGTGGGTTAGAGCATTGAATACGAATCTGTAAGTCATGAGTTCAAATCCCGTCAGGAATTTTGATAAATTTTTACCTTTCCAAAAAATTTTTGGGTAAGTATTGTAAAATTTGAAAATTTTAAACCGGTGAAAGTATTTTAATGGTAATGTACCTTAATTCACATTAATATCGACAGATGTCCCATACCACCTGAAATTGACAAGTATCACCATTTTGTAAATTAAGAGCTACATGTACGATTTGTGAATATAGGTGCATAGTCATTGACAAGTTTCTATTTCACTGATGATAACGTTTTACCTGAATGCTGTAATACAGGGTCATTTTCCTCCCATGTTCTCCTTTGCCCCTCTAACACTTGCAAACGGTTTCACTCCGTCTTGTCTTGAGTTTGCCCAAACAAAGTCGTGTTAAAAGGGAGATAATTTGAGACATTGGAATTTGTCCCGTTGTCTTAAATTTACCCTCTGACAGTTAGCTAGGGCAAAGAGGGCAAAATTAAAATGGGGCAAATATTTCAGTGTAAATTATAAGTACCATTGGGTTGGACCGTGGTCTGTTGAAAATATAAATCTTCATGCATAATTTTGTACATTATACAAGTCTTTATTACCATGAAATTATTGTCATTGCGTATGTCATTATTATTGAAAGAAAATTTAAGTAAATTATTATTCTATTGATAATCATTTTTGTTTTGTTAAGGCATTGTGAAAAATTTGCAACCAGAATTCATTTTTTAATCATTATGGACGGACTATACCACCAATAAATCTACTTTAAAAAATTGCATATCAAACCTGTATATGGAATGCAAATAATTTTAAACTTAAATTTCAATGAAATTACGTAAAATTCATATCCATAATCTGTATTTAGCTATTAATAATTCGATCCCTTGCCAAAGTCTTCAACATTAGGAGGAGTGGAGGTAATTTAGGACATGAGTTTCCTTCCTTTATTGTTTGGAGAAGAAGAACGATTTGTGAATTATGTACTGCATTATTAGGCATAGCTGCTTGCACTGTAGATTACATGGCAAGAGTGTGGATATACAATAATGTCAAATAAGAGAGTAGTCAAACATCACAATGTGATGGATGCTGAAAATGCTGAAGGGGGAAGATGTGATATTTCAGGATTTATGGACTCCGGGGAGGGCGATATTGACAGCCAGGTCACTTATTGACTCCCACTACATATTATAATAGCAGATAAGTTAGCTGATAATGAAACCAAATGCACAGCAAAAATAGTACATACGCGCTTAAAAGCCAGTCTGCAAATGGGACATATTCATCTCAATATCACGGTCTTAACTTGAACACAGCCGTCATCTGATGTCGGATAACTTTGCCCCATGTCTTAAATTCTATCCCTCATTAATGATTGTTTTTGCAGACTGTGGTTCCTAGACTTTCCATCCATTTATTATAACAGTTTTCTAGACTTTGCAGACACATATTGAGTTGCTGGCTCTTATAGCAATGACTTACAGATCCAACTCATGCAAGTTTCAAGTGTGTTGGCCAACTTTGATTAAACACAGAGTTGCTGCCTTTTGGACTAGCTCTGCTACATTTCATGATCGACCCTTCTTCTCTCTTTCCCTTCTCTCTCCTTCTTACTACTTCTATCCATTCATCTTTATTCTGCCACCTTCAATTCTTTCTTTCTATTCCTACCCCTCAGCTATCTCTCCCAGTCCTCATCTTTTCTTTCTCCTTTGTCTGTCTGTCTGTCTGTCTGTCTGTCTCTCTCTCTCTCTCTCTCTCTCTCTCTCTCTCTCTCTCTACCAATTACATTACATACCAGTATTTCCATTAACATCTGTTTCTCTTAGAGTTTGTGTTTTGTAATGCATGCCATGTTTAACTTAATGAACATTATTACAGCCATCTATCTGCAGCAGATTTTTTGTTTCTATCAATACATTCGTCAGAAAATCATTTGAGCCACTTTCATTAATTAATGTCATCTGAAGCATCTCAATCAAAAGAAAACTGTTAGGGGCTGATCAGTTGTATGGCAATTAAGTTTTAGTTTAAAATTTATTCTAGAGTTAAATTTCCAAGGCAACCCGAAACATGCATGTCAATTACCCTAATATCTCAAAAATTGGCTGGGTAATGGTTTTTATTTTTTTGGATTGTAAAAATCATGGGGTGTAATTTTTTAACAATTATCAAATTATATTGAATATTTTCTACTTTTTTTTTATCGTTAGGAATTCAGTCAAGTATGTACAATGTACCAACTGTACACCATAGAAATTATGTCATGATATAATAATTTGACTTCTCAAAATTAAATCAGGTGAAAATAAAATGATCAGGGCAATTCTCTCCAGTTTTGCTTCAGAGAAATGCTTTCTTTGTTCAGCTGCGTTTTTTTTATATCCATCATGCATTCTGAATTTTTGCCACTGACATTGTAAATTATTCTGTCATTTAGCAGAGCAATATTCTACAGACTATTTTCATGTCTATGCATGCAGGAAAACTGATATTTGTTCTGATAACTTATTGACTTCTCGCATTGCAAGTTGTTTTTTTTTGCTCAGGATGGAATTAGATTGAGCAGAGTTATTGCCCTTTTCAATGGTTTCTGATCTCTGATGCATGCATGCATTACAATTATGATGTGATTTTTGGATTTCATTTTTTTTTTAAAGAAAAAATGGTGACATAATATGAGTTAAGTTGAAATTGACTTGTGAATTTAAAAAAAAAAACCAGTGGAATTTTTGTACCGGTATTTGATGTATTTAATGAGCTAGATGATTGGAGAATTGGTCTTAACTGCATTAAGGTAAATAGTCTATGGCCTCTTTTAATGACATCAATGTGATTTTATTAATGTAATGACAGGGTAGGAAATGTGTAGGTTAAATGAATTAAATTGAAATTTAAGAGACATTCAAAACATTTATTGGAGTCGACAAAGGATCTAAGCACTTGTCTGCAATTTGATCAATTTACAGACGGCTGAAATTTTACACTTTTCAGTTCCTTTTACTTATATGTGATGGAGTATAGTGTTTAATGTTGACAGAAAAATATAATGCTTTAAATTAACATTGTTTGATTTATTTATTATTATTTTCAGGTTGCAATGGGATTAAATAAACAGGCAGGAACTGTTAGAACCCTGTTGGCAGTCCAAAGTAATATATTTGTCCTTTGTACTTCCAACATCCATTGAAATCAACTGTAAATATGGTATGTAAATTTAAAATTCACTATGAAGTGTACTTGTACACACAAAGATTGAATAGAGAGAGTGCGAGGGGGAAAAAAAAAAATGATGCTTTTGAAAACCTCGTCAACATTTGATATATAGAGAGTCACACACATTGTGATTTAAATGGAGAATTTAAAAACACGGAGAAAAATTACACAAAATATCTAATAGTACAATGAATGGCTCCTAAACCAAAGCAATATCAAATGAGATCAGGTGAAAAATAATATAGATCAATAATAGGGGGTATAGATAAATAAAAGTCTATTGAATTTATATCACGGGATGAAATTCTATGTACCCTGGCTTTTTCTTTTCTGTTTCCTTCCATTGTCAGATAGCGCATTGAATGGATGTGATTTAACGCCATTGTTTGGTCAGAGGAATTTAAAAACCGATCAGCAATAGTAAATGTTAAAAAGATGAGCCATCCACCATCAACTTTATGGAAATAATGGCGGCCTTGGGAAATGGTTTCTGAGTTTTCTGGTAGTGTAATAGCTCCAGTTACAAGTTACAGGTGAATATTCTTTATACAGTCTTTTTTTGTTGATCGTAGTATATGTCTTTTATACAGGGTAAAGTGAAAGCAGGCTATATATATAGCCATATAAGGCCCCTATATAGGACAGAATGTAGTAGCTGGTGCAAATCCATGTAATTTATAATACTACTTATTAGGTTTGTTACTGACGGACTACGGAAATATATCGGGTTGATCCAATTCGTAGACAGTGAGGCAAAGTGGAGAGTTACGTACAGCCTGCATGGTTAAAAGTCAATGCTGAGAGTTACAGCATGTAGATGTCTTATAAGTACCAATCGTGTAAAAATTATTACCCACTCCTTTCATGATAGAAAGTTTTCAATACAAAATATGAATTAAGATTACATTTTATTGGTCTCTTCAAATAGGTCGTATAGCTGTTCAAAAACTGGACAAAGATCTTAATATGTTTATCTTCCAGTGTTATTATACTGACACCAAGATTTCTTATCAGTTTAATGCATGATTTATTGGCACTGAAAGAGGTTTAAATTTAAAACTCTTCCCTAGGACATGTTAATAAGTAGGGATGATGTCAGAGATAATTAGGTGAAATATAATATTTTCAATGGGATATGAATTTAATTCATCAAATAACCATTTTCATTCTTTACAAATTTAGCTAGTCAAGATTATAAGATATATTTTGATAGAAAATATTTCAACTAACTGGATATATATTTAAAAGGACACCATTGGAAACCAATGACTAGTCTCGCGCACAGCTTTTACTGACCATGGGCCACAATCTCATGAACATCATGAATAATCCATGCTCTATTTGAATTGGCTCCTTCATACTATTGTAAAAGGTGAAAGAAATCATTTCACCAATCACAAATTGCTTATAGTATACAGTGTGTGACAATGCTTTTCATAGGCTTCCAAACTGTGGGTGGGGGTGGGGGCTAGAAGGGGGTCTAAGCCCCCTCTTTCTACAAAAAACCATAACCATCATCCTTCCCCCCCCCCCCCCCCCCCCCCCCAGTAAATCGTTAATCAAAGATGGCCAGCTCAAGTGATGCACATGATCTGCACATGCATATAGATGCAGTGGTTACAACTGCTGCACTTGCAAAGAGACATACCTCTCAGTGTTTTTTAAGGATGGCATTATGTTCTACATAGTAGGTATATTTATAAGAATGTCTTTTGTGCATGCGTTCATTAAATTGTGAACACAGAGTAACATGAACACTCGATCGGCAGGACACTGCGTGCAGCCAATAGTCAATCCGAATTGTGAACATTTCGGTGCATACCATCGGTTGTTTCTCTGTTACAGCATTTTTTTTGTCCTTTAGTAAGGAACGAGATTTCTGCCTTTCCGTCTGAGCTCTTGTATTATTTGCATCTGTTTTAATATGTTGTCACTCTGTTGCAGAGGATGTTGGAGCGGCGGGGACTACTTGTGGCTGGAGGGTACCTTCTCTTCCTACTGATCACATCCAGGGCAGACTACAACAGAGGTACCGTAGATTCTTAAGTAATTGTGAGGAATTATTTTCCGCGTAAAGTTCTCACACAAAATAAGGAATCAACAGTATCGCATACTTCATATCGTATAACCGGTATTTTCGGAGGTATTTTTCAGATAATCATGAAAAATCCTCAACCAGATTTCTCAAAATATTTCTAGTGCTCACTAAGGGATGAATATAAGTGTAACTTCCATTTCTACCATAAAAAAATTCATGTATTGTAAACTACATATGGTTAAAAAAAAAGAGATTTGCTATTGTAGTTTATATGCAAAAAAAAAACCCCCAAAGTGGCCTCCCTGTTGCATAAAACAGTACCATTGCAGAATTTTAAGTGACATGGTCACGATTTTGGTCAAATTATATTTTTCTGTTTTTATTATTAACAATGATTTAGGAATGCATTTCTAATGATCAAATGAAATTTGAGAGTCAGTCGTTAAGTTATAAGCAAGATACAGAGCTTACAATTCTTTGTCATGTAAACAAGGCCCGTGCCCTGTCTTTGTTTACATATGTTCAATATACCAGTAAAAAATCTTTTTTCAAACTGTTTGTCTATCTTCTTATTAATTATAAGTATTAATAACATTTAACACATTCATTTTAGGTCTAAAATTGGAATTTTCACTTCAATATTCAAAATGTAAACAAAAGCTTAATGTTTACATAGCAAAAAATTGTAAGCTCTGTAACTCACTAATAACTCAACCAATGACACTCAAATTTTGGTTGCCTGTTTAAAATGAGTTATTATAGCATGGAAAACATTAAAAACGGAAGAATAATTTTTGACCAAAATTGTGACCATGCCCCTTTAAAGTACATGTACTTCCAAATGTGATAGTGTGTATTAGGGATTTATATAACTGGCTTTAGTTAGTACTACCATCCTTCCACTGGCTATTGGGTAAACCCTTCAGCTCAGTTGGTAGAGGGTTGGTTTTTAACCTGGTTTTATTTTTAAAAAATAATGGGTACCTGTTCTTGTCGACCCTGCTTTTCACACACACTACTTCAAGACCATTGATATATATAGACCATGATATGGGTTTGCTGGGCTTCTTTTGATTATTGATCAGATAAAAAAGCTTGACAATGTGTATATAGCCTCTTTCTGTGCAATTTTTCTTAATCATGATTTCTATATGGCTTCATAGCAATAAAAGAGGAACGGTTTTTTTTCTCCATGTAATTCAACTAGTAATGCCACTTTTATGGCATGATAATGTGTTGGAAGTTGGTCCATTAATTGTGCAGTAATGATGTTTTAGGGAACTTCAAGACGAATCAAGATCGTTGGTTGTTCCATTTTCACTGTCATGCTTTTCTCTTGATTTTGTTGGTTTCTAAATTATTTAAAAACCTGCATTAATTGCATCAGTCTAGAGGCAGTTATTGGTTTCAAGGCTTGATTCGAGAGCAATTCGCTAACTCGATGAAGAAAGAGGAAAAAAATTGGTGGAATTGCATGATAATTTTTTTGATATGAAATGTATGATAGTCATAATTTCCAAGAAATAAGATTTAAAATAATATTTGGCATAAATGAAGGTAAATTATTATCTTGGTCTACACCATAATCAATGTATATAAATCCTTGACATTTTAATTGAAATATTTTGGGTATTGTGCAGTATGTCCTAATAAAGGAAATCTTAATGTAGATTTTTTCCTACCTACAGTTATATTAAAAAGCTCAAAACCCCAGGCTCTCTTTTGGGATAATGGTCAGACTATGCGCAATAAAATGTCAGTAAACTTAAAAATAGGTCTATTGCATCTTGTCATTATCATAAAAAGATTCCGGGGGAACAGAGACAGTAATAACAACAAGTAAGAAAGTAAAACCCGAGCCGACTCCATCATGGAGGCTGCCAATTCAAGATAGGGAAGAAAAAAGGTCTTAAAACTGTAAACTGTGTTAAAGCGTCTGATTACGTCCGCATCTCGATTCTTTGTACTGGTGGTTTTATGCGATTTGGCTCACATTTACCAGTACTTCAAAGGATTTAGCAATTAGAGGCATCAGGATGAAAATAAAAGTTAAGGTTTCTGAGGAGCACCACTGATATTGCTAGTTGATATTAGGCTTGTTCAATTCCTGGCGGGCAGCCTGACAATGGCTATGTGCATGGTGTCTTAGCTGTAAATGTACACGAATTAGCACATTAGGATGCTCACTCGATCCTCCTAGGCACCTGATCCAACCTCTATCTATTTGAAGGTCCGTATTGCTCTGCTTTGAATTTGTATTTCATTTTATGGATTGTTGAGATGGTTAACCATTTGTTATTGTCATTTTTTCACATTCAAAATTTAGCACCATCTTCTTCTTCAAATGATAGGTTTCTGGCAAAAGCCATTAAATGGCACAACTGAAGCCAAGTTTCCTATTTTGTTTATGCATAATGATAACATTGTGCTAAATGCGGATATTAGAGGCAATTATGCAAAAGGTCTACAAATATGATTACATATATTGCCGCTTAACGTGAGCGATATTGACAGTAGTTTTAGCCTGACACCTCGGGGATGCGATCATTTTATTGGTCATTTTGACTGTGAGGTTTCTAGATGCTTGGTCATTATTGTCTATAGTACAACGCTTAATGTCATGCATATACATGTATTTAATGTTATAATATAGGTACAGGTACATTTAAAAAGACAAATCCTGACCAACCAATGTTGGAAAATCGATTTCTGACATACATATTAATATGTTAACTGTAAATTGACCGTTATTGTTCGAACTTTATTATAATAATGTACTAGTGTAGAGACTTCATCATAATGTTTGCTCAGCTCAATGCCCAGGTCAAAATTAATATTATTTAAGGTCAGTGAAGTGGATCAAAGGTCAAATACACATTCCTGGGGCATTGTAACATTGGTTTAATGGGGAAAAAGTGTTCCTCAAACAAATCTTGTTTTATCTCTCCGAAAATTTTTAAAACTAAAATTTGGACCAAGAGTGTTTAAACTGAACGTCTAGTAACCTTTCTCTTGGTATGTAAAAGGGGAAAAAATCCATTTATAGAATATATAGATCAAGCCGAGAATTTTTATCCCCGGATCTGAGGCGGTTTTGAGTCAGCGGTATACACTTGATCAATGATAGAGCCCTATAGTGGTATCCGTATTGCAATCTTTGAGGAGGAAATCCATCGGGAAATGACTATGTATGGTAAATCCTAAAAATAATGCACTTCCCTGGCTCTGTGATGTTGATAAACAATTGCCCCGTTTCACCCTTCCCACTGCTGCAATTAAAATTGATCAGGAACATTTGTTTCGAATTCGATGCCGTAACAAGAATTTCTCTTTTACATCAGAGCAGTAAATTTGTATAGCCTTGCTATAGTCTATTCTGTGCCTTATACAACATTTTTTCTTTTTGAAGTCAAAACAATAAAGCCATACCTTTTGTTTTCTTCTGTGATATGGCCCAAAGACTAATTTCAGACAGGAGGGGAACATTACAGTGTGTGACATACTGTATTTGTTTATTGTCTTTCGTTCTTTTGATCCATCCTCATGAATCTGTGATTAAACTGTTAATGTACAAACTACCAGATATTTTATTTTTATACATCATTCATGCATTCATATACAGTAGCGATCAGACCCAACCTAACAGAAAGTAAACCCCAACTAACCCCTGGGTTTACTTTCTGGGTTTACTCCCAGGGTTTACTAGTCTAAGAGTGGACCCAGAGTAAACCCAAAGTGAACCCAGAGTGGACACAGAGAGTAACCCCCGATCAGAAGTATACCTCAGAAAGCAGACGCTACATGTGTATTCGAAATATACAAGGGGCAGGAATTACTGGCAGTTAAAGGTGGTGAGATAAGATACAGGTCTGCATGCTTTACACTTCAGTGCATACAGTTGACCCCAAATGCAATTCTTATGTAAACCCAAAGTAGACAGAGTAAACCCAAATTAAACCCCGAGTGGACCCAAATTTTCAAAGAGAAAACCCAGAGTAAACCCAAAGTAAACCCAGAAACTAAAGACGGGGTGTAGTTGGGTTTTACTCTGGTGCTAGGTTGGGTCTTATCGGTACTATACCTCGATCAGGTCTACTTATACATGATACTTTTAAAAGAAACAATAACAGAGACCCCCCTCCCCCTCATACATTGCATATGAAATGAGTGTGTATATTAAACCTGATCCAAGGTCATTTGACCACGGTCAAGGTCATGTTGTCATTAACTTGACATTTACATTGTATTAAAAAAACACTGCATGGTCTGCACATACAGTTCAAGTTAACTCTAAGGTTCTCAAAGCTGTTTGTAAGTGATAATTTTCTTAGTTAAGTGTACATCTTTTTAAGCTTTAAAATATGAAATCAATCTTTTTTTTATGCCCCCTTCAAAGAAGGGAGGGCATATTGCTTTGCTGCTGTCTGTCGGTCGGTCCACCAACAGTTTCTGTTCATTTTCTTCGCAGAGGATAAACATATTGAAATGAAATTTGGTATACAGGTTTATCATGATAATATCTAGGACAAGTTCGATATTGGGTACAATCGAGCCATTTTCGACAGAGTTATATGCCCCATGGACCTAGAAAAATTCCAAATATTTGAAATTTCCCCTCATTTTCTCTGTGGATGTTTCCAAGGTAGGGGGTATAAGTGTTTCCCAAACATATCTTGTTTATTATTGTACCAGTAATTGTGTTTATCTACAACTACACTTAATATACTGTTTGTTAATTTGTTTCTGTAATTTTCCATGGTAACCAACGTAAGAGGGCCTCAAAGTAATACATAAAAAAGGTGAAAATATCTTACCGGTACTAGTAGTTTTTTTTCTCAGTTTTTCAAAGACACATTATGGCCAGAAATTGCATGATAGGTACATAGTAAATCACCTCAAACACGTCCTTTGAGCAATCTGATTAAGGGTTGCGGATGGCCCCATATTGTGCATATTATATAATCTAAATTACCTCAGCTGGGAACTATAAAAGAGAGACTCAAGCTCCTTCTTAAGAGATAAAATACATACATGCTTATGGCTAAATTCTTGTCCAAACATAATCAGTTGGGCTGTGGTCTGATCATGGACAAAAAATTTTAAGGGGAGGTTACATGATACTTTGGTATAACCCCCCCCCCCCCCAACACTGTAAAATCTCAGTTTTCAGTCCTGTAAATGAAGAGTATGTTTATTTATTTAAGCTTGCTTATCCAGTCCTATATGCATTTACATTGGCTCTTAATTCTATTAAATTTAATTTTTTATTTTCAGATTGCAAACACTTCTTTAACAGCACAACAGCCAACAAGAGTGGGACCTTCAACTCGAGTTCCTGGCCGGGCCTGTACCCCCTGAACTCGCACTGTATGTACTACTTTGTGGGGCTCCAGAACGAGCGAGTTGAGCTGAATATCACAGACTTCCAACTACAAGGTGTCTACCCCCAGTAAGTGTGTGTGGTGTACTAAAAAAGTATGACATATTTATTAAGTATGTGCGAAAAAAAAAAATAAGGAATTCCCAGTATGCCAATTTTTAATTTGTTTCTGTAATTTCCCATGATAATCAACTTACTAATTAAGAGCTAGGGCCTCGTTGGGATGCATTATAAGAGGTGAAAATATCTTACTAGTAGTTTGTTTCCAAATGTGCAATGGCCAGAAATTATTCGCCGCTGATTGGTCCTTTGAGTACTCTGGTTAGAAGGTTGTGGATGGTCCCTATTGCACGTGCATAAAGTCTGAATTACTTGGGAACTAAAGAGAGGCAAGCTCATCATTTAGAGATAATTTATAAATGCTAAAGGCAGAATTCTTGTCAGATCATCATAAATTGTATTGTGGTCTGATCAAATTTTTATTAATAGAGGTTATAATGGTTTTAAATTAATTTTTTCTCAAGAATTTCAACAATAACTTTGTTACGTACATTTTGTATTTTGAACTTAATAGCCCCCTAGCTTCCTTCCAAAAAAAATCCCACTGAGATATTTTCCTGACTTGATTTAAAGATACTGAGGGTCAAATACATTAAGAAATTGTAAATGTGTGAAAATGCTGTAAAAGTGTGATGTGTGAAAATGCTGTAAAAGTGTTTGTGAAATACTGTATAAATGCATGTGTATGAAATATTGTCAAAGAAAAAAAATTATTGGACATTAAATTTTGGTTTACTTTTTTGAAATTTAGGAAATTTAATCCTTTGCAATTGTTTTTTCACCATGTTTAGAAGGCTTATATTTTTCAATGGAAGAAAATACAGTTCCTATGATTAAACCATTAGAGATTTAGAAATTCTCCTAGTTTTTCCCTTGTGATTAGTCGATCATGATTTTTTGCAATAAATCACTAATGGTTTGATGCAGGCATTATGAATCCGAACAGAAAAAAAACACAGCTTAATGTTCATTTAACAACCTCCTACACTTCTCAACAATGCATGGCTATTTAGATATCTAATGACTGATAATTACCAGCCACAACACATTAAATTTGTCAATACTTTCAAACTTTCAAATTAGTGTGGTGGCAAAAAAAAGAAACCCACCAAATTCAACAAGTAAAATGGATATCAAGTTTCTATGAAGGAACGTCACAGCATTTCCTTAAACAAATGGAGGCTTTAAGGTGGAAATGCTTTAATAGATGATGTCAGCGAGTACATTATTATAGGGGATTAATGCAGAGCCTTTAAGGATTGGCTCAGGTGTTTCAGAGAACAATATGAATTGCTTCCATCAATATCATAAGCCCAGGTTAATATCTGCATTGTAAGTTTTCAATTTTTTTTTGTTTTTAATGTTATTTTTGAATTCTGATTTCACTCAGGTCAGTCTATCATCGCAATCTGCCCAGTTTCTAATTGTACTTATTCAAGGTGTTTACAGAAATCAGTGTAAATAATAAATTTTCTACAATGTAAAATCAAAGTGACCTGGTTAACAAAGAAGGTCACTAAGTTGTCAAATTAATGTTACCAGTATCATAATGTTAATTAATTAATATGAATGTATGATGATCTGCAGTTTTTCATTACGATAACATGCACACAGTTATGATAATTAGAAGCAGAAATGTTAAAACTTTGTGAAAGCTAGAGTTTGCTGATCACAAATATTTTTCTAAGAAATTAATTTATACCATGAACATTGTAATAATGAATATATTCGGCTCTTTAAAGTTTTATATTTTTTAAGGCTCCCCACCCCCCATGAAATATGTTAAAGAAACCAAAATTTTTATGTCAAAATTTCTGCGCATGCTTATACAGTATGTTTTTTACAACATACAGTTACATGAAATAACACCTTGATTCTGATTACAGGTGTCAGTTTGATTACCTGGATATCTACGCCGACCTACTTACACTGGAGCCCGAGGCACAGATATCCTCCCGCCTTTTGGGACGTTTTTGTGGCGACCGTATCGATATCCTACCCACACACATCATTTCCACCGCCAACATTATCCTGGTGGAGTTTCACTCGGACAGCCACAGATCTGCCCGTGGTTTCTACGGCTCCTTCAGATTCCTTGATGGATGTAAGTCAAAATCTGCAAACTGAAGTCATGTTCAAAATGCAGAGCACTTAGATGATTATCTTCATCTTCCTTATTGGGGCCCCGCTCTGCAGGTGACTTATAGTAATCAGTCTGTCCATCTGTCTATCCATGGATGAAATTTCTAGGTCGGTTCATCTGTCTATCCGTGGATGAAATTTCTAGGTCAAAGGTCATACCACTGATCATGCAAATTTAAGAATCCTTGTTCAGATTATCTATACCCTCCCCTTTCCCTATCTGGATCATTCTTCACACAAATAAAGCTAATAGGTGAAGTGTGTACAGTGATCTTGAAACTTGGTTCAAGGTTAAATGTTAAGGTAATTTAATAGCCAATTGCTTATAAATCAAGTTTTCAACCAAATTTTTTTTTCCATTGGCTTGATCCTGCTCATAATAAAAAAAATGCATGGAGGTAAGGGTTTTATGCAGTGAGCTTGAATTTAAGTTCTAATCTATGTCATCTGAGAAATTTTCTAAGTCATAGGTTTAAAGGTCAAAGCAAAATATTCTAAAAGTCTTTTATCCTATTTTGTTCATTATCAAAGCGAACCCTTAGAGATATATTAAGACACCAACTCAATGATGTCTAGTTTAAAATATTATCATAAATTTTTAAGAATCTAGCATTTATTAAAATTTACTTGTTTTTTATGACATAACATGGTATGACATGACATGAAATGACATAACATTACATTATTACAATGTACTTATTAATAAATTAGAATAAAAGTATAGTAGCTGTGCATGAAACATATGAAAGGTAATAGTATATATCTATTAAGCAAGAATACTTGGACACCATTAATTGAACTGTAGATTGTCTGCAAAGGTTAGTTGTAATTATTAAATAATCAATTTTTAGGATAAATTGGCTGCTATTATACTGTTGATTTCTGATTAAATGTGTTTAATTAGTAAAAGCGTGGAATGCTAACATAAAAAAAACCCTTGCTTTCATTGTAATTGGTATACAAAAAATAGAAGTGATGTCAGCAAAGGATGATCATAAAGCCCCAGGAGTATAAAAGACAAGTTGATAACAATGTCAGAGGTAGTTCAGTACAAGCAATTAGATCTATGTTCTAAATTTGGGGTTTGACGTGTAATATGGCTATACATTGCAGAATTAAGTACTCATTATGTAGAATAAGGAATATATAGCTATGCACTTAGTATTCAAAACTTTTGTTAACATAAATTTAAAATAGTTTTATTACATGTAAAATATATTAATTTTATTTTAAAAGCATCTTCATGTAGCGTATATTCATATACATTTAGGGTATGTACATTTTAACTGTAACTAGATGGAAGAAAAAAATGACAAATCAGACCAGGATTCAAACCTTTGCCCAATGAATCTCTAGTCAGGTGGTCTACCCACTGAGCCGTCAAAGATTATTCTAGGTTCTTCCCCT
Source organism: Magallana gigas (assembly GCF_902806645.1). Taxonomy (NCBI): domain Eukaryota; kingdom Metazoa; phylum Mollusca; class Bivalvia; order Ostreida; family Ostreidae; genus Magallana; species Magallana gigas. Next base: position 45,388,277 of record NC_047563.1, read on the forward strand.
GGCAGGAGTTATTTCCAGAAGTTGGCACGACATCAGATGTAATAAGAGGATTGAAATAATTATGGACCTGACCTTGGTTCGAATCCCCATCTGGACTCTCATTATTTCTCCCATTCCATTACACTTTTGAATTTCAATTACTAGCTCAGGTGTCTTAATTATAATGTTAAGATTTAATTTTGACTTCCAGCAATTTATGAAATTGGAACCAAATCCCCAAATCAATATTGCCAGTTCACAATAGAAAGCATTTACGAGAAGAAAGGCCAAATCCTATCCCCTACGTACCCCGGAGTGTATCCAGACAACCTTAATTGTTCATATGGATTACACGGAGTGGCAGGGGAGAGAATCCAGATCAGCTTTAATGACTTCTCCCTATTTCATGGAGGGGACTAGTAAGTGATATAGAAATGTTTTCATTATTTGGTTTTTTGCTGTTTTTGTTTTGTTTTCTTTTTATGATTGCTATAAAGTTTAGAAAAATTTTATCATCATGATCATGCATGCATGCAAACAATTATTAAAAAGAAAATTTCAAATTCAATGCACTTAATTATATATATGTACATGTATATAACATATATTTTTTAAGAAGTCTAAGGCCTATTTTAGGTATTTTAACTACATGTATATTATTATATGTGTGTGAATTTATTTATGAAATTAAAATTTTCAAAGGGAGTAGAGGGGGGGGGGGGGTTGTATCTATGTTTTACTGTATAATAGTTGAAAGGATGAAATATCATATTGATTTGCATTTCTGACACAAAAGTTGCGCAGTTGATCCGTTTAATGTGTTAGTTTAAACTTCATTATATTATGAATTGCAGTGTTAACACTGTTGGTGGTTATGAGAAAATTTAGATAGCAATGAATTACACAAAGAAAAATAAAGCTTTGTGAGCAATGTAATGCCTGATTAGACTATTATATCATATCAAATAGAAATTTGTGTCAGAATGCGTGTTTTTGACATAATTCTAACAAACTTTTTTTTTTTTTTTATAAACACTGCTAATAAAAAACTATGTTTCCATGGCCAGTTTTGCACTGAAAATGGAAAAAAAAATCAATAGACATTTACTGCCTTCAACTTTGTTAATTTAATTTATGACACTGTCACATACGTTAGTTCTAGGAATGGTTGTAAGAGTCGTATAACATCGGACTTCTCACTCGCTTAACGTGCCGAGGGAATTGCTCAGATTTAGATTATTTGATTATCATGTTGTAATGGGTTGTTTTATGAGAAACAGTTATAATAGAACTTTCCTTCACACCAAAAAAAAAAGCTTCATCAGAAATCGCACAGATCTCAATACCGTAAATTCCTAATTAAACGCGAGGAATTAATTTCCGAGTAAAATCGCAAGAAGTAGTCCTCGCTGATTTTAAATTCTACCTCTTATTTTTCAGACAGTTTTGAGCTATATGAAACCATGACAAAAAATTAGTGCTCATGATTTTATATTCTCGCGATTTCATATTCTCGCAAATATGATGCAAAACAGCGGAATCGCCGAATTAAGTAAGGAATTTACAGTATATAAGGTTAGGTCAGACTCTTACAATGTCAGTAAAATATTAACTTGTTTGATAATCTCAGAAAGCTCTTTTGATTTAAATATATTTTACATAATTTAGTATATTTTGGCTCGAGTACTGACTGTCAGGTACATGTCATTGTATATGTAATAGCTTGCTTAAAAATATTCCTGCAGTGTATTAATTAATTATCATGCAAATTTGATGTATTCTAATGTACATGTTCTTAACCCTACAATATGAATTAACTAAAAGTGAAGTTTCTTTTAGTTTAAAAGATATATAGGCCTATTGTAATTTTTAATACATCAAGTATTTTTTTAACCAATTAATTCTCGAAAATCTCAAATCTGTTGAGTGTAAATTGAAATAAAATCAGATGTCACTTATTGTATAATTATATATACTTGAATGCTTAAATTATTGAATGATTAAAGGTTCAAAATATTGCTGCATTATATTGACCCCCCTATAAAATATTGAACCCCAGGTTAAATATATATGCATGGCCGGGATATATTGAGCCCCCCTCTGCTTTTCAATTGCTATAGGAGAGGAGGGTTCAATATACTAAATTCCCTCCTATTTCTGATTCCCTTTTGAGTATTCAAAATATACTAGTGTAAGCAGATCACATTAAGTTTTTATATATGTATGATATTCAACATAAAGTTGATTTTTATTCGTACATATAAATAAGCACTAACCAGTAGGAATGACCCCTGAGCTACATATACATGATTTTAGGGGAAAACAATCTCCGTCAATGAAAGTGCTAATTTAAAGAAAAGACAAACAAATGGAATACAATTATGTGTACAGTAGTCCTGTGAATTAATGTATAGAAGCAAAAATATTCGTTGAGGATTTAATTTTGTTTTTTTTGTTGACAGTATAAATGAACGAAATGAAATCAATGATGAATTTTTAATACTAGTATATAAGTATTGATAAATACAGATCGAGTTGATATGTTATACATTTTAGAAATTATGATATGATGAAATTAAATGCCAACGAAAATTTGTTTGGTTAAAAATCAACGAAATTTTAACCCATCGAAAACATGTGCTTGTATAGCAAATGTACATGTAACATACCATACAGTGATAATAAATATAAACTGTAAGTTTTAATTCAAGCAACTACTTTCAATTTAACAGCTGTCCCTATGATTCACTGACTGTGTACGATGGACCTACCCGTCACGCTCCAGTTCTTGGCAAATTCTGCGGTGAGCACGGCCCAGTGACTTTCTTCTCCTCTGGAGAGCACCTATATTTAGAGTTTATAACTAGGACTGGGCGAATGGGACTAGCCAATGACCCTTACGATTCCAGCGTTGATTATAAATTCAACAGAAGAGGATTTAATGTGTCTTTCTCTTTCCGACAAGACCTCATCAATATGGGTCAGCAATATTTTTGTATTAATTGATAGTTTTGATACCATTTTCATTCTTCTTATATACATAGATAGTGATTAGTTTTAAAATATCATCAATACATTTTCCTGAAGACATTTATAAATGTAACATTTGAGGGGATATAGGATATGTAACATTATTCTATCTTTCGATCATTATCTTTTTATACAAAAGATGCCTAGAAATTTGATATTCTTTGTCTTAATTATATCCAGAAATAAAAAAAAAGAATCGTTATGCTATTCTAATATAAGAATGAAGATGAAATTTTGTTCAGATAAGGTTATATAATGAATTTTGACAAGTTTATTTACAATTTACACAAGTTTTACAATTTTTTCAGATAAGCCAGCTGAGTCTCAAAATATGTACCACATCAGAGGAACAGGTAATATATCGATTAAAATCACGCAGCTTCGCCTTTCCTTTATCAATTTATTCTAACGAATTAAAAAATGAACAAAATGAACAGTGCTTTAAAATTTACATATTAAAATGTTTCATTTGACCTTCAGTTCAAATTTTTACACAGAGCTGTAATATCATTTTGGTTGTACAATTAAAATTTTGTATATTAAATTGATTTCTTGTAAATGTTTTATAAGTACGCAACATTTCGGTCATTATAAGAAGCCAGGAGCTTCTTGGGGGGGACAGGTTTCCTTCCTTTCAAATTTAATGTTTTCCAGTCCGTGCCTAGCTATTTATAACGTTAACAAGATGCAAATTCTATTTTTTGGTGACCTTGAAAGTTCAAGGTCAGAGATAATTTGGCTACTAGTATAGTTCAAGGTCAAATTCTTTGTAATGGTCAGAATGAACAATCAAAAGGATACACAAATAATACATTATAGGGGGCCCATTAAAAGTGTTTTTTAAAAAAAACAGTATTTTTCTTGATTTACAATTATTGAATCGTAATTGTCTTTCACAGCCTGTGATATGAGAGTAATCAGCAATAGTTCAAGGAACGGGACCATTAATTCCCCAAGGTACCCCAAAAACTTCCCTGTCAATATTACCTGTATTTATTACATTGACGGACACTACAGCCAAGACCGACTGGAAAAAGTCAAGATCAAATTCACCGATTTCTCCATTCCTGGCAGCATGCCCGAGTAAGTATGTCTTTCTGTATTAATTTTTTTCTTTGATATCACGTCGAATGAAAAATGTATGTTATGGACGGAAGTTTTTGAATTATAAAAAGTATAGCTGTCAATCAGGAATCACACAATCTAGCTGCTGACACTGCATGAAAACCTGAGTATACCCAATGAGGAAGAAAATTGGAGAAATGCGTTATTAATAATGGATACATGACATTGTGTATATGTATATAATTTATTATGTGTGCATTTTGTATGCATCATTAATGAAACATTGTTGCTAAAATGCATGAACACCATGCAGAGTGAGTGACATACTGCATCATACATATGTCAGATTAACTCAATTGTAACATACAGCGTTTTAATGTCTCCGTTTTGTTTTATGCCACTTTTAATTATATAAGCTATATATAAATTTACCAGTACTACATAAAAGCAATGAGAGATCCATTTGTTAAAATCCAAGGCATATGCATGCTTATCATATTTATATTTTATCACTACATACTCTGATTTACTGTTTCTGATCACCTTACAGCATACATTCATGCAGCAAATAAACGATGCAAAGTTATTTAATTCATGTGGCGCACAGTATGTTTTCAGTTTATGTACATGGATATTTACCTACAACATTTCTATAATAGTTTAGCTCTGACACTGAAAACATATGTTCCCCCAGATATCATTTCAGAGAGGAAGTGAGTGCTATTAAAACATTTTTTGTGATCATTTAATGTTTGATCAAGCTTCCATTATCAAAATTATGATTAATATGATTTTTATTTAATATTAATTGCATACTATGAAAATAGCTATCCTCCCACATTTTTGCATCTGTAATCGAATTAAGTGGAAATTATATGCTACCCTTTTGTACTGCTAGAATTCAACCTTTAGCACTATACTACAAATTCCTAAATATTACGCGAGTACTTAATTTTGCAATCCCGCTGTTTTGTATCAAATTGCGAGAATATACAATCGGGAACGTGGAACTTTGATCCTTATTTCTCATAGTTTTCAACTCTCAAAAAATAATGGCGATATTTTGAAAGAACTATATATGATAAGAGTTAAATTTGGCCCCCATAATTCACCATTTTTTAAAGTGTTTCGGGTACAATAAAATGTTATGTTATAATTTAGAAGAGTTGATATAAAATATATTTTTCACATATTTGTTTGATTTATTTGCACTCACTTGCAGTACATGATGTCAGAAGTGACGCTATTTCTATAATTCAATCAAAATCAGTCGAAAGTTAACATTTTTCTCATCTTTTTACGAATGGGAAATATAGAGCGCATGCTTGAACCAGGACAAATTTTTTGTCATTTATTAGACTTGGCTAGATACATCTCTGATTAAAATATTTTGTTGGTTCAAGCATGCGCTCTATGTTTCCTGAAAGAAAAACTGTTTGAAAACAAACTTTTTTATGCTAAAATTGCAAGAATGGCGGGAAAAGGTTGTCTTATCAATGCCGTATTTCTAAATTGTGGGCACTTGAATCAAAATGAACATTAAGTAAAACATCACATATATATATATATATATATATATATATATATATATATATATATATATATATATATATATATATATATATATCTGTACAAAGAAAAAAAAGAATTACAGTAAAATAATGATATTCCTTTTAGGAGGCCGTTTTAGGTCCATACCATATATAGTCCTTTGTGAAGGGTGCACTCTTCTTGACTTTACGCGGATATTAATTCCTCGTGTTTAATTAGGAATCTACAGTACCCTTTTGTATTACTAAAATTGAACCACTGCTACACATTTGTAGTGCTAAGGACAAAAACATGCCAAAAGATGTTCTTTGCTATTTGTTTATTATTTTCAATGTACAACTATAAATTTGGCTACTTGTTGGAATTCTAAAATTGAGCCTTAAATTTTTTTTTTGAAGTTCTTAAAATATAATTAAGTTATAAAACATGTTGATCAAATGAAGTTTTCTACAATTGTGATTTTGTTTGTGTCTGTACAGCTGTAACTCTGGCTATGTGGCCATTGACGAGGAAGGACGGCCGGACGCACGGGTATTCAAGGAGCGTTACTGTGGGCCGTACCTCCCCCCGGACACCAGCAGCAAAAACTCTAGACTGGTCCTCATCTTCAACACGGACAACGCTAGAGAGAGTCGGGGATTCAGCGCTTTCTACGAGTTTATACCAGGTATTCAAATACTTTAGGTCCAGTTTAGCTTATATATTTTAAGGGGCTGGATGGTCAGGGCTATTTGTAGACTATTTTAATCTCCTTATCATTATTAAGAAGAAGAGCTCTGTATAAGGATATCATGATGGAAAAAAATATTCAAAGTTAAAATATATGGATTTTTTCTTTACTAAATGGTAGTTTGTAGCCAAACACGATTACCTAAAAATTTAAGAAAGATCTGATTTTATTTTAAGTACGTCAGACGCGACCTATCTGCCATTTTTCTATTTTTTTCTATCTCCACAATGTGAAGATTTCCACTTAGTAATTTCGTGAATAATTATATTTTTATGCTGTATGATTCTTTTTTTATTTATATATGAAGTGTTTAATTGAAAATGTATAGTATGACTTTATTTATATAAAAGCATTCAAATGCATTTTGCATGCTATTTTTAGGAAAATTCTAGATATTCTAGCTCTGAAAAGAGCCTGGTAATGAATTTTTGGGAATTAACAGGTTTTAATGTTAATAAATAAGGAATAAAATATCAAGGAAAATTATACAAAAATGAGGAACGTCTCGTGTGTCCTTAATGCACCTATTCTCCTCATGACAATGATTCTATATATTGCTGTAGATCTAAGGTTTGTTGCTACTTTCTATAAGTAATACATTAAAATAGCAGAAATTTACATCAAGTAAAGTTCTGCAAGTTAATAACAATCTACTGTTTAAGAGTTCAGCTTATTGATCAAACTGTTTTTTGCTATTCAAATTAAAATAATTAAACCTTGATGGAACCAGAAAAACGAAGGATTCAAACTGAGAGAAGTCTTTTTAATGCTACACTAGGCAAAATTGCTAACGCACTACCTACTACTTCTTTGATTGTTTTAGATCTGAACACAACAAAGATTGATTAGTATATTATTTTAACAGTTTATAATAATACAGAAAATGAAACATCATTTGTTGTAATCTTATTGTCCAGTTGCTTTGAGTACTGTTTATGAAACATTGGTACCCCCCATTATGTGATTCACATATCAAGTGTGGGCTCCATTTGTTCGTATAAATGGGATCTGTCTGTCTTTTCCCCTAGTAATTACGCGACGCTTTGGAATTCTTGCTCGGTCCCTCACACTTCCGATTTGCGCAAATTTCCGGTACAACCTTGCAATTGACGTGTGGTGCCTTTTAAACACTTTGGCTACCTTAAACGACATTTTTTTTATTTTATATGTGTCATGTTTTAGCAAATATCACCGGTAATCGTACAATTATTAACATTTTTTCTAACCTCACTAAAGGAGCATTCTGCAGAGACCATACCAACTGTCCTGCCACGGTCTTCTGCTATCAAACGCGCCATACCCCGTCGGGTTTTTTGTGAGGTTTTAGTAATGCATGCATCAATAATAAGATCACAAAAAAGAAAGTAAAGATTTATCTTTCCAAAAGAAGTGTGAGCACGATTTGAGCATTTTTAAAGAAGAGTCACGCTTCGGTTAACATTGCATCCATTTATCCGTTTGGACATTTAAATGTCTTACTTATAATTTAGGTGACTTATTTAAACATTAAATATATCTTTAAAAAATTCTAGGATGTAAATATTATTTTATTTCAAATGGTGCGTTAGCAATTTTGTCCAGTGTATAAGACTGAACTTGGATGTTTGACTAACATTAATACATTTTTTTGTACCGGTAATTAGTGAAATGTCAAGAAATATTAAGTGACTAGATTGCCTGAGTCTAGATGATCAAGTCAATCTTCAGTGAAATCTTAGTTATGTAAGAGTATAATCTCTGAACTTCATGTAATATATTGATTGTGGTAATAATTTAAGCAGCTAGCTACCATTCTTAACATGATAGAGCTACAATATTGAACAATATGGTAGCTGACAGCTTGAACAAGTGTTAAATTGTACACAGCATTCAATACGGCTTGGGTATCCAACCTAATTTTGCAGCTAGGGTTGTTGCTGCGATCTTTAAAGCAGCCCAGCCTTACAGGCTTTGGGTCTACGTGGTTTGACCGATTTACTCAAACAGATTAGGCAACCCATTTAAAGTGACTGTTTGAGAATGGGAGTGATGTATGCCGTTATTTATTGTTTTAAATGTAGATCTATCTAATGGAGAAATTCCGGAATCTGCAAATCTCAGTATGGAAACATTTTTTCATGTCTTGCACGGTTAATTAAAGACCCTCCCTGGAGTCAGAAAAATCAATTCCATGACATATTGATAGCCATCTATTCCTATACAGCTATTATGCAGACTAGATTGAACTCTGAATTTGCATGCAGACTTCAATTATGGAGACGTTTAAGATTAGCAAATATAGATTGGCTCTCAGTGGTCAAACAGTTAGTGAATATGATAATTTGTAAATCAACAAATCTCTGATCGGCTCTCTCTCTCTCTCTCTCTCTCTCTCTCTCTCTCTCACACAAACACAGAAATTGCTTTTTATTTTGGCTTAGAAAATTATTTATATCTTGATCATTGAATTCCAGGGCCATTCTTTTATTTAATTGAAAGTAAAAAAATTACAAGTTATGAATTTGTTTGTGGATTGCAGACTACGGAATTCCAGGAGAAAATGTAGAGGAGGGGAAGTGTACATATTTATACGCAAGCAAATCTAGCAAGTCTGGCACGTTTAATTCCCCACATCACCCACTTCGCTATCCAGACAACACGCATTGTAGATATATATTCCGTCCAGAGCCAGGGGAGCGAATTCTCATCTCATTTTATACCTTCTTCCTTGGGGAGAAAGATACAGCGTAAGTACATGCTACGATTCCTGACATTAGGTTAATCCATCATGATTTAGCGTACGTTGGGATGTTACTGCTGCACATAAATGCGCATTTCTTTTGAAAGGCTTCAAAAGTTTTTAGTGCATCATATATTTTGTGATAAATATTTATATACATCGATATTATTTTTTCTCAAATATTCATGTAGAAAAGAAAAATTTGAAAAAGGCAATATTTCTTTTCTTCATTCATATCTCATGCCTTTCTTAAAAGGTAATAAACTAATTAAAAACCTCCAGTGTTTCAAAGAAATTGAAATTAATTTTTTTGCCATTTTAAATTGAAAGCATTTTGATATTATAATAATACCGGTAGATTGATTTATATTGAATTAGACTTTAAGATCATCTTTTGAAAATTTTATGTAATTGCTCTGACAGTTAAAGGGATTATTTTTAGTCTCAGTCATTGTGAATTAGAGTCAAATGCGTGATTTCATCCTTTCTTTTGTAGATGTGATAACAACGATTTTCTAGAAATTTTTCATTCCGGTAGAACAGCCGGGGACAGCTACTCAGTGAAACACTGTGGCAGACGTTTTCCTGGTCCCATTCTGGCGCACAAACAGCTAGAAATTCAATTCATTTCCCGGCGGAACTCCAAAAATAGCACAGGGTTTGAAGCCCGATTTGAATTTGTTCATCCTGATTCACTTAATACAGGTACTAAGTGTTACAGTTAGTGCTTTATACGTAGAGAGATGAATAACAATTCAGTCTGACATGTCACAGCATGGACAACTGCATAAAATAAGACTAGATAATTGAGTTTTTTGCAGTGACTTTTATTGCATAATCAAAACAAATGTCAATAAAAAATAATATAATGTGTACTTTACTTTTAAAATATTCAAATTTATAGCCTGTTATCAGTAATCAATTATCGCTGTTACATTTTGGCAACACTCCAGGTGTTAGTCTTGTTTTGGCCATGATGGTATATCCACAGTTAAGGAAGCTGAGTTGTATACAGTTTTACTTAATTCACAACATCATAATCATAATGACATCTTGGCAAAAAATATCATACCAGTTTTTTTCTGTTGAATTATTCATAACATTGCATTCCACATCATATGTAAAAGCTAAAATTTATCAGACTCCTCTTTGTCTGGAGGTACAAAAATGCTACAAAAACCACCATATCCATTTAGCCTCCTTAATGTATAACACATACCTGGTCCTACATAATGAATTTGATGAAGACTTTGTTTCACTGACAGATTGCGGGGGTAGGGTGCACAGTTATGGTACCGGGGGAATCATCGTCAGCCCTGGCTTCCCGGAGAAGTACAGCAGCAGGACCTACTGCCGCTGGACCATCAAGGCCAGCTCTCCATTCAATGATATCCTCATCTATTTCTTTGCCTTCCAGACAGAAGGCACAGGTAATGAATATACCGGTATTACATTTTGATTCGCCAGTGTGTACAATACAGTAACTGTAGATTCCTTATTTTATGTGATTATTACTTAAGCAGCGATTCAACCGCTTTGCATCAAATCACGAGAATATATAAATAAATCGTGATCGCCAAATTTTTATCAACGTAATATTTACTTTACATCCGTCGAAAAAAATAAAAGCAAGAATTTAATAAGATTTGCAAAATGTTTTCATTGCAATTTTATGCAGATATTAATTCCTCATGTTTAATTAGAAGTCTACAGTGATTAGATTGAAGGGTGGGTTTGTAAAGGGGGTTTATGAAAGTAAATATTGCAATAGATGAGAAGGGAGAGTTGTCTATCTTTATTGCATATGAGCCCATATTCCAAAAAGGTTAAAAAAAAAATACTGACCTTTAATTAAAAACAATATTCTTTTGCAAAGTTAAATAAAAATTGTTTCAGATTTAAATGTAGCTTTTGCTGGGGTTTGATAATGCATTTTGTGTTAAAATTAATATGTGCGCTTATTTGCAAGGATCATGTCTAGCGGATTTTAAAACCTTGCTTTTTTTTCCAGACAGATGTAATCTAAATGAAACTGTGCAAAAAATTCAGCATTCACTGTTTTATATTCTAGCAATTTGATACAAAACAGTTGAATCAGAGAAATTAATACTTCACACATAAAATGAGGAATCTATAGTATAGTATTGATCAATACATTGGCATCTGAAACTCTTATGTACAGTATTGAATCTTATGAAATGAAGACATTTTTTGTGTGGTTTTCAGTTTCAAGAGAAGAAACCACGTCTAACTATGGTTGTCAAAATGCAGTATTACGGTTATATCGGGGAAACGCCCGGTACCCGACTATGTATGTGGAGGCCCCCGAGGAGAAATGTGGCAAACTCGACGGGGAACCCTTCCTTTCAAACAATGACACGTTTGAATTAGAGTGAGTGCTCGATCAATAAAATGGGTAATTAGGTATAACAATGGAAAGGTCAAGAAATGGGATTAATTAGGGGTAATGTGGGGTGTGGTTGTGGGTGGGGGTGGGGGGGGGGGGGGGGTGGAACCTCCAGGATAGGTCAGGGGATTCCAAGGTGAAAAGATTTTGCAGCATGAAGCAGTGTGAAAATAAATCACCCTTTTGTTTTTTTCTAAAAGAATTTTAACTTTTAAAATATATGCCTATGAATTATAAATATTTGATATTTGGGAATTCTTTATTACATTAATTTTTTTTCTGTGAAGTCGTCATGTTTCCAATAAATTGCATTAATTTTCTGTACAATATATTGCTTTGTAATCTGCCCCATGAAATGGGTGTTTTTAAAACAACTAGTATTTCCCCCAAAAAAGTCATTAACTAGAAATCGACACACAGCAACATCCATCAAACTATATTTAATAGCTTATATTTTCACAGGTGTTGAGATGGCATATTGAGCTAATATTAACTTTGATTTAAAAGGTTTTTCAGGTTTTATCTAGGTTTAAAAAACAATTTCTTTTATTAAGAGATTTCATTTTTTAATTGTTTTTGATATTTTCACAACCCCCCCCCCCCCCCCCCCAGAGAAAAAAAGTATATATTGTCCAATTGAGGTCTTATTTTGGATGCATATGTATAGCATTGTTGCTTATATTTATCAATTTTATTAAAATCAATTTTTTTTTTATAAACCTGTAGTTATTTATGTATTGATTTTTAAATGAGGAGAACAGCCAATACACACACAGTGCTAGTCCAACACATGTATATAACAAGATTCCACATGTAGAACCAAATTGCTAAAAATGTAAATGTTAAATCTTTTGATAATGTAAATGTTACATCTTTTGATAATGTAAATGTGACAACTTTTGATAGTGTAAATGTTACATCTTTTGATGATGTAAATGTTACATCTTTTGATCATGTAAATGTTACATCTTTTGATCATGTAAATGTTACATCTTTTGATAGATTTTTAACTTCAAGCAGAGCTCTTGGTGCCAAAGGATTCAAAATCACATGGACTGAGGTGCACAAAGAAGGAGGTATCTGTTTTATCAATTTTTCTCATTATTTAATTATGCATTAAGGTATCTTTTTTGCACTAATCTTCTTCTAATCTAATGCACCCATAACCAAAGTGAATCATTCCAAAAATTTAAACCTTTCATTTCACACCTAATGGTGAATAATGATTTTTCTAGAGAGTTTTGTCTGTTCATCATTATTATAAGAACCATTTTAACAAGACTTTGGACCTTGGGAAGGACACAACTATCTATTTTTTGCAAGAAAACAAATTAAAAATGAGGCTGATATCTGGAGAAATATGCATAGATTGCATAGCTTTTGCTCAAAAGCCAGACAAATCTTGTTGATTTCAAAGAACCTTGGTTGATTGGCCTACAATGAAACAGACAGGCATATATGTCACATTGCTGTTTGACACATTACTTTCCAAAGTCCAAGCTCTTGTTAAAATGGTTCTAATTGAATTTTTAGCTTTTATCTTGCAAAAAAAATGTTTTGAAAGCACCTTTAGACATGAAGGTTTTAAAGATGATTGATGTATTAGTCATTTATTTTTAAAATTCCAAGCTTGAATTACCTCTCTTTCCAGAGGATCAGTAAACCTTATAATAAATAAGTCATTTAAATTTTCATGAAAATCTTTAGTTTTTGCTTTCATTGCTGAAAAAAAATAATACTGCATTAAGGCAAATAATAACAATTTTTTTCTGTTTTTGCAGTGAGCTGTGATTTCTTCCGTTGCTCAAAAAGTGAATACTGCATCCACAGCGAGTTGGCCTGTAACCAGGTCCCAAACTGTGGAAGGGGGGACAACTCAGACGAAGAGGAGGGATGTAAGTACCCCCTGTCTACATATCTGTGTCCAGTGCATCACCCCCAAACCACCCCCTTCCAAAAAAAAAATCTCTAGTGAAATTAGTTTATATTCATTTGATGTTTTGTAAATGTTTTGTATATGTGTATGCCAAGGCATTGTGTATGGGTATAGTCAAAATCATATCCATTGTGTTAATTTGAGCCTCATGTATGATATTATATACTTTGATAAATGTCAGAAATAGGCTGAAGTAATTAATAGGCAATTAATGTTTGAAATGCTAAAATGGACAGGGTACATGTATTAATGCAATTATTAGGTTTTTTAAAAAAAATTTCATCTACATATATATATATCCATGCAGCCATTAAATTACAATTAAATAAATACTATCAAAAACAGTCATTTATAAATTAAATGTTTGCTTATATTATGCATTTTATATACAAAATATCTATATAGTACATGTACTCAATATGTCTAGAACGATTTTCTGTAAAAATACTTAAAAACTAGTACATGTACTCAATATGTCATGTCATAGATATACACCAAAAATAATTTAAAGAAGTAATATTCCAGACTAAATCATTCTAGTACATTGATATCAGCTTTCAATGTTATTTATTTGCAATTATGAAGTTATGCTAAATTCAGATTTATTAAGTAATATTAATATTTTTTAACATTTAAAGGCATAGTGTTTTGAGACACCCTGTAGATTTACTTTATAAATTCCCTGCTATAACAGTTTTGTATTATAGCACAAAGAAACATTACTCTCCTTGCTGTATGTTTATTTCTTATGGTTGCATGGCTTTATATGTGTGTATAGAATCATATCACCCTGCAGATATTTCCTTTATAATACGCCAAAGTCTACATGTGGGATGATGCAAATGTATTATTACTTTTGGTCAGTTGCTATTATTATGTAAGTCAGATTTGTAGTTTTACATTGATTTTTTTGGGGTGAATAAATTATTGTTTGCCAACCAAATTTTTCCAATTAAGAAAATCTACCATACACAACTCCAATAATATGCCTCGTTTTGAGCTTTTGCTCAATGTGATTTTACTAAATTCCTGCAATTATATTCCAATGAGTCCAAGTTTATTTGCAAAGAAAATTGAACAAAGGATTGCATGCATTAAAGGTCGTTTATTCAGACAATGAACCACATTTGTATTGTTTTAAAATAAAAGCAATAACGTAAATAGTAAAAAAGCATTAAATAAAAGACAAATAATTTTGCAAAGGTCGGATTACTTTAACGACATTAAGTACTGGAGTAAAGAATGGTGAACTGAGACCTTTATGACAGTAGCTTTATGCTTATTAAGGGATTCATGACAATAAAACTAGGCACAATATTAATACAGCGTTCAGAGTCAGAATTGGACACATTATATGTTAAAATAAAAGAAGTACTATGTCAATAAAGGAAGGCGATCTGGGCATTCTAGGAGTTCAAGAAAGAAATAAATGCCTATCATGGTGTTCATTCAAATAAAGAGAATTTATAGGCACATAATGGGGCTCATGAAGGAAACTTATAGGCACATAATGGGGTTCATGAAGGAAAATTATAGGCACATAATGCGGTCCATGAAGGAAAATAGGTACATTTTTGGGTTCATGAATTCGGAGAATTGTAGGCACATTATAGGGTTCATGAAGGAAAATTATAGGCAAATCATATGAGGTTCATGTAAGGAATTTAAGGCAACTATTGTATAGGTTAAGGATGGGACTCAGCAATGTGACCAATAAAATTCTGGTATTCTTATAATATACACACCACTTTGTCTTTTGAAGTAGAAGATAGTAGTATGTATTAATAAACCGAATATAAACAAATTTTTGTTTAAACTATAGTAAAGCAGTGATACCTCAGAGTTTTTGTAGACACAATATACTAATAAAAAAATTATCAAGTATGCTAAACTGGATGACAAAATTTGATTTCTCAATTTCAGTATAATCAGTTCATTTACAAAAACTTAACCATTTTTAAAAATAAGCCTCATTCATTCTTAGAACGCAATCTTTGCAATTGTTCATTAACATACAGCTTTACCCCCATTTTCCCCTTATTATAAAAAAACAAAACAAGGTGGTGTTTGAATATAGTAACGAAGATATTAATTAACCTCTAAAGAGAGGGCTGAGCGATTGTGTAACTATTTCTAATTACTGTAGGTCCGACGCCATTCCCTAAGCGCGGGGAATCTGCTGCAGGTATCAGTATAGTCTTAGTGCAGAGCGTGTATCTCCCAGTGTGATCTTTTGTTTGCTACAAACCAATATTTAACCTTGAATTGCTTTCCTAGTTATTTCTTTTCGTACTAACACTGACATCTTCATACTGACTTTGTACAATTTGACCTGTTTCGTGTGTTTTTTTCTTGAGATGCTGCCAACAAAGCTTTATTTATTGGTTGGTCTATTAAGAGAGCTGATTAAAACGTAAACTTATGAAACAGTTAAAAATATAAATTTGAAACAATTTGTGACGAAGTCGATTGCCAATAATGTTGCATTGAAAACAAGTAAGTAAAATAGTATATTTTGTAATTATTAATCTTAACTGTAGACTTAATTAAACACATGAACACTTCTTAATATTCTATAGCAATCAACATTAATAGTTACTAGTACTAGTAGTTCGTTTTTTGACATTATGGTTGCCATCTTCCATTCAAAAGCGATACCGAAAGAAAAAAAAACCCACACACACTGCTGCTGAATTTTACCAATATCTGGACACCTAAACAAGACTTTAGTTTGAATCTTTAACTTACAATTATCATAACTTACAATTGGATAATTATAAGAGTAATCAGAAACCGATCCTGCTGTTTTACTAGTACCTCCATCAACATCCATGTACTATCTAATTTCAAATTATGAAAATACAAGCACTGATACTTCTTCATTTTTGGATTTGAAATGAAATAGGACGATAACTATCGTTGTATTGCTTGCGTTCATTGAAACATTTATTTTACCCTCTTTTCTGTTGAATTATCTACATCCACTGAAAAAATATACATTTTTTAACACTTGTGTTCAATATATATGGAGCAATATATTGATTGACAACCTTAACATCTAAAATATATATCTTCTGTAGTAAATTACGTATAGCTTCTGTATTAGTAATTTAATTCATAAAATACAAGTAGCAATTTTTAAAATCAACATTTGATATGGAAGAATATATTTTTTTCATGTTAATCTTTACAATGATTTGGTCTAGATGATAAAAACAGTATGTATATACAAGTAGGTTTTTAAAATACGCGATAGAATCAGTAATCTTTCTCGTTAGGAGTAAGCGTTAGTGAAATTAGTATACTAATCATGGTTTTCTTACACGATATTTATATATCATAAAGATCCCCCGTATAGTATATGTAGTTATATATACGCGTTTATAGTTAAAAATCAGGACCCGGGGCCATAAAAGTTCTACAAGCTCACTTTATTGTCTCAGTCTCACTTTTCCACTATCTTTTCCTTTGTGGAATTCGAGTGAGGTTGAGATGAAGGTGAGCTCGTCTAACTTTTATGGCCCCGGGGCCATATGTTTGATACAGAGTTAGTTGTGTTTGGAGTGCTTTAATTTATTTGAATATATAGTAAACCTCAAACCTTTTTGTGTGGTTATTTTACGGACAACTTTATCATATTGCCATATCAAAAGTTATTGTTATATTAAAATAAGATTCACAAAACCAAAGTTTTTATTTTTTTTTTATTTCTATCGGGAACCTTTTTCTCTACGCACGATTAATTTTAGACATATTAATAACTTAATCAAAATAAAAACCCTCACAATATTATTAAACACGCTCTTTTTTTGAGCAATTAAGTTGATTAGTCAATTTACTATATGCGAACAGAAGGAGAAACGTGTACCTGTATATACACTGCATGCCAATGATATTGACACAGAAACACTCTGTAAATGCTACAGGCAATAGCATTTTTCAAAATTTTTCTAGAGATGAAGAGGATTCATACATGTATAAGTTGATATTTTTTGTTGATATATGTATAATAATGCTTAAGATGTTTCATAATATATGTCTTGAATGTCTGTAAGCATTATAAACTTAGACGTTTTGAATTATGGTTGTTCAGATCATGAAATCATACTTTTGTTTACCATCTTTTATCGTTAGTAGTTTGAAAAATGAAATTCTAACACATAATTTTGTTTTTCCTTTTTCCATTTTCGTATTGATTCGAATTCTTAGTTATCCTAATCTCTGTTCCCTTGTGTGAAAATTATTTTCCAAATTGCACTGCAGTATTTTTCAAAATCATAAATGAATCTATATCATTATGTGTAATATATACTTGAATATACAACATATATACCTGTATATGCCAAACATATTACTTTCATTCCTTTTTTCCCAATTGACCAATGAAAAAAATAAAGTTATTTGTGAAAACTTTAAAATGAATGATGCAAACTTACATGTAACTGTGCTTTATATTTCTGAAAGCAGACCTACATTATGAAACACCTTGCAACTTGAGATACTTTTCTAAAGATTTGTAAATATACAGTAACCTTGCAAAGATTCTTTCATTATTTTAACCCCCTTGTCCGTTTCAGGTCCGGCTGTTTCCAAGTTTGACATTCTCCATATTGCCATTGGAGCGTCCATTTCCTCTTTCTTCTGCATCGTTCTGGTGATCTGCGGCCTATATCACAGGCGGCGACTTAGTCCGGAACAGATCCGGACGCGTCGACGCCCATTTCCCCCGGAACAAGACACGGTGGAAGTGAGATACGTTGCGGCAGATTCCTCGTGCAACACCACTGATCGTCTGCTACAGTTAGATCACGTGGGGCTAAACGAAAACGGCAAGGCGGCCGTGACGTCACCTCTAACGCCCAATCAAAACAAAAAGTGTTTACCAGACTCTGCGGTGACCACACCCTGTGAATCCCCTCCCCCGTTCAGTCTCAAAAAGCAGCCCAGTGAAGGGGAACAAGCCATAAAGACTGTTGATACAGCTAATCACAAACCACACACTCCAAGAATTCAGAAAGTTTCTATAGTTTAGCAACACCCCTACTCCCCACTTCCCCCCTCAGGAATGCATTCCCTATCCAAGTGTGTCTCCGCATTCGTAAATGTATAGTTGTGTCATTTTCACCATAGCTGCTATAATGTAGTACTCTTTGACCCCCCCCCCCCCAAAAATGGCGGGGAGGGGGCTTCATTACTGCAGCTATTTTCACCACGATGATGCCATTGACTTTCATGTGTACATGTAAGTGCCAGTTGTGATTTAGAATGAATTGTACATAGCATTTTAACATTGACTAGACAGAGTTCATTTCACTTCACATTGTATTATAGTCATGAGTGTGCAGTATACGTGTCAAAAATTTGTTGGAAATTAAATTGAAAATATGGCAACTTTTGTTATATGATCTTTGTTTCAGTTTACGCATGTTTTTAGAACAGGTACGTATATACTATATAGCAAATTACAGTGAATGTTTTTTTTCCTTCATATGAAATTAACTAATTGTGATACTCCCTTCGAAATATATAATCTCTTTTAATTAAAATATGATTACAACAATCTTGTGATATTGTATTTAGCTTAAAAAACCACAAGTTTAAAACAGTAAATGCAAGATTGTTTTTTTTCCCTCTGATAACGGGTAGATTAATTACATTAATTTCATCCTAAATTAAACTATATGAATTGGTCCTAAATAAACCATATATAGAGTTGACGTTATTTTTAATTAACTGCTCTATTTTAGAAATAAGTAATCCTTCTCTGTTTGTAAGTAGCATCGTTTTTAAAAGTGTGTGTGTGGGGGGGGGGGGGGGGGGTGAGAGACTCGTCTTAAAAAATCTTGCAAGCCAGAAAAAAGAAAATCGTTGTAAAAATCTTAATCGCGGGGGGATGTATACTTATACTTGACTTTAACTTCCAGTTACCAATTTCACTATTAATTTCCTTAAGTTGTTTTTTTTTTTTTTTGGGGGGGGGGGGGGGGTTCTTGATGATATAAATTAATTTAAGAAAAACGATTGCTGTTACGTGCCTTCTTTGAGTATTATGGGGTGATCCTTACGGTTGGAGCATGATCAAATCTCTCACAAAGCCTTTCGGGCTTTATTGGATTTGAACACCACCGACAGTAATTATTAACCTAGTTGATATTCAAAAAATGATAACATTTCTATTTAATTTTCAGCATTTGTAGTTTCACTTTGGACTTTAATCTAAACGGTTATTATTGACACCACTGGGAATATAACAGCTTTTCACTGTATGTGTCAGTTGAAGAAATATTGAATTATTGACGTTACTTCAATTTCTTGCGTCAATGATGAAATGTAAGTTACAAATTTGATTTGTTGTGTTAATGGGTCCCCCATAATGGAAGGAAGGACATATATTGCATTGCTGCTGTCCGTCTATCTGTCCGTCTGTCTGTCTGTCGGTCGGCCGGTCCACCAATTTTCCGTTAATTTTCTTCGCAGAGGTTGTACGTGCCGAATTGAAATTTTTGTCAGGCGTGGTCAAATCCAATAAAGCCCGAAGGGCTTTCTGGAAGATTTGACCTCGCTCCGACCGAAATAATCATTTCAAAATATTCAAAGAATGATTCCTCATTAACTATATGCATATCATTTAGAGCAATTAATTGTGAAAACCCCACTTGCACCGAACAATACTTCATTAGAATTCATTGGACTCTACAATACAAAATCGATTCATAGTGTTATCACAGTCTTAGATACTAGCATAAGATAGATATTTTCAAATAAAGGACTACACTTCTCTCTCTCTCTCTCTCTCTCTCTCTCTCTCTCTCTCTCTCTCTCTCTCTCTCTCTCTCTCTCTTTTTCAACGATTTTAGAATCAGTTAATAACTTTTTAAAAAAAATGGAATGTTAAGCTTTTCTTCGTTATTTTTCCAAGATATCGGGTACTAATTTTATTACAATAAACATCCGCAACGTTAAATGCCATTTTAGAACTATTTTCAAAAAGATTAATCACCCAAATCTTCAAATGATTTACCCACTCACTGCAAACTCTTTCTTTATATGAGCCGATTTGTTCTTGGCATTGAAATCGATCCATTGCACCTCAAATTTAAATCAAAATCTTCCTTTAATTTTATAATACACAGATAATTCATACATAGATGTACAATATATAACATTCAAAATATGCTTTACAGATTAAAAAAAAATTGATGTACAAAATATAGATTTATATATACATATTTGTTTTTTAACGTGAAGATAACTTATGTAAAATATATAATGTATATATATATATATATATACAAATTTTATGAGCATTCAGAGTTTTATAAAAATTCATTTATATTAATTAAAGTTGTTAGTCTTCCAAGGACGTTCGACAACTCTTTATTTGCAGAAATGCAATCATTACAATCAAACTCATGCTATCCCAAGTCCAAAATTATTCAAATTTGAAAGAAGATGGATGGATAACTAAAGGCGTGTAAAATGCCCATACACGGTGGGACAAGCTACTGAAAAATTCAAATATCAATAAATCTGATATATTTTTTTTTAAATCATTTAAAACAATATACATTTTACATATCATTTATTTTTAACCTAAAAACATATTCAATACTTGGAATATGTTGACTCAAACAAGCGTATACGTATCAAAACCTGCAAATACTGTCATTTTTAGAACTTCAAGGCATTTTCTTTTGTAGAGTTGGGTCTGTGCTCCATATTTTTCTCATAGTCTAAATAAGGTCTATTGGAAAACAAAACAAACCGATTTCAATTAACAAAAACGTGGAGAGATGACCCACTATACATTAAAAATATCATTTTGTATCCTAACAACTGAACGTTTTGAAAAAATAATTCAAGTCCGTAAATTCGTGGTCATACATAATATTTAAATAGCCTAATTTGTTGTGTCTGAAATGGCTCAGTGGTTAGAGTACCTGACATAATCTAATCTTATAGATCTAGGGTTCGATACCGCAAAAATTTCTGGAAACATTTTTTTTCTTATCTTTTGTTAAATATATTAAAAACTGAATATAATTAGAAATTGTGCTTTTGCAAACTCGTATTATAATATATTTGAATAGATTTAATTGGGAAAAAATAAATTCAAAATTGTATTTCCCTACTGAACCGAATGGGCATTTGCGCCATCTTATTCCCCCATCTTCTTTGTTAATTTTTCAGCCTCATTAAATTAAGGTATTTCTGAATGTTTTTTTTTAAAACCTGGTATCGTAAAAATCCTGTTGAAATTGAAAGAGGTCTAGAAATATCCTAGAAAAATCAACTGACATCTTGTTTTTCACTTTGACATATATAAAAAATAATAGTAAAGTGTTTCCCTTTTAAGTCCACGGTATTACTAAAAGAGCAAACACTCTTAAAAGTCAAATAAACAAGCTCAAATTATGACTTGGCCTTGGTTTAATACTTTTTTAAGAAATGCTATATGCCGTTCAGGTTTTAAACAGAATAATGCATTTCTTGGAAAAGCATAGGCCGATGCCTCCGACGCAAAAATCTCAGAGGACTGAATTCCTTAAAGCTTTTTCTGAAATTTGCTGAAAAAAGCGCATACAAAACGGGATTAAAAGCACTGTTCGAATAGAGAATCAAAAAAGAAATGGGCGAAAAAATCCCTGCGTCTAGGGCCGACTTAATTTCCCACCATTTTAGCAATAAACGGATGTGGTGGGGAAGAACGCATAGCGCGAATAGCACCACCACCGCAAGAAGTAAGCGGATAACTTTGCGGCGGCTCCTGACCGCCTTCATCGTGTTTCCCAGACGACACAGCTCTACAGGGGCGGACTTTGACGTATTCGTGCTTTCATGCTTCGAGATGAATGACGTCACGCGCAAGAAATGGTTTTTCGCGCTATAAGCAGGCCTGCAATCGTGTGCTCTTTTCATAGGGTACGCTCGGCTGCTCTTGAGGGAAAGTGGCTCTTCCTGCACGATGTCGCAGTCCGTCTCGTTGATCCCTCTGAGTTTAATTAGTTGTGACCCGAGGCCCGAGCTCTGAGAGCTACTGGTGAAAGCGTACTTCTCCGATTGCTTGCCCATCCCTTTCGTTGACGTAAACCGGTTGGCCGAGCTCGTTTTCCATAGCACCTTACTTATACAGTAATAAATGGCCGTCATTATTAACAAAGGAATACTGTACCACGCTATGAAATTAGCTGTCGTGTATATTTTCATGTTAATCCATCTATTTCTATAGAAACAGTAGTCTACAATTTGTCCGTCCATGTTCACAGTGGATATGGTGTCAAATATGAGAATATAAGGTGTACTGTACACAGCCGCTATCAGCCAAATGCTGACCTGTGTCAAGATAAGTCGCTTTGACGTGAAACATCCTCGGGCTTTCAGAGGGAACCTTATTGCGATATAGCGCTCAACCGCAATGGCCGTCAGAATCAGGATTGATACGGTATAACTCAGATTCCACATAAAGTAATAAATCTTGCACATAGCCTGCAACAGAAAAAAATGATAAATAATGTCGTGCTTCAGGAAAACCGATGTCTCTGATTCTCAACAATGAGATTAATCTTGTTACACATAGTAGCCTTCAACAAAACAAATCATGCCAGCTTCCAGCAGCAGATAACGGCTTTTAAATGCGATAACGATGCAAGATGACAGCTTTTAGCTCGAAAATTGGTTAAACATAGGAGAACTCCCAATAAGACATTCTAAACATTATTTTTCAAAAATTGAAATAGAAAATTTTAAAATTGTTTAGCTCAGCTTTTACTGTTCCCCATTACCAATCATCATTGAAAATGTTTAAGGCAAAAACATTCTACACTCGTATATACATGTAATTGTAAATTGTATCTTATATGGAAAGTATTTATTTTGATTAAAATTGATTTTTTTTTTGCAAATACGAAAATGCCCCTCCCTTACAAAGAAAGATTTTTGTAGTTGTAAAAAAAAATGAAGAGCTTTTAACACTGTGCCGACTAATTATACCAGTGCCAAGGTGTTAAACCAATAGGAAAATGGTTATTCCCATAGGAGAAATAATTATCATACAGGAAATATAGACAATCCAATAGCATTTCCTTAAAATCCTACAGGAATTATATTTCTGATAGGGGAATGGTAAGATTGAAAATTAAGATTTCCTATAAGATTTTATCAAATTCTATCGGAATTGAAATTCCTATAAGAAATTTTTGATTTCCGAAAGGAAATTTTAAATTTCCTATTGGAATAGTTTTTCCCATGGAAATTTTTTTTTCATGTAGGAATTTATTTTTAAAAGGTAAACATCTCACCTGACAGGTGAGATACAATGATAACAATGGTAGCGATGATCCATCATATGGTGTATTCAAATTTTTTCGATATACAGTGTATGCAGCTTAGACGGGTGCAGAAATGCCACCATGGCACTGACATAACTATCTGGCTCAGTGGGTTTTTTTTTAAGTCGACCTATCAGTGAAATAAAATTACAAAAGAGATTCTAAATAAAAAATAGATCCATGAAGAAGAATATAGTGTGTTGAGCTACCTTAACGAAGGCAACGTTTTGAAAAACAAGTATGACTTTATACGGAAGAAGACTACTTCAGTTTGATCTTTAACAAATTATAAAAACAAAACTTCAATCGCATTAATTTCACAACATCCAAAAGGAAGGCACAGTTTTGACAGAGAGAAATGTGAACCGTTTTTTCTTCATTTCTCCTTTTTTGTGTTCAAGTTTGTAATTTCCGATATAACACGTCTGTTATTTTTTATTTGCAAATATCCATTATTCCCCAACCAGAAGAAGCCCACGTTCGATGGAAGCTAATTAGTACAGTGGTTTGCGAATCGAGAGAACAGTGGGATAGAATTTCAAGGCTATTGCATTTCCAGTATACTTACTCTTCCTAGAAGCCATGCCTGTGACAGAAATGTTGACAGCGTAGGAAGAACACAGAAGACGCCAACGCTGAAGTCGGCAATCGCCAGGTTAGCCAGAAAAAAGTTAGTCAGGCTACGTAATCGGACGCTCCGAACAATGGCGGTCAACACCATTAAATTTCCTATAAATCATAATAGAAATTAAAAATTAATAAGCATATTATATTGTTATTTTTTAAGAGGTATACCTGTGATGTTATTTTGTAGTTTAATTCAATTTGTTTGAATAAATTGTGATTCTACAGGGGGACCCTTTTTCACATCAAATTGAAAAGTTTTTTTTCCATTCATAGTTATTTATTAGTAAGAGAAATCTATTGTTTATTATCAAAGAAGTGCAATCTACATTGTGTAACACAATTTGTAATCAAAACATTTCATTAGACCATGGTATTGTATTGTTTATTATCACGAACTATACCTTTCATAGGTTTAACGTGTGTAGTGTGTGTGTATATAAATATATATATATATATATATATATATATATATATATATATATATATATATATATATATATATATATATATATATATATATATATATAATAAATGCAAAATACATACTATACATTTAAATAAGACTGCTGGATCCTAATGGAAAATGCATACTTAACATATAAATAAGACTGCTAGATTGTAATGGTACAATAACTTACACTAACTGTAACAGTCAATATAATGATGGTAAGGTTTATCTTCTAAAGCCTATTGTACTTTTTTCACCTTTAATTTCAAACGTTTGTGAAAACATTTGCCCAAATTACATGACTCATTGACATTTTCTGTTGAAAATAATAGAACTAGTTCGAACGCAGCGCGGGAGAATTGTATATTAATTAAACAAAGTCCATCCTCGTATTGACAGATTAAATAAATTGAAACCTGTTCTCAATTTTTGATATTGAAAATATTTTTCAAAATCTTTCTTTGAACGTTGAAGATTATTTGAATGCTGCGAATTTTTATTAAACGGGCATGGTCACAATTTTAGTCAAATTTTCTTTTTCTGTTTTTATTATTTGCAAAGCTTTAGGAAATGCATTTGTAATGATCAAATAAAATTTGAGAGTCAGTCGTAGAGTTATAAGCAAGACTCAAGACTCACAATTCTTTGCACTGTAAACAAGGCTCGTGCCCTGTTTTTTGTTTACACAGGTTCAATAGGCCATTAAAAATCTTTTTCAAGCTGACTTGTCCATTTTTTTTGTTTTTTCTAAGCATAAACAAACAGTTCCTAACGTTTTACACATCCATTTTAGGTCTAAAAAACTGGAATTGTTACTTCAGCATTCAATGTAAACAAAATCTTTGTTCGCATAGTAAAAAATTGTCAGCTCTGTAAATAGCTTATAACTCAACGGATGATACTTAAATTTTGATTGCCTTTTAAAAATGTTTTACTAAATCATTGCAAACATGAAAATCGGAAAAATAGTTTTTTTAACAAAATCGTGACGATGCCCCTTTAATTCTTCAACGTTCAATCTTAAACTGATGAAATGATACAAGAAATTTACATTAAAACTGTACCTTCTTTACCAGTAGTTTTTACATAATTTATTGAATTTCAAATGGATTTGGTAACCGGCATAACCAATTTAAACCCTTCCCAAAATAAAAAGTCAATTAGCTGGTGGTGTAATAAAATTTATCTTTAAACTATAGTATTACTGGTTTACAGAGTGTCATTATTGATATCTAATGAATATAAGAAAATTATAAAAAAAGAAAAAAGAAGAATATTAGACAACGGATAATTAAATATGGAATAATCATGTTAACCTTTACCATATATTAATTGTAAGACAATTTGTTGGTTAACATATGCATTCGCACCTATATTTACAAACCCGATATTTTCATTCACATTCAAAGAATTGACGTTTTTATGATCCCACTTATTTAAAAAGAACAGTATCTTAAGAGTACTAACAAAATAAATATATGATAATGAATTATATTATTTGAACAGTGCAACTTTAGAGTAATAAAAAACGTTTACAAGCTTTAAAATGACTGTTAACATAGGAAACAAAAATTACAGTTAAAATTGTACGAAAAATCAGAACTACCATACAGAATATAGTTAATATGAAAAGGAATACTAATGTCATTCATGTTCATTTTGTTTAGTGTATCTTGGATATTCGAGAATAACATTTTTTATTTCCTTTAGATTTAGACCATACTATGAACTTTGAATCTCATCAATTAAAACTTTTTAAATAAGAGAGCATTTAAATTACTAGCTTTATTCCAAAATTAACATCAAAAATAGTTTCTTTCCTATTGCCGAAATTGAAGTGTTTGTAAACTTGGGGTATATTTTTTAAAAGTGTTTTTAAGTTTTGGCTTCAAAATGAATAAAATTTATGAATTGTTAATTTCTGCATCAAGATTGTTCCATAATTTAATTGTAGATGGAATAAAGCTACTGCAATAAGGAGTAGTGCAAAAAAGTGGAAGACATTAAAAATTGCATACAGACATGTATATGTATGATCATCAGTTGAAAAACATGAATAAATTAAATCTAACATATATTGTGGTGCTAAACCATTAATTATTTTGTAAAACAGAACAAGTTCATGTTTATCCTTCAAGGTTGTATGGTTCCCCAATCAAGTCCATTAGCTATAAAGGAAGAATTAACTCTCAGCCATGTTACTAAACTGGCTGCTTCTTTTTGTACCATTTCAAGCAATTCAGAGTTTTCCTTGGTACAGTTGCCCAAAACAACTTTCTAAATGCCAATATTCTTTTAAAAACCAAATATATTTAACAAATGTTTTTCTACCAAAGGTATGACTGAGTAATCTTAATGCATTCAACCTTTCTCATGCCTTTTCATTGATACTTGGGTTCTATATACGTCCAACCATTATCATACAGTAGATGTAAGCTGAAGTGTATATGAATTTTTTTCCTTGTTTATAATTTCACCATTTTATCCATTTTCAACATTGGCTTTGTCAAATATTATTGTAGTTTAAATTTTTTTTAAAAATATTCATACACTGTACATTTAGGAGACTTTTCCCCTAGCTATTTGTATGAACTTTTTGTACATAAAGGTCAGAGGAGACCTATCTTCCATTTTTTTCTATTTTTTCCTTTCTCCACAATGTGAAGATTTCCAATTAGTAATTTCATAATTATATTTTCATGCTATATGATTCTTTTTTTACTTACATGTAGATATAAAGTGTTCAATTGAAAATGTATAGTATGACTTTATTTATAAGCATTCAAATGCATATTGCATGCTATTTTAAGGAAAATTCTAAGTGTTCGAGCTCAAAAAATAGCCTGGTAACGTACCCTGAATTTTTAGGAATTAACAGGTTTAAATATTAATAAATAAAGAATAAAATATCAAGGATAATTATATAAAATTGAGGAACGTCTCGTGCATCCATAAGTTAACATAATAACGCGAGTTATTTTTTTTTCTTTTGCAATGTAGCTACCTTGGATGAAGCACGAAATAAATCCTTTTACTGTTTTAATAGTACTTATTTCGTTACAATAAATACTCGAGTATTATACAAACTTGTCACTTTTCCTTGTGACAAACGATTTCAAATTGTTTACACAGCCTTTAAAAAGCCAGATTTTGTGAAGTAATAGCTCAAGTTAATCAAACGTTATTGCTTACACCAAAGTAATAAATATCTGGTTGTAATTAGATTTAAGATGAACTGTTTGTAATATTTTGTATAGAATCAACAGGCGTACTCAGTGCGTCCCCATCACAACTTTATTGATTGCATTTGGAATACTTTAATTTTAGCTGTAATGCGCTTTCTGGATTGACTGAAAATACATTTTTGTATACCGTATAAAGAATGTTGCCCACGACACAGCATGACTAACATAAACAAATGTATTGATTCAATCCGCCTGGCGTTACGTTTGAATTTTGTACAATTAAATTTTAAGGTCAAAGGACCGTTTAAATCTACAATTAATTGATTTTTTTTTTATAAGGAATGGATTCAATAGCTACACAATATATACTTACATAGAATGGGTTGGAACAGTTTACGCTTTATAAAGAGTTAACTGCCCCAATCCATTTTATATTCGCTTAAAATATGTAGCTTTTAATTGAAAACATATCTAAATTAAAAGCGTCAATATTCAATTAAAACCACATCACGATAATTTTTTTTTTTAATATGGTTTATTTAAATTTGCAAATATGTTTCCTTATATGATGAACAGCAAAGTCATTCATTTTTGTATGAACTTTGAAAAGGTGTTACATTGAATACCGCACGCAAGTATTGTTTGAAGGTTTCATTATTGTATGACCCGTTTAGGTTAATGATTCTGAAGGGTTTGTCTTTCTCAAATGTAAATATAACTTTACCACGATATGAAATTGGCTTGTACATGACCAAATCTTCTGAAGAATTCCTTTAGGCTTCACAGGATTTAATCACAAATCAAGGTCATATCCAGGTGAACTTCTAATTAAGCAGCTTTATTTCTTAGGTAAATTACTAGTATTCAAAACCACAATAAGTTGGTCATAAAAAAACCCCTCAATATATCACAGTGCTTGTTCCTCTAACACCGGAAGCAATTCGTTTTCTCTTTACCACTCGTCTCAGGTTTTTTTCATTTTATAGAAAATCGTGTCATTAAAATAAACCCCAATATATGTTGTTGCAATTATATTTAATCAACAACTCTGACAGGCATGCATTTATACGACTTCATCTCCTGCAGTGTCTAATAATGCAGTGTCCAATCAAAGAGGAATTGACTTAAAAGGTTTTTATGGAAACATGTATAACTATGATGAAGTATAAAAACAAATAGAGAAGATTTTATACGAAATCATCTTATTAGAATGTACTGATTAACAAAACATCATTGGGTTTGTACGGTACGTGGTAAGGTCATCATTATTTTTTTTTTCTAAAACCAGCAGTCGATGCACGAAAGGTCTTCTAATCCCTGTATTTGATTTCCTGTTATCGAGATTAGTGTAGACAAACTGGATCTTTTGAATGCCCTGTTGAGAGAAGTATACGATAGGCTATGTTCGGTTAAATGCCTCAAGGTCCCCTTAGCATTAATGACAATGCAGCTAGTTCGTTGACTTCTGATGGTGTTAAACAAACATAATGACAGTTTTCTTCAATGTTATAAAAACAGGGGGAAGAAAAGACTTTTTATGAAAAATATCAGAAATTATTGTATGGCATTATTTTAATAAAGCTTATAAATAAGCCTTTTACAAACGTATTGCTCTAGCATAGGGGTAGATGTAGGCATTGCTAAGATTTCCTCGGCAGGTATCGCACGAAGAGTTTATACTTATATAATAACAGCTCGTTAAGGGTAAACAATGGCACTTTGAGGTTCTTGACATCATATTAATTTATCATTACAGTGTACAATGTACAATCTTTTCACATCAGTGTGGAAAACTCAAAAACCGGTATTTTTTTGTTTAATGAAAAAACTATGTCTCTCCATTTTAATTTAACATATGCTCGAGAAGTATATATTTTTTTCATTATGAAAATAAGAAAAAAAAGTGATGCAAGCTGTGTAATTGAAATAAAATTTGAAAAATACCTTCCTTAAAGGAGTTGTTGGAATCCTTTAACGATACATCTATAGCAATTTTGAAGCTTACAAAAACTTGGAACATTGATATCCACCCCCTTTTCCCCTTTTTGGTATAACAGTAAAACACTCTAACGAAGTGCCAGGAACGGACTATTTGCTTCGATATAGGCGTAATTCGTTGTATCAAGTCAAGTTTACAAGAAATAAAATCCCGGGGAATGAAAATCACTTCATTGTAAGAGTCAATTCATTATAGGTGTGTTCGCTTTAACCGTATTTACTATATTATGATAAAAAACAACCCCCATAGTCAATAACGTCACAGGTTCTTTGAAATGATATGCAAGCTAGGATACCGGGTATTTATATAAGAAAAAAGCGGATGTTGACCTTTTTTCATGTTTATCTTTAAAATAATAAAAGAGGGGTCCTTGTCCCAAATGTCTATGGTAATGATTATCAAAAGTGCTTTTAGTAAAAAGGGGAAAAAACCCAACTAGTTAGTTTAAAGCGAATATCATAATTAGCTATTGTTACATGTAATACTACATGTATGTTGATAAAACAAACAGGAATAGAAGGTGTGACGCCATAGATTATAGTTCAATGTTCATATCTCATAACGGCGGGAAATTTAAATTAAAGCAATCGATTTTTCTTGATTTATTCATAGTTCCTGGGGTTTTATTGAAGACGATTGAAAACTAGAGTGGATGTTAGTTAATTACATAATTGTACCAAACCTTCTTTCGAGGATTTCCAGTACAAATTTATCGTTCCTGACGTCAAACCGCACGTCACAGTATCGATATTCAATGTATTGTCTATCTTAAAGTGCATTCATAGAGAGCTTTATCGTTTTGTCTTCTAATATCTAAAAGTATCAGCCAAATGTAATACATGTAGATCGATCTTGCACCAAAAAAGATCAAAAGATAGAGAGAAAGTAAAGAGAGAGAGACGGACAGACAGACCTATGGATAGACAAAACAAACTTATTACGGCCCACGTTAAAAAACAAAAACAAAAATAAAATTTAAAGCAAATTTAAAAAAAACCCACCAAAACCCATGAATGTATCTCTTATAATAACCGCTTTATACAGGATTTTAAGAATAAAATTGTTCATTGACTAAAAAGAAATACTGCACTACAAGAAGCGCAAATCTATAGTTTCTTAAAATAATGGCTGCATGCATGATACGTTTTGGAGCTCAATCCATAGAAAGGAAGTGTTTTGTACATAAGTAATTATAACGGTAGCCCTGACGGTCTGTCAGTCTGAATTTTCAAATAGGCAGCTTAATTGATAATGTACTTGAATCAAAAACGGGCATTAAGTACATGTACTTAAGGTAAGTATATCATAAAGTTAAGTAAAAACTAAAAAAAATATAGTGAAATTCAGGGAACACTATGTGATGCCAGGAATAAATGTTTTGGTGATGATGATGATGAAAAAAATAAACATATGAACAGTATAAAAGTCACCACTGAACACCCCCCCCCCCCCCCACTCCCATTAACAATACCATCAACCGCATACATTGAGCTCTAAATTAAAATCTGAATCATCACCAAAATGCCGCTTTTTTACTTTAAAAATAAATTAATCCTTAGTTATAGTAGAAATCCAAACCATAAGTTTTGTAAAGCTGATTAGAAATAAGACATTCAAGGAAACAAAAATCTAATGCAGGCATAATAAGAATATGTTCGAAACCATCTCCAGAGAAAAATAAATCATCGTTGTTTTTTTTTTAATGTGAACGGAATGAGCTTTCTCCTACTTGTTGATACAGTATATCGTGATTTGCTGCTAAGTATGTACGTGTATAGCAAAGATGAACCTCCAATGATAAATTTGTAATAACGGGGTCATGACAAGTATACCGATACATCTTATTTTAATTCAATTTGGGAAAACTCTTTAAAAGTGTTGCATAATGTCGTCTTAAAACATAATTCACAATAGCTTTTCTCTCTGAAGTATGACTTATGAGTTTACGCAAGTTACGAGATGAAAATATATCTGTGTCTAAAGTTTAAGTAACGAAAATGCATTCTGTTAAAATAGCTACATAATCATTTGAAAAAAAAACAACTTTCATGCATTTCATGCATTGCACATTGTATTATATGTGCCCAAAATGCATATCTTGTTTTTAAAACAAGCAATTAATTTAGGGAAAAAACCCATCCTCGCTTGATGTATTCCTAAAATTAAAAAAAAAAACAAGATATTTTCCAAAACATGGCTCTCTGTATAACTATTTAGTATAGAGGAAGCTTCTACTTGGACTACGCAGTATTGGTATGTTGCATTCTTTTGCAGGCGTACTTTTTAAAGAAACTATAGCACTTCGCATGCCTACAGCCAGGACTTTGCTTATAGCAAAGCCAAGCTAAGAATGACTAATTTGAATGGAACATACGAGAGTTGTTCAGAAATTATTCAGACAACACGGATATTTCCCTTGCTAAGTGACGAATTAGGGTGACAATTGGCATGAACATTGAAGAAACCTTAACAAATAATTAAACAAAGTAATATTTAGAAAATGTTGAATATTTTGTTTTCAACGGTCGATAAGCAAATCGGTGGTCGGGGTACCCGGCGCAAGCATAAACTCGGAGAATAAGAAACTAAATTATTGTCTATCTAGGTGTCTGAAAACTTACAGTTTATAATAAAAGAAATCAGATTATATATGTTCATTTTGCTATTCATTGTGATCAATTTTTATTAGGTTTCACTAGTGTACGAGTTAAAATATGGATATGGTACAGATATATTTACCAAGCAATAGAAATCTGACAACGACGATATATTGAATTTTGACGTCAATGCGGCGCAGCGAATATACATCAGATTGGTGTAAATTTCGGAAAAAAGACCTTTTTCAGGGCACCCAATTGCTTTAACAAAAATATATGATGGTAAGGGATATAGAGTTTCATTTTATCGTCTTATTTCATAAATTGCTTGGCTAGAATTCAGATAAAGTGACTAAATATCAAGTACTTTTAACACACTAACTGATGTCAACAGTTCTAAAATATGTATACAGATTTAGTTACACATTTCACAGTAATTTGACTTTCGGTTAGAATTAACCCATTTTTTTTCACAAAAACCAAGAATGGAGAGAATATGCGAATGTTGACATCTTGAATTGTAAACAAAAGATGACAAATGAAAAATGAATTCTTATTTCCCTTTGTTTGTATGGTGTTTAAAACATACATGTAGTATTAATGAGAAGCGTTAAAATGACGTTGCGGTAAGTTTGTGGTTGCACCGGGTCACTCGGCAAAGGCAGGTTGGTCAGTTTACCATAATGACCTAATCATGTCATGGACAAGAAACTTTTCACATTGATCAACTCTATCCTGGTGTAAGTTTTGGTGAAATCTGAAGGGTTTATCTTTCCTCCCAGGGAAATAAGTGTAAATGTCTCAATAATTTCCGAACAACCCTCTTAGAAGCGTTTGAGGCCGAGTGGGCAGAAATTGTGAGATCAAATTTCTTTCTATTTTGAATATCCCAGTAACAGGTCTCATTCCAAAGAAAAAAATTATAAACTTTCAGACAATTTGAATTTTATGACATTTTTGGCTTATCTCTTGTGCACTGCCTTAATTATTGAATAATTTCTAATTCTTATAAAAAGATCATTATAAATTATCTTAATACGATTGAGACATTCTGTTTTAAAATCAGTAGTGACATCATTGATAAACATGTAGATGTAGATTTAATATATAACCTATAGTATACAGTTTGCTACATAAAGATTCTTTTTTAAGTATAAAGTTTACTGTGAATTGAAACTCACTTAAGGATCCTCGACACCACGTGATTCTACTTTTTATGACAGAAGGTCACAACATGGCGATTTTAATCCATTATGAAACAGTTTATATCGCCAAAATTTGGTGTCTATCTCTGTAACGCGAAGGGTGTAGCTTGGTCGAATACTGCAGGGGCTTTTGTTGTCATGAATAGCGGAGTTAGTCTTAAAGTTGTTTTTTTTTCTCCAAATCAAATTTTTTAATCCTAGAAATCCATGTGATATAGGCTAAGTAGTTTATAAGTTTGGGCTTGTATGCAAAACCTTTCCCAAAGGTATGGACGATCGTTAAATTTATTGAAAAACAGAGTGAAAATAATGTTCCCTCCTCAACAATGTTGAATAACTCTTATATAGCATGGTCCCATCGTTACTAACTTTAATCCTCATCAAGGCAATACTCGGCCTCAGTTATGAGATGTGACCTCTAATTTGTGCACTCTTTTTAGAGAATTTGAGTTCAGGAATGTGTTGAGGGATTTAAAAATTTTAGGGATGACAAAGCTAGATACAAGACACCATCCTGCTTTGAAGTGATCAAAATTATTGTACTTGCCTAAGCATTCGAATAACCGAAATCAGCTCCGCCGTCACCAATTGTCCTCAAGTCAATACTCAACCTCAAGTTTGAGCTTTGTCCTCAAAATCATGTGCCTATTCTTACAACGATTTGGGTTGAGAATAAGTTAAGTGGTGTAAAACTTTTGGTGACGGCGGAGCCTGAGTATATATATACACATCTGATTCTAGCTCCATACTTTATCATACACTTAAAAAAGTTAAATCAAATACACAAGTCCCAAAAATTTAAAGTAGTGGTTTCTTCTGCATTCGACCTTTTTGCAATATGTTACTATAATAGATACTACAATATCAAAGCATAAGCTTAAAATGTGAAATGAACAATAATCATTAGTGTTTGAAGGCAACCATCGAAACCACCGAAATACCAAAACGAACGAACAAACAAACAAACAAACAAACAAAACACACATAAACCACAAATGTATTAAGATCGTCATGGTCTTTTTAAAAATATTAGAATAAGAAAATTCGTAAAAAATGTTCAAGCTTTTCTAGATGTATTTCGGTAATTGGTAACAAAGCTGGAAACAGTTTTGAAAAATATAACAAAAGACGCTTGTATAACGAGGTCCAAGGGACGGGCAATTTGCTTCGGTATAAGAGTAATTCGTTATATCCGTGAAGTTTACAACATGCAATAAAGTCACGAGGACTGAAAATTACTTCGATATCAGCGTCAACTCATAAAAACGTGTTTACTGTACTGTACAAATCTGTTCCCAGGACCTTTGATCTGGGTATCACTATAACAAAAGGAATATATATAACAGTGAGACTGAGATCAAAAAGTGAGCTTGTTTAAGTTTTATGGCTCCTGACCTGGTAGATGAAAGGCCTACTAGAGCCATGAAGTTTATTGATAGTGTATGTGTTGTCGTATTTCAAAGTCTAAAGAAATCCATGCACATGTTCTCTCAAAAATTTTTGTTTTAAATTAAAATTAAAAAAAAATAGTAGTTTTCAACCGGATGAATCATTGTATTATTTCAAACCATCCATCAAGCGTCATGTAAAAATATGACTTTGAAGTTAGACATTTGACAGCTTGTCTGTGTTATTTCAGAATTAAATTTTTATATAAAAGTGCTAACCTAGCTGGAACACTAAATTTAAGAAAAGATGTGAGGATTGCAAATCTATAATAAAACCTTAATATTCTTAAACGAAAAAGAGAAATATATAAATTACCGGTTGATATTATAGCATTCTTGAATCCGTCTTCTGTCATTGCGTGCAAAAATACGAATTAAAAATAGAAAGAAGATTTCCCTGAGTGTAATATGACATTGGATTAATGCAAGACTATACTAATCGTCTCGTATTATATAACATTTTCTTAATAAAACGAAAATGAAGAAGATTTGATGAAAGATACATTGTGAAGATAAAATTAATGAAGAACCTATCTACGCAGAAAAAGTAAAAAATTGATTTTGATTTTTTTCTAAATAACATCATCAATGATTGAATTACATGTATTCAGAGAATGTTGTGCATCTTAGATACTTGAAACCACTAGGGTCATTACATAACTAAACAAAAGCGGCAGGCCAATACACATCCTCAAATAGAATGGTACAGGTTAACCAGGGAAACTCCATCATAATGTTTATATGTCTGCAGGTATGAATGGGGTGGTTGATTTGTAACCAAATTCGTCCATTTAGCACCCCTGGGAATTTTTGAAATAGTATATGTATACATTTTTAGAATGGGACTACTTGCGTGGTCAATGAGCACGGGGTAAAAATAGTGGTATGTGACCTAATAATTACACAATTCTTCTTTGATTTTGGTGAAACCTGGTAGATTGACACTAGTATGAAGGTGTGAATGTATGAAGCAGATATGATAACTAGCAAATTAGCTTACAATTCCTCTATTGAAAAAGTCAAGATTATTATCTAAAATTCAAGTATCCCTTGTACATGTAATACTATTACTATATTCTTTAGATGATTTATTCTAACCAATAACACTGTGCCGGATAATTATGCCAATGCCAAGGTGGCATTTTTGTACCCTTTTAAGCTGCATGTATCGAAAAATTCAAATATGCCATATGATAGACCATTGCTTAAAGAGATTACAACCACCTTTGTTATCATTGTATCTCACCTGTCAGGTGAGATATTTACCTTTCAAAAATTAATTCCTATAGGGAAATAATATTTCCCATAGGAAAAACAAAATTCTTATAGGTAATTTGAAATTTCCTATCGGAATACAAGAACTTCCTATAGGAATTTCAATTCCGATAGAATTTGATAAAATCCGATAGGAAAACTTAATATCCTGTAGGAAAACTACATATCTGAATCAAATTCCTACAGGAAATACCATTCTCCTATAGGAAATATATTTCCTATAGTACTTTTAAAAAATCCCATAGGATTGTCAGCATTTCCTGTAGGAGAATCAATTCTCCAGTGGGAATTATCATTTTCCGATGGGGTATTAATTTTTAAAGGTTTATATTTCACCTGTCAGGTGAAACACACTAAAAATAAAAGTGGTTATATACTCTCTAGACAATGGTCTATCATTTGGTATATATGGATTTTTCCGACACAGTGACTGCATCTTGAGCGGGTGAAAAATGCCACCTTGGCACTGGCATAATTATCCGGAACAGTGTTCATTGCTTGGCTTTGTATTTTGGAGATGGTTTGCATATGCATTGCATACCTTGTTGCCCAATCCTTTAAAATAATGAATAAAATACATTTTATTTTATGTTAATTGAATCACGGACGGGAACGATAAAATCAATCCTAAATAGACAATGTTTGATAATTTCTTAATATACAGTAGGTATTTGTTCATACAAATATTGGGGTTTTATGTTCGAAAATTCGTAATTCAACCTTAATGCATGTGTGTATATTGCTAACCAATTTATGACTATTTATCACTTTTTTTTTTACTATGAATCAGTGGTAATATTTGGTTTGAGGCCAATTTGATAAAGTTATAGGTGTAATGATAGTCAATGAAAAGTCAACGAAAACTTTACAAGATAATCTTACAGCTTTGTGAACGTATGAAAACCAAACTTACATCTCTTTTTATTTAAGTATAGTAAAACACTGTTTGAGGAAAACATATTCAGAGTGATTTAGGATGCGCAAAAGCGAAAAATAACACGGCATCTACGAGGTCAAAAGGTCATTTTTAACTCCTCTCCACTCTAATGGTGTAAATTTTGATTCATAGTGTTATCACAGACGATGACACTGAAAAATATAGATATACAGTATTGATATATATACGTAAGATACCTCGCTGCTGCTCATCATAGGAACATTTTGTTAGTCAGCTATTATTTATGCTTTTATTAAGTGGATACTGGCTTACAGGTGTTTGACCAGTTCGTCCCGTCTGTGACGTCAGAAAAGACTCATATCTGTGTGTGATAATGATGTAACACAAGAACGGATTTGTTACTAAAATGCTCAAAATTTCAGTATGATACCTTGCAGACCAACGGAAATAATATCGATCACGTTGAGAGATGATTTAATACTAAGTTAATAATATATAAGATGTCTAACTGCAAACAAGAGTTGTTCTCGAGGCTAGATGGTCAATAAATTACTGATAATATCTACCCTAAATTTTTAAAATATGGTACGCTAAAGCAACTTTAACAAGATTCGAACTCAGAAATCTAATTATTTACAATGATTAATATGGGCATGTTTATTGCGCCGACAAAGTTTAGTGAAAGTCGGAATTGAGTTACAAAGCAAGATACAGAATTTGAAAATATTTGTTTTGTAAACAAAGCTCGAGTCTTGTTATTTTTTACATAATTATGTTTGATTAGTAAAAGTTTAAATCAATTCTTACTTCTTAATTAGTTTAAACACATCTTATTCAGAATTCAAATGGATTGTTTAACAGGTAAAGCCTATGTAAACCCTTCCCGAATCAAAGTCAATTAGTGGTCTTATGAATAATTTATAGAATATAATACTCAGGGTATTACTAGTTGTTTACAGAGTGATATATTTTTGGAATTTTCTTGTTTACTAGACGAGGGATAATTTTTATTGATAATATTGACTTTTACCAACAATGGTTAAAAAATATGCAATTTGTACTTCTGGTAATAATATATCATCTATGAACACTTTGAATCAGTTTATCTTGTTTACTCTGAGTCATTTTGTCAAAGAAATTGAAGTTCCTATGTTTACATTGCATGTATTTATAAACAAAAAATAAGACACGAGCTTTGTTTACAGAATCATATATTCTTATCTCTGTATCTTGTGTCTCTCTTATGATTTGACTTCTAACATTCCATTTTGGTGAATCATTCAATCTCCACCTGTAAACTATTTCATATATAAAAGATAAGAAATACAATTTTGATCTTCAATCGTGTGTACGCCCCATTTAAGCTGTTGTAATAAACTAGTATTAGGTAAAAAATATATCAATCTTAGTTTTCAAATTCAGTGTGTTTACTTATCTTTATAAAGATCTTATATTATATATTTTATATATAAAAGTGGCGACGATCATACAGCCACCTTAAAAAAAAGCGACGGAAAACGACACAAACGGACAACGGCATGAAACGGAAAACGGCATGAAACGGAAAGCGAAAAACGGAATAACAAAGTTTTTAATCTGACTTGACAAGATATTCCTCAAAACGGAATCAATATTCCATATATAATGTCATTTTCAAACCCTACCAAAGATTGTTAACAAGAGATAATTTATTCATTAATTCTAAACAACCGTGCTTCTTACAAAAAATAACGAAATTAAAGGAAAGAAGAAATAAGAGTTACTCGATAATCGGAAACATCAAAGGGACTTTTGATTTGATAACAAGTGTGAAAAGCATAACAGAATCAATAACAACTTAAAAAATAGTATTCGATATATCATAGCTATATTTAACTGACAGAGAAGTGGGGGGGGGGGGGTTGTAGTTGATCATAGATGAGATGATGAGGAAGACCTTGAAGCAACACGAAAAAACCCGGAAATAATTATTTTGTCCGGTTCATGCTTTTCTGCCACAATAGGGATTCACTAATTTGAACAATCTAATTTGAAAATTAAATAGATGTCTGTCTCAGTACGTAGACATTGATTATACCTACATGCCCAAAGATAAGGCTTGTGTAATTGACTCTAATGACGAAAAGAGACCCGCACCTTTTTTCTTAGTCTCTGCAACCACTAAAAAAAAGATCTTCCCTAAATTTTCCAATATGATTCACTTGCTTATAAATAATCTTTAAGTAAAAAAAATAATATTTCAGACAAAATTTGAAAAATTGCTTCATTTTATACAGAGCTCTACTCTAAATATAGCATAAAAATGACCAAAAACCACCCAGTCCTCTTGAATAAACAGTTTAAGCTTAATTACCCCCGCCCGAATTTGACATCTAAAGTATATTGATAACCAATATTGAAATAAAGGGACAACGGAGCAAAAGATTTCATTGTTATATAAACAACATTCCGTCTGGTTTTAATTTAGTCCACTTTCTTAGACAAGTTCATGTCAAAAGAGATGAAAATAATGAAATATTCTGGAATTCGTTCCCTGCTATTATCGCGAACTTTGACATTGAAAGTCAAATATGCATTCTGTACAGTGTATCACTGAATACAGGGAAATATTCGCCACCATTTTATTTTCGCCCCTTTCACCCTCCTTGTATTGGGGCAAATTTAAGACTGATCGAATTGCATTGGCTTAAATTATCTCTTTTTAAACAAACCTTTGTTTGATCGAATTCAAGGTGGAATAATACACCTGGAAAAAATTATTGTACTTGCCTAAGCATTCGAATAACCGAAATCAGCTCCGCCGTCACCAATTGTCCTCAAGTCAATACTCAACCTCAAGTTTGAGCTTTGTCCTCAAAATCATGTGCCTATTCTTACAACGATTTGGGTTGAGAATAAGTTAAGTGGTGTAAAACTTTTGGTGACGGCGGAGCCTGAGTATATATATACACATCTGATTCTAGCTCCATACTTTATCATACACTTAAAAAAGTTAAATCAAATACACAAGTCCCAAAAATTTAAAGTAGTGGTTTCTTCTGCATTCGACCTTTTTGCAATATGTTACTATAATAGATACTACAATATCAAAGCATAAGCTTAAAATGTGAAATGAACAATAATCATTAGTGTTTGAAGGCAACCATCGAAACCACCGAAATACCAAAACGAACGAACAAACAAACAAACAAACAAACAAAACACACATAAACCACAAATGTATTAAGATCGTCATGGTCTTTTTAAAAATATTAGAATAAGAAAATTCGTAAAAAATGTTCAAGCTTTTCTAGATGTATTTCGGTAATTGGTAACAAAGCTGGAAACAGTTTTGAAAAATATAACAAAAGACGCTTGTATAACGAGGTCCAAGGGACGGGCAATTTGCTTCGGTATAAGAGTAATTCGTTATATCCGTGAAGTTTACAACATGCAATAAAGTCACGAGGACTGAAAATTACTTCGATATCAGCGTCAACTCATAAAAACGTGTTTACTGTACTGTACAAATCTGTTCCCAGGACCTTTGATCTGGGTATCACTATAACAAAAGGAATATATATAACAGTGAGACTGAGATCAAAAAGTGAGCTTGTTTAAGTTTTATGGCTCCTGACCTGGTAGATGAAAGGCCTACTAGAGCCATGAAGTTTATTGATAGTGTATGTGTTGTCGTATTTCAAAGTCTAAAGAAATCCATGCACATGTTCTCTCAAAAATTTTTGTTTTAAATTAAAATTAAAAAAAAATAGTAGTTTTCAACCGGATGAATCATTGTATTATTTCAAACCATCCATCAAGCGTCATGTAAAAATATGACTTTGAAGTTAGACATTTGACAGCTTGTCTGTGTTATTTCAGAATTAAATTTTTATATAAAAGTGCTAACCTAGCTGGAACACTAAATTTAAGAAAAGATGTGAGGATTGCAAATCTATAATAAAACCTTAATATTCTTAAACGAAAAAGAGAAATATATAAATTACCGGTTGATATTATAGCATTCTTGAATCCGTCTTCTGTCATTGCGTGCAAAAATACGAATTAAAAATAGAAAGAAGATTTCCCTGAGTGTAATATGACATTGGATTAATGCAAGACTATACTAATCGTCTCGTATTATATAACATTTTCTTAATAAAACGAAAATGAAGAAGATTTGATGAAAGATACATTGTGAAGATAAAATTAATGAAGAACCTATCTACGCAGAAAAAGTAAAAAATTGATTTTGATTTTTTTCTAAATAACATCATCAATGATTGAATTACATGTATTCAGAGAATGTTGTGCATCTTAGATACTTGAAACCACTAGGGTCATTACATAACTAAACAAAAGCGGCAGGCCAATACACATCCTCAAATAGAATGGTACAGGTTAACCAGGGAAACTCCATCATAATGTTTATATGTCTGCAGGTATGAATGGGGTGGTTGATTTGTAACCAAATTCGTCCATTTAGCACCCCTGGGAATTTTTGAAATAGTATATGTATACATTTTTAGAATGGGACTACTTGCGTGGTCAATGAGCACGGGGTAAAAATAGTGGTATGTGACCTAATAATTACACAATTCTTCTTTGATTTTGGTGAAACCTGGTAGATTGACACTAGTATGAAGGTGTGAATGTATGAAGCAGATATGATAACTAGCAAATTAGCTTACAATTCCTCTATTGAAAAAGTCAAGATTATTATCTAAAATTCAAGTATCCCTTGTACATGTAATACTATTACTATATTCTTTAGATGATTTATTCTAACCAATAACACTGTGCCGGATAATTATGCCAATGCCAAGGTGGCATTTTTGTACCCTTTTAAGCTGCATGTATCGAAAAATTCAAATATGCCATATGATAGACCATTGCTTAAAGAGATTACAACCACCTTTGTTATCATTGTATCTCACCTGTCAGGTGAGATATTTACCTTTCAAAAATTAATTCCTATAGGGAAATAATATTTCCCATAGGAAAAACAAAATTCTTATAGGTAATTTGAAATTTCCTATCGGAATACAAGAACTTCCTATAGGAATTTCAATTCCGATAGAATTTGATAAAATCCGATAGGAAAACTTAATATCCTGTAGGAAAACTACATATCTGAATCAAATTCCTACAGGAAATACCATTCTCCTATAGGAAATATATTTCCTATAGTACTTTTAAAAAATCCCATAGGATTGTCAGCATTTCCTGTAGGAGAATCAATTCTCCAGTGGGAATTATCATTTTCCGATGGGGTATTAATTTTTAAAGGTTTATATTTCACCTGTCAGGTGAAACACACTAAAAATAAAAGTGGTTATATACTCTCTAGACAATGGTCTATCATTTGGTATATATGGATTTTTCCGACACAGTGACTGCATCTTGAGCGGGTGAAAAATGCCACCTTGGCACTGGCATAATTATCCGGAACAGTGTTCATTGCTTGGCTTTGTATTTTGGAGATGGTTTGCATATGCATTGCATACCTTGTTGCCCAATCCTTTAAAATAATGAATAAAATACATTTTATTTTATGTTAATTGAATCACGGACGGGAACGATAAAATCAATCCTAAATAGACAATGTTTGATAATTTCTTAATATACAGTAGGTATTTGTTCATACAAATATTGGGGTTTTATGTTCGAAAATTCGTAATTCAACCTTAATGCATGTGTGTATATTGCTAACCAATTTATGACTATTTATCACTTTTTTTTTTACTATGAATCAGTGGTAATATTTGGTTTGAGGCCAATTTGATAAAGTTATAGGTGTAATGATAGTCAATGAAAAGTCAACGAAAACTTTACAAGATAATCTTACAGCTTTGTGAACGTATGAAAACCAAACTTACATCTCTTTTTATTTAAGTATAGTAAAACACTGTTTGAGGAAAACATATTCAGAGTGATTTAGGATGCGCAAAAGCGAAAAATAACACGGCATCTACGAGGTCAAAAGGTCATTTTTAACTCCTCTCCACTCTAATGGTGTAAATTTTGATTCATAGTGTTATCACAGACGATGACACTGAAAAATGTAGATATACAGTATTGATATATATACGTAAGATACCTCGCTGCTGCTCATCATAGGAACATTTTGTTAGTCAGCTATTATTTATGCTTTTATTAAGTGGATACTGGCTTACAGGTGTTTGACCAGTTCGTCCCGTCTGTGACGTCAGAAAAGACTCATATCTGTGTGTGATAATGATGTAACACAAGAACGGATTTGTTACTAAAATGCTCAAAATTTCAGTATGATACCTTGCAGACCAACGGAAATAATATCGATCACGTTGAGAGATGATTTAATACTAAGTTAATAATATATAAGATGTCTAACTGCAAACAAGAGTTGTTCTCGAGGCTAGATGGTCAATAAATTACTGATAATATCTACCCTAAATTTTTAAAATATGGTACGCTAAAGCAACTTTAACAAGATTCGAACTCAGAAATCTAATTATTTACAATGATTAATATGGGCATGTTTATTGCGCCGACAAAGTTTAGTGAAAGTCGGAATTGAGTTACAAAGCAAGATACAGAATTTGAAAATATTTGTTTTGTAAACAAAGCTCGAGTCTTGTTATTTTTTACATAATTATGTTTGATTAGTAAAAGTTTAAATCAATTCTTACTTCTTAATTAGTTTAAACACATCTTATTCAGAATTCAAATGGATTGTTTAACAGGTAAAGCCTATGTAAACCCTTCCCGAATCAAAGTCAATTAGTGGTCTTATGAATAATTTATAGAATATAATACTCAGGGTATTACTAGTTGTTTACAGAGTGATATATTTTTGGAATTTTCTTGTTTACTAGACGAGGGATAATTTTTATTGATAATATTGACTTTTACCAACAATGGTTAAAAAATATGCAATTTGTACTTCTGGTAATAA
This sequence comes from Magallana gigas, assembly GCF_902806645.1. NCBI lineage: Eukaryota > Metazoa > Mollusca > Bivalvia > Ostreida > Ostreidae > Magallana > Magallana gigas. The sequence goes on from NC_047563.1 coordinate 45,432,620, forward strand.
TATATCATCTATGAACACTTTGAATCAGTTTATCTTGTTTACTCTGAGTCATTTTGTCAAAGAAATTGAAGTTCCTATGTTTACATTGCATGTATTTATAAACAAAAAATAAGACACGAGCTTTGTTTACAGAATCATATATTCTTATCTCTGTATCTTGTGTCTCTCTTATGATTTGACTTCTAACATTCCATTTTGGTGAATCATTCAATCTCCACCTGTAAACTATTTCATATATAAAAGATAAGAAATACAATTTTGATCTTCAATCGTGTGTACGCCCCATTTAAGCTGTTGTAATAAACTAGTATTAGGTAAAAAATATATCAATCTTAGTTTTCAAATTCAGTGTGTTTACTTATCTTTATAAAGATCTTATATTATATATTTTATATATAAAAGTGGCGACGATCATACAGCCACCTTAAAAAAAAGCGACGGAAAACGACACAAACGGACAACGGCATGAAACGGAAAACGGCATGAAACGGAAAGCGAAAAACGGAATAACAAAGTTTTTAATCTGACTTGACAAGATATTCCTCAAAACGGAATCAATATTCCATATATAATGTCATTTTCAAACCCTACCAAAGATTGTTAACAAGAGATAATTTATTCATTAATTCTAAACAACCGTGCTTCTTACAAAAAATAACGAAATTAAAGGAAAGAAGAAATAAGAGTTACTCGATAATCGGAAACATCAAAGGGACTTTTGATTTGATAACAAGTGTGAAAAGCATAACAGAATCAATAACAACTTAAAAAATAGTATTCGATATATCATAGCTATATTTAACTGACAGAGAAGTGGGGGGGGGGGGGGGTGTAGTTGATCATAGATGAGATGATGAGGAAGACCTTGAAGCAACACGAAAAAACCCGGAAATAATTATTTTGTCCGGTTCATGCTTTTCTGCCACAATAGGGATTCACTAATTTGAACAATCTAATTTGAAAATTAAATAGATGTCTGTCTCAGTACGTAGACATTGATTATACCTACATGCCCAAAGATAAGGCTTGTGTAATTGACTCTAATGACGAAAAGAGACCCGCACCTTTTTTCTTAGTCTCTGCAACCACTAAAAAAAAGATCTTCCCTAAATTTTCCAATATGATTCACTTGCTTATAAATAATCTTTAAGTAAAAAAAATAATATTTCAGACAAAATTTGAAAAATTGCTTCATTTTATACAGAGCTCTACTCTAAATATAGCATAAAAATGACCAAAAACCACCCAGTCCTCTTGAATAAACAGTTTAAGCTTAATTACCCCCGCCCGAATTTGACATCTAAAGTATATTGATAACCAATATTGAAATAAAGGGACAACGGAGCAAAAGATTTCATTGTTATATAAACAACATTCCGTCTGGTTTTAATTTAGTCCACTTTCTTAGACAAGTTCATGTCAAAAGAGATGAAAATAATGAAATATTCTGGAATTCGTTCCCTGCTATTATCGCGAACTTTGACATTGAAAGTCAAATATGCATTCTGTACAGTGTATCACTGAATACAGGGAAATATTCGCCACCATTTTATTTTCGCCCCTTTCACCCTCCTTGTATTGGGGCAAATTTAAGACTGATCGAATTGCATTGGCTTAAATTATCTCTTTTTAAACAAACCTTTGTTTGATCGAATTCAAGGTGGAATAATACACCTGGAAAACGTCACTCAAATTAACAGGAAATTATTCTATAATGAAAGATACTATGATAAATAAACTGTACAAATGTCAAATAAGCGAATTGTATACGTGAGATATTTAACCTTTATACTAATTCTTTTGTGAGACTCTAACCATTTTTGATTACATTTGAATTAATCTCGGATAGCAACAATTTTTTTCCTCCCGCTGTTTTTAATCAAAGATCGAAATTTCCATTATCATTAGGAAAGATCACAGGAATGCAGATTCGTCGCCTTAATAAATCCTATTATTGATACTTTCATCCTTTTGATGCCTGACGACTGCACGAGTTCAATTAAAACAAATATCAGCCATAAGCGTCTTAATTTCAATAACTCTCATCTGATGGCTTGATCTTTTATCCCCCTTTCATTAAAAGCTCACCAGGAAAGCACAGAAGTTTTAACATAAATGAGAATGCAAGAAATGTACTTTGTTAAGAAATACCTGGATTTCTATAACAATTTAACAGCAGGGTAACAAAAAAAATATAAGGCAATTCATCAAACATGGGTTTAAAGGGGCAAAAATTGTCACGATTTTGGTCAAATTCAATTTTACTGTTTTTATTATTTACAATGCTTTATGAATGTATTTCTAATCTTTTTAAAGCTTTTTGTCTATCTTCTTATTTATTTTAAGCACAAATAAACAGTTCCTAACGATTGTCACATTCATTTTAGGTCTAAAACTGGAATTTTCACTTCAACATTCAAAATGTAAACAAAAGCTATGTCTACATAGTAAAGAATTGTAAGCTCTGTAACTCACTTATAACTCAACGGATGATACTTAAATTTAAATTTCAAATTGAATTCAAAATGCCTTACTGAAGCATTGTAAACATTAAAATCGGACAAATAAGTTTTGACCAAAATCGTGACCATGCCCCTTTTATAAGAAATAACACATCTTCTTGCTCTCTGTACTAACATGAATGCTTCTACTGTAGACAGAGTTATTTTTGCCCCGTATTGATTTCGCCCAAACACAATTAGAAATGTATATTCTTTCTAATTACACACGTAACACTATACAAATATTGACTGGTGTTGAGGGCAAAATTGATTATATTAGCCCCCGAGGGACGAAATATTGCCCGACGCGAAGCCATTGGTGGTTGACAAATTAACAATAAGATCGACATTAGATATATCAAAATGAACGTTAAAACTTCAACATTGCTTTAAACTATCATTTGATTAATTCATAATATTTTCCTTTTAAAAATTTGCAATTTTTTCTCAATATTTTTATACAGAGCTCTTTTCCTTAAGGTGTCTCACTAGTATTCAAGTTGAAGTACTTCGCTACACCTTGAAATAGTTTCTCAAATCAGCAGAAAACAAGTGAAAAGCTGTCAATGTGACAGCAAACCGGGTTTTCATTTATGTGAACTGTATCCATAATCCATGTCAACCCGTATCCAGTGAAATGGAGTACCCTATATGCAATATTTTGCCCCAAAAATGACTAAGTTCAAAAGCTGGTATTTTTTTCCATAAATTATCGGAAATCAAAATCTTAGCAATATACACACCTCTGATATATGTACAATTGATCAACGAAAGAAAAACTTCCTATAGTGGAGTTATCGTACAATGAGGGTACCCTATATACCCTTTTGGCAGCCGCCCTCCAGCCCGCCCGCCCTCCATTTTCACCATTTTAATAACCGGATTTTTCCGATGGAAAACCCGGTTAATTACTTGATTATGGTAGATAGCATGATGGATAAGAAGTATATGTGTCAAATAGGCGAAAAATCGATGTGCAATTTTAGATAAAAAAAATGATATTTTCAAAATTTTCAATCAGCAAACATGAACTAAAGCCCCAGATGAATTCGAACTCATGAACTGCGGTTCACAAGCCTGATACTTTTTTTTAATATCTTTTATAAGCCTGATACTTAAACTACTGAGCTATTACGATATACATCTGAATCAATATAACAAAACATTTAAATCGTCATCTCGTGAAGTAGTGTCTAAAAAAGTATAAGTCTCAGTATAGTGAAGTACCTTAAGAAATTTATCAGACTGTAAATGGGAACGGTCGACGTTCATCCAGCCCTCTTCATTAAACAAATGTTTTTGTCTAAAAGCACAGGGTTTAATATTCCTTGTTATATCGAAAAATGATTTTGAAGGACTTTAATCATCTCTAGTCTACCAGTAAATGCTTTTTCTTTTGGTATAACAAAGAACGATACTCTGGTTCCAAGTATCAAAGAAAAACATGATTGAAAAAAAAAACCCCACCACAAAAACTAATACATCATGAATTTATAAAGGGCTAACATAAAATAACATAAATAAGAATGGTATCGGTTTCACAGATTGGTAAAACCTACGTTATTATTAATTTTCATGCGGAAATAGGGAGGGAGAATGAAATATAGCATAAAGACCATTCAAACACGATTTATATATATACTCATCAAATTGTGATGTGATGTGAGCATAATTTTCAAACAGTCTTTAAATAGAATAATTGTGATGAGTTGTGGATTTGAAGAAATATATTTATGCAAGATAGCGAAAAGGCAATATTTAGCAATTACTTATTCATACTTAGGGAGGCTAGACGGTCGACAAAATAACCATCACATCTACTTAAGATTGTAAATGTGATATATTTTGATATAAACTTTTATTATATATAGAAAAAATCCAAATTGTTAACGTTTTAAATTGAATGGTTTTTTTTAATATTTTTATATAGAGCTCTTCTACTAAATGAGATCAAAACAGTCAAAAAATGGCCAAGACCATCAAGAGCTTAATAGTCTTGGCCCTCCTAACGGGAATATGATGTATTGATTTATTCACAATTAATCTTTTTGAAATAAAGTACTCGTTTGTTCATCTCAACAGAATATGGAAATTTCTTCTGCTCTTTTATCAGACTTACTTAAGTTAATCTACTTTGCAATCAGGTCAACCAATTTTTGTGTCATTAGTAAAACTCTCATGGGAAGACCCCCCGAACTTAATTTTCTCTAAGCTGCGCATTTAAAAAAAACCCTATTCTTTTCTCTTTTTTGCAGTCTAATGATTCTATATGAAGATCAGCTGAGAATACTTGATAGAAAAAAATCATGACAAATCTCACTCAAGCTTATCTGATTAATGATATTTCTAAACATACACTTATTCCATTTGTTTAATCACAAGATATATACCGTCCACATATTTTTTGCATATGATTGTGTGGAAAGCTGCTGCAGTTATAACACTGTAACACACATAGGGTAATGTAAAAGTTAAAGTATCGAGTTTTATTATGACGTCACAAACGTTCAACACTGTAAAACCCAACGTCACTAGCGAAAATCAATGTTCACGCTTGTGGCTGTTACAGTGGCTCTTCCATTCATATGATCTTACCCTTAGGCTGAAATAGGATTTTTCAGGTATAAATCACTTATTTACAGACAAGGCAAGAAGTTAAAGAAATGTAAATCTAAGCATTAAATCCTTATTTTTTTGAAAGATATAGTCTCATATCTGGAGCGGTGTGTGCTTACAAATATTCTTATCGCGATAACGAGCGTAAATCAATTTGTATGCACACACCGCTGCAGTTTCATGTATGAGACTGTATCTTAAAAAAATAAGAATTTAATACTTAAATGTCAAGTTCAGAATAGACTTAATTTAGACAGTCATTGCGTTAATTTTTGTCTATAAATATTACAATTCTTGCTCTTGTGATTTGAATTATATAAATACCAAGTTGTGTAAAAATAAAACATTATACAATACTTGTTGATTCCTCTTAATTTCATTTGCAAATGAAATATTTTATGACGCGGGTGCTTTTATACCAACAAATACAACATCAATGTAACTGCACTGTACTGAAAAAGATACAAGATGAAGTATTACATTTATGGGGACAATCTAATTTATCCCAGATACATAAAAAAGCAAGATTAGGTAAAAATTAGTTTAGCAAATTTACTACGTCTTACATAATCCACGATTGTTTTAGAAAAGGGATTATTCTAGAAGGGAAGTAACTAATATAAAAACACCCGTTAAAACCCAACCCGATCATACCCAAAATTTCCGGCTAATAGTTACTGAGATAAATGCGCGTATCTGAGACAAGCTCCAATATGCGGATATATTGTATACAAAGCAAATTTTGTTCGCATAGAATCAAAATGTTCGTAAAGGACTATTCAAATCGCTGCGTTAAATCAAACTTTGATAAAAATCTTAAAACAGGAATTTTTATCACGTGATTTTATATGATATACAATGTACATGTATTATTGCTATGTATAGTATAAAATACAATGATATTGTTTTTTATTTATTATACCAGTTTTAGAGTGGGATAGTTGCACCCGACCAAGAGGCAGTTTCCAACAAAATCATGAATACCACACATTGTATGATTTACATGTACCATTACCTAAAGAAAAAAAACCAAGCACTATGTCACTTAATGTGTGAAATATCTTTCTTTAAATATGAAATTAACAGGAAATAGATAATTTCTCTAAGGGAACTTTTTTAAGCTTATAACTACGTATAAGGTGAAAAAGCAAAGGTCCTTTTTTGAATTTGCTTTACCGGCAATGGTCTAGCACTGCATATTTGATTGCCGGACAAATTAAAACGTAAACAGGTATAAAATGCTACCATGTCACTTAAAAGATAGACTGGAACTTTGTTAATTAAAGGTTTTAATTAAATGATGATTTATGTTGGATATTGCTATTAAAGGAAATTTTAAAAAGTTTAATGAATAAATATATCATGATTACGTGGACATTTGATCTATACTGGTTGGAACGTGATTTAGTTTTGTAAGTTGTTATGCAAACACTTTGATGTCAAAATTCATCCCATTATCTAAACGAAGTAAAATTGAAAGCTAAATTCTGCTGAGCCTTTCTCCAACAAATTCCTGAGAGCAGGTGCTTTCATGGAGAATAAAACAAATTTTTTTCATTAGATTAAGATATCAACATCGATTTTCTTTCAAGGAAACCAAAGTCCATAAAATGAGAGAGGCCATTGGTTCTTGCTATCATGCACGTGTTTGTAGCCTTGTGCATTATAGGATCTATTTGAATACAGTTATACTGTACTTTCTTCCATACAATATGTACACGTAGATATGATCATTTATAATAGAAGTCCATTGATATATGTTGCAGGAAATAATAGTTTAATGATATCTGACACATACCTTTAACCAAAAAAAAAAAGAAAGAAAAAAAGACCAAAAAAAAAAAAAAACAACAACAAACAAAATAAACAAACAAACAAAAAAACATTGATTTATTTGACATATATATTATATAAAGTTTTGAATCGACTTACTGTTATTTTTAATATTTATTCTTTGAGTGGATTAAACTCAACTTAATTAAACTTGTGGATTTTACTTATTTTGGATTTTATATATAAACGCTAGTTTCTATAAATCTTGATATATGTGCAAAAGATGCCTTGTTGGTAATACATGTATTCTGTAGACTGGCAATTGGTTCTGTTTCGCGCATTTCCCTCCTTAAAAAAACTCTTTGTTGCATTGTGTATGGGTGCAATCATCGACGTAACAATAACCCATCGAACTGTAATTTATTTCATTTATTTCGCTTTCCAAGTGATAAAAAGTAATTGTGTATATTGTATGCATTATCTTTTTAAGGGGGGACACGTAAGTTGTAAGAACTTTTTTCAAATCCTCTTGTGTAATTACACAATAAAAATGTTCAAATCATAAAAAGGAAGAAGAAAGTTGATGGATCTCTGCAGGTGTGTTGATGTTTGAGTTGAGTTTGATTGATAAGAAGTATGCGGAAGCTCTCATTTACTACATAGAGGAAATTCAAATGTGCAACTAATGAGTAAAGTTAATGCTTAACTGTAAACATTTCCATCTCAGTTTGGATCCTCTATCGTGCGAGCAGAATAATGTTTCTTTATTGGACCAGTTCCAAACATGCTATCGATATAATCTAATCTAATCTATTTTAAATCTGGTTGAAATTAGGAGCCAGTAGAATAACGAGGTTGAAGGAGAAATAAGAAAAGAATTCGAGACATGAAAAACATCAAACAAATATCATGTCGAAGAAATGTAAAAAAAAAAGAAAAAAAAATCAATAAAAAATCACACAAAATCGCAAAAGGTGCGTTAAAATATTAAGTAGATGAAAAGGTATTCATTGATACTTCCGTACTATTAATCAAGGTACTGTAAGCTATAAATGCAATGAAAAATATAGATTTATAGGTTTTAGATTTATAAGTTCTATTGTCTTTGTGAATACACTACAAATCGAATTTGTAATGCATAGTTCAATTATAACCACCTATGACTATTTAAATATTTGATCCCAGAATGTGTTGTAAGTTTTGTGAATATAAGTAATAAGTAGTCAGTTTTTGAATATTATGAGGTGATAAATACAGTCCGCTGTGATCAAATCTATTATAAAGCCATTCGGACTTTATTGGATTTGATCACCCCAGACTGTCAGATTGTATTTGATCTAAAGATAGCTCAATCGTCGTCGCTATTTTTAGACTTTTAGATTAATAGGTAAGAAAAAGTCTAATGAAAAGTCAAAATTTTATAGAATTTTTCATTATTAAAGTATAGTTTAGAGCTTAACTATTGCTGCCTTAAAGCTTAAGGTAAACCCGATGGTTAATTTTTGACCATCCATCCTTCTTAGGTAAATACAATTTCAGATTGTGCGTGAATTATCTAAAGTTCTGGACCTTATCATTTAGGAAACGACATGTTCCTTGTTTTTTAAAAGATATTTTTCATAAAAGATTTTCCTTAATTATTTGCATTTTTTTTAAACCTGGTAATGTCCAATATTTCAAGGCACTTGCCATATTTGGAGTTGCAATATATTGAATTTGTCTTGGAAGATGCAATAGTTATCAATAAAATCGTGATAAATATCCATTATATTTTTCAGTTACTTGAAATATAATTCCAGAATTCCAAGTGGCAATCTAGCCTGGCGTTGATAGGAATAAAAGAAGGAAATAATTGAATACCTTTAATGGAGTGCATGTGGCGGTTTTCTAATACATCATGTGTATCAAACTTTTTACATAAAAATATAATTTGTGATCCCGTAATGCGCTGAAAATGACCAATTTGAACAAAGATGATATTGAACAGTATCATACTGATTGTTTTAAAAATATTACAACTTCAGTAGTACAAACGCTTTGTAAGGAATGTTCCAAACATTTTCTAATATGTTTAACATCATTTGTGACCCAGGGGCCAATTTTTTATTTCAAATATTATTTCATATTTCGCATAATTATGTTACAAAGTGGGCCGAATTATTTAAACAAAATATTTTTCATATATTTTTATGTAAATCTGATTCTCTGTCATACCATTATGTTTTGACTTTTGGCTTGAAAAATCTGAATGTACAATATATTAAAATTCATTAATTCCTGTTGACCTTTAGGATTTACACTTGATTTGGCACTCCGGGTCATATTTATAAAGATGAAATAAAATCTATTATACTGTTTATTTCATGACAATATGGAAATCCTAAATCCCTTTTTATCAGTTTCGTCCTGCACACATGATTTGGCTTATAGTATAAATAGCTTTGAAGTGTCTTTTTTGTCATTGTGACTTTCGTTACAAGGTTATTAGGTACCAATAGTACCTCTTCACTACCCGCACAAAACACAGTATTATTTAAATGCACGTTTATATGCTCACATTTCATCAAAGGTTATTGTGTTCTATGTCTTTGTAATGAAGTTTGATATAATAAACGCGATTTTTTTAAAATAATCGTCCCTAATCTACTGAATTTCGTTGTTATTTTTTAATTTAAAAAATGAAAGAAAAGATGAAAGAGTGAATCGAGAAAAAAATAAAAAATTCTTGCAAATCTACAAAATGTAAAAACTTAGTTCTGAAATATAAATTTTAAGAGAAGAGTTCTTTTCTCTTCAAACATTTATTTTTATTTTTTCTTCAAACATAGGCCATAGTATGAACAATAAAATAATTATACCACATTATGAAATTCGAAATCAGCATATTTGGTTTAGACAGGTTAGCTTTTTTTATGAATTTGGCACTAGGTTAATTGTTGTCCTTTCTTTTTCATTTGAATATGACATGACCATCCATTTGAGGTCGGAGGTTAAAGATAAAAAAAATATTGGACGTATAAAAACTATAATCGGCAAGAAATTGAAATTGGACCACGGCCAAATATAACTGGAAAAGCTCACATCAGTTATCTCCATTACTCAGGTTAAGCTAAAACCACAATAACACAATAACAAAATCCAGCACGGCTACAACCAAATAAATAAAAAATAAATACTCTCTAGAAAAAGTATTCTGGAGTTGTAAAATGTTAATAAAATATGCAAAAAAGGAAGATAAAAACGCAAATTCATGGTAATAATAAAAAGTAGATGCATCTTCCAATTGAAGGATAAAGATGTTTAGTGTTTACTTTGATATAATAAACTACAGTTACTGGTATCTTATAGTCACTTAAGGTTTCCTTTAAGGTACTTCACTACACTTTTAAATAGTTTCTTAAATCAGAAGAAAATTATGAACAAAAGCCACAGGCGGATTCGAAATTATGAACTGCGGTTCACAAGCCTGATACTTTAACCACTGAGCTATGACGATATACTTCTGAACTGATTGATAAACACCGTTTAACAAAACATATTGTGACGTAGTGTCTTAAAAAGTATGTCTTGGTGTAGTGAAGTATCTTAAATAAAAATTACCAAAATAGATGCATCTAATAGAAGTGTGATAAATACGGGTTTGATTGTAACTGCAATCGTTTTAAAGGTTTTCTCAAAACTTTTCATTCTTCTGTGGAGCTATATTGAGTTATCGTAGAAGACTTAGAATTTGTTGTATAATATCAATACAAAGCATAGTCAGGTAAATTTCATATCATATGAACATGCCTATTGCATCTTCAATTTATATTTAAAAAAATGGAAAAAAAAACCAAATACCATAAAAAAGTAAAAATGTGTATTAACCACTTACCCAGGATACAGATAGTAAAAACGCTTCCATATAAGACAATAAAAATAACTCGCACATAGTAACATTCAAATGGGGATGCAAAAGTTCGAGTCGACGAAAAAGTCCCATTCCACGTCAAATTTGCCTCCATGACAGATAAAAATGTCGATTATATGTCTTCAGATTATTACTTCCCTTTCATGTAGCAATTTTAACTTAATGTAACAATTTCAACCTTGTGTTGGCACGCGATTGGCGTCTAGTGACGATTGCTACACGTTGCAGGATTCCTATACAAAGTTTCTCACAGAAAACATCGATATTTCCCAACTTGGCAGATATTTCCCTACTTGACAGTTCCTTTAGGATATTGAGTGGCTGGTTAGTGAATTTTAGAAAGTAAAAAAAAAACCTGAAAAAATAAATCTTCTCTTTACAAATTATATAATTCAAATTTATGCATAGAGGGTTAGGAGGGAGTTCCTTGAGGTCGTCGTCGAATATCATTGTTTAAGGGTGTCTTAAGAATTTCACAAATTCTATCGAACCTATTGGGTATCTGATCGCCAGAGACATACAGAGATTGTTAAATTTTTTCCCTTAATTTTCCTCGATAAGTAGCCCTTAACGCTGCTAAAGAGCCCTCATTTTCGCAAAAAAAAACAAAACGAAAATTAGATAATGTTTTTGATGAGTGCATATTATCCTTTCGATAAAATAACCAACCTAGCTACAGTAAAACTCGTTTAGTGCGAAGACAGATAAAGCGGATAAAGTGAAGTTATTTTGAGACCCCAGTAAAACAGTAAAATTCGTAACAAATCTTTGAAACATTTTACGGTTACAACGAATTCGGATATAACGAATTTACGGATATAGCGAACTGATTTTGAGTCCCGCGGAGGTAAATAATAACGAAATTTAACACTACTATAACAAATTTCTTTAGAGTTTAAAAAGTTTGCACTACCGTTTAACGTAATAGTTTGAATGAATTTATTTTTATATAATTTTTCAATTCACAATCCGAGTATTAAAAGAATCACATTAATGTATTTTCATTTTAAGCCTCAAATAACAATTATTATCATCTGGTTAAGGAAAAAATGTAGTTAGCGAATTCGCTATAGGTATTATTAGGAATTCGTTATACGGATATAACGGAATAATTCCATTGGTCCAAAGGACTTCGCTATAACCGAGTTTTACTGATAAAATAATACAGTAAAACTCGGTTATAACAGAGTCCTAGTGACCAAAGAATTTACTTCGTTATTTCCGTAATTCGTTATATCCGTATATTGAATTCGTAATAATATCTACGCGAATTCATTACATACATGTTTTCTTTCACCAGACTACAATCTTTGCTGATTGAGGCTTAAAATTCATTCTTGTGATACCTTCAATTATCGGATTGTGAATTGAAGAATTTATGTGAAAATAAATTCATCCAAGCTATTGCATAATGCATGTTAAATAATTGTGCTGAATTTTTAAACTGTAAATGAAATCGTTATAAACGTATTAAATTTCGTTATCATTCACCTCTACTGGACTTAAAATCAGTTCGCTATATCCGTAAATTCGTTAAATCCGAATTCGTTTTAACCGTAACATTTTGCCAAGATTTGATAAGAATTTTACCTTGGACTAAAAAAACTTCGCTATATCCAAGATTTTCCTATATCCTTGTTCGTACTAAACGAGTTCTACTGTATGTTAATGTTATCTCTTGAAAGTAGAAAATTAGTACTCTAATCAAATTTTCTAGTGTCAAAGTTTTGGTTTTGACCAATCCTTAAGTTTTTGGCAGTTATATTATCAAAGTTATTGTGTTTTCATAGTTGTAGCTTAACAGTAATGATTGCATGCGTAGTACATTTAATTTTTTCATGAAATATTTGATTACAAATTCAATCACGTACCAGGGTTTTTAGAAAAGTTCGTGGACAAAGTGACTTACAGCAAAATTACTTGTGTACATTGTAAAATGACGTATGTTTAATTATATGACCACCAGTTAAAAATGAGTTCCAAAAATAATATGATTTTGAAGTTGTTTTCAAAAGATACTTTGCACGAATTAGATTTACGATGCACCATTAATATTTCCACCTGGTTAAGTGACGTCAACCTACTGAAAGTCAAACCTGTTACTTTCTTTCAAAGTAAACACCTTTTAATTCCACACACTTTTCATGTCATTAACTCATTCATAAAATCCATGTTCATACCATTATGTGTCAAGTTGTTGTATTGTGTCTTTTTTTGACAAATGGTAGGTCAATTTGATCCGATAATCTCTGTTCACGCACTTTCGACTTTTAAATAAAGCGAAATCCATAGGTGTATTCGACTGGGGGTGCTGCAAGAGCTCAAGGTGTCAGTTTTTCCATCTTTAAACCTTTCTGATTTCAATTGTAAACCTTCGTCCTATAAAACCAGCAGCATCCTAAAACCTTTTAATCTTCATCGGAGAGTTTTCTGCGTACACAAAAAATTAAATGACAGCCCGGTGCTGCATAAAGTCCATTGAAGTGAACGTTTTTGAATCATTTTTCTAGCGTTGGTTGTCCATATTCGGCGATATTTAAAACGGTCAGCAATTCTTCAATTAAATGAAACTTTCACAAAATGACCTTCATAAGTTTTTATGATTATGATGTCATATGAAATATATATATATTACAGATTCCTTAGAAAATACGTCAAAATTAGATCTGAAAGTTTCGCTGGTACATGTATCAAGCGAAAAGTCCGCTTACAATCGAACTTTTCCGCGAACTTTTCTAACAACTCTCGTACGTATGTGCATGTATTGCCAATATAATTCTACTTATCATCTCTTTACTGTTTAGATTTAATGGTTTTTGGGTGTTTCGAATAACAACACTTTATAACGTTAATTCTTCGGGTTTTTTTTATATTACGTTTAAGTAATATGGACTCTATAACCAAAAAAAAAATGTTATTAACGAGACAAATTCAACATTTGCGTGTGTTCGACAAAAGTCTGGTGATGAGCGTTGGAGATTGCGTTAGAAAATTGTTACATTCAGACGATTAGCCTGACCTATCGGGATAGGAATGTCGGGCGCAGTGTCTTTGTATACGAGCACAGTGTGTACAGTAAGACACGCTTGTAAGGATGTGTCAGGGTCAGGCAATTTTTGCTTTTTTGTAAACGTTATTCTTTATATCCATAAAGTTTTTTAGTGTTTAAGTGTTTAACTGTATGCGTTTAAAAAGTAGATCCTTCCAGTCATATAAGGAAATGCGTGTTCTGACCTTTTTGTTTATAAAGGTATCACTAGTAACCATTCCTTAAAATTCAGAGGTTTTAAATGTTATAATTATATTACCTGTTCTAGTATTTTATTGATGGTGTAAGATTGTCTGTACATGACATTGCTTTTTAGGTTTTCTGAACACATAGTTTGTTTCGAAAACCGTGTTTAAAATGCAAATAAAAGTAATAATAATAACATGTATGTGTACATGTAGAAATCAATTGAAGAAAGTTTAATAGACATTCAGCAAAAAACGTAAACATGTTTAGAAACTGATTTTCTAAAAGCAAAATGCAATAATTTTACCTCTAAAGCCTTTTGTCTTGAATTTGACTTCGCTTTTTTGAATAATAATTTTAGAAATAATTTTGTAATGTCAGTACCTAGGAAAATTATTCATATGTTTAAAATATATGAATAATTTAACACATACATTTTTATAAAACATAATTACATGCATAAGAACATGTTATAAAATTTAAGTGTTGAACACATATTATACGCATGTGTTATATATGCATTTTACATGTGTTGATACATGTTTCAAGCAACACACGCTTATTATATTAAGGTGTAAATAATGTTTTATTTCATGATTCATTTTTATGACTTCCATCTATAATTATTCATGTAAATCAAGTAGTAATTATCTAACAAACTTTTGTCAGCATCAGGAAACATTAGGAAATCACTATTCAAATATCATGTTTCCTTATATTTAGACGACAGCTGAGATTACCCGTTGACATAGCGTTTGAGCTTGATCAAAAAATTTCAAACCAACCTATGATGGCTTATATTTCAAAAAATGAAAAATAGGCTTCAAAAAGCCTGTGCTTTAGCTTCAAAAACAACAAAAGAAGCTCAAAGGAAAACAAAATAATTATTAAGACCTGAAAGTAAGAGAAAATAACATAGAGGTTGGCGACCGAGCTTAGGAAATGCGTGATGACGTAACAAGCAGGTAACTCGTTGAGAGGAAAAATCTTGTTAATTAAGATCGTCTGAAACAAGACATGCCAGTATATGTTGTTCAAAAAGAGAATGGTGAACGGTGCAAGTGTACTTTGAACAGAAATCTTCTGCTTCATATTACAGATACACTTGATCAAAGCGATGATTTAGACCAAACTCTCAGTAGTAAAAAAAAACTACACCAGATCCAAAAATAAAAAAGGTAAAGAAAAGATTAGAGAACAAAGGCAGTAATAGCTCCAGAATCTAGGAGTGAAGGAAATCATTATTCATCTGACGATGACTTATTATGCTGAAATTATATCCATAACCCCGGGCACCTGATACCGTAAAAGAAGTACAATAATGATGCTGGTGACGAGCATGAATAGAGAGGAGTTCAGGATGAAGATGATGTCAAGGGTAATGATCACGATGATGATTACGATGCTGACCCTCGGGTCGAGAAAATCAAACAACCTGGCGATGATATTATTAAAGAGGAAACAGATACTGCACATAGCATCAGAGCACCAAATGACAATGGTGACGTTATACTTCACAGACCAGCAAGTCAACGAAAACAACCAAAATGAATGAATATAGGTGAGTTTGTTGTGAATATGGTTTGCAGGGCCATGATGAGTGCTGTATTTGAGATATCATAGCTCTTTTTTAAAAATGTGTTATTCATGTTTATGTCAAAGTTAAATACGCCCCTGCATTATGACTAAAACGTCATTTCTCGTGAAAGGAGCATATGTGATAGTGATGTGGTTTGTATGAATAATCAGTTGATGCTTTTTTTTTTATTTCAATGATAGAAGTTTCGTTTATCATTAAATGATAAAACAATTTTATTAAAGAGTTTTGTTAAACTGTATGCATTCTCCTTTTAAAGGTAAAAATAACACATGTTCAGTTCTTTAATTAATTATGGATGCTCATTGGCTTGGAATTTTTTCCCACTGTGCGTGTCGAGTGGTTATTTCTTGTGGGGCTAATTTTTGCCTATTTACAAGTTCAGGACAGCATGGACATGAAACAAATATTTATGTCTATCAAATACCAAGCAGCAACTAATCTGACACTACTTCTGATATAAAATACTCTAAGTTCTACATTTTTAAATACGGCTTCTGAAATACAATACTCTATAAGTTTCACATTTACATACACTTAAACTCCAATGAAACAATGTAATATTTTCTTCTATAGTTTTTACATAAACCAAATTCAGTAAGAAAGCAAAGCATGGAAGCAAATAATCATAATGAGGTTGTTTTTTGTTGGTATTTATTGGATTAATATTCTATACATATATATCAATATTGAACAGGACCCTGACTTTAATTTAAATTGTATGCATATCACATTCATCATAATAATCTGAAGTGGACCCTTCTCAGCAATCATGTAATACAATGTTTTTTCACGTCAACATGTTTATGAAAATTATTGTTATTAATGGATGTACCAGTTAAATATATCTCAAACTAAATTGTACGGTTTTATATTGTTGCATATGTTTATGGGAAATGCAATTGTTTATTCAGGAGCAATAACTTATATGATTAACGGATTGTCATATTAAACAAATTATAAGGCATCTTTTCATCGTATATTGTAGGTTTTTTAAATTTGTAAACCCTAACGAACCACAGGTCATTGTTGCTATTCTGGGGGCAATCTTATCTTCTTTTTTCAAATACAATTTATCAACACTGAACAGATTGAATTGATTTTTTTTTATTTAAATCTGTTGCTTGACATTAATTAAACCATTGACAAGACTTGATTTTTTTTTAAAATACATCATGTTTCAATGGTTGTTGTGTTATATTTCATGTAATACTCTACCTGCAAAGTACTTTAATATGCAACTCATTGCATAAATCTGTGACGATCAGACCGGTTCGAATACCGGTGTCAGTTGGTAGAGCACCTGACTAGTGATTCAGGGTGCTCGGGTTCGAATCCCGGTCTGGTCCGTCATTTTTTCTCTCATCCCGTTACATTTGGTGCCGTGAACAAAGCCTGGAATTAACAGGTTAAATCCTGCTAGGGAAAGAACCTGGAATGATCTTCAAGGGCAAAGATCATTTAAGGGAGGAGGAATGTGACGGTCAGACCGGTTCGAATACCGGTACAAGATAGCTCAGTTGGTAGAGCCCCTAAATAGAGATTCAGGGAGCCCGGGTTCGAATCCCGGTCTGGTTCGTCATTATGTCTCTCATCCCGTAACATATCCATCTGTTGTGTGTAATTTTTGGCACCAAATTGCTTGAGAAGAAATGCCTCCAATATTTGGTTAGTAAGCTAGTCCGACGACATACTGTAATTAATTTTTCAAGATGCAGACATTTTTCTGAGTTCATGGATACTAATGCAATGTGGCGGGTTAGAAAGTGATAAATCGTGGTAAATAAACCAAAATAGAGTTGAAGTATGGGTCAAAATTAATGTGTAATTAAGATTTACAATTTCTTTGAAATGCAATTCTATTATAATGAAAATCTGACTGAAATGTTTGTTTCTTTGATGGTCGTTTCTCTCTCTCTCTCTCTCTCTCTCTCTCTCTCTCTCTCTCTCTCTCTCTCTCTCTCTCTCTCTCTCTCTCTCTCTCTCTCTCTCTCTGCAATAACGTAAACTTATAGCAGGGGAAAATATTAGATTAAAATAATGTTTCCTTCGGATAACACAATATAATACACAATGTCAAGGACAAAATAAATAGCAAATTTAAAGAAGTTACAATCTGTCGAAAGAACAAGGCAAAAACTAATATTCCAATTGCTCTGGATATTTTCCCAATGATTATTTTGGCCATGTTAAGTTTTTTTTCTGTAGCCTCTAATATGTTTTACGGTGCGACCGTTGGGGCGAGCACAGCATGTGATCAAACAATGAATTATAATAAATTAATAAAATAAAATTAACAACGTGAAATTTGAATGCCAAAAAATAAAACATTCCTATTTTTCAGTAAATTTTCATTATTCATAGTATATAAGATTTGTTATAATTTATTTATTTATATGTAGAACAATAGTTTAATCTCAGATACAATGTTGTTAAATAATAAAGATTTTAATATATAAATATTCATTGCACTGCATCTCCTCTTTTAAAGTGATTGTGATTATGATTGATTGATTGATTTCCCCCTTTTTTTTTGCAGTAGACATTTTTTCTTAAACTTACATATAAAACTTGACTCATCATAGAGCTCCCCCATGCTAATTTTTTTTTCATTTTTGTCAATTTATACATAGAAAATCGACTTACCATGGATTTGCCAATCCACTTAAAAAAAATAATTAATGTTTAATTTTATTTTTAATTTACGCTTAAAAATATTTGCTTATCATGTTAAAAGAACATGGTGTTGTCCCCCCCCCCCCCCCCCCCCGCATGTAATAAATGGAAGTGAAAATAAAGAAACCATTGAACTGCTAAAGAGCTGAAGGATTAGAATTTTCAAGATTTATTTTTCTTTTTGCTTGCAAAGATTTTTTGGATGAGGCTGCCATCCACCCACCCACCCCCTTTAAAAAAAGGCGCTGCTACGTATAACGTTGCGTTTCAGGAAATTACCGTAATTATAGTGAATAAAATATTTGTGAGCATTCATCCAAATTAGTGCAATTTACAACTGTTTCCTGTATCTGAAGAAAAGTCCTTATTCGTCAGCTGTTCTTTATCTTAGCCTTTGCAAGATTTTAAGAGGATTTTGGTCATTTCAGCAGATTTACAATAACTTCAATTAGAGTAATTTCCCCTTATCAGTGCTTATTGTGACGTCAAAGCTGACGTTGGTTAACATTCGGATCACGCTCGCCCTTTTCCGTAACCGATAACGGTGACGGAAATGGCCGAGTATTTACGATTGGTTGGTTAAGTGTCGTCTTACTCTTTAAAACTCCCCTGAGAAATAAAAGTATGCGAAGTATACTGTTTTATTTACTTAAAAAGCATGATGTTCTTAAAATTACACATCTTATAAGCTTTTCAAAGGTTTTACTTTGATTCTTGGGAAAACGTGATGTTGGAACGTGAGGTTGGAAACCATTGGTGCTATGAATTGTGGGTCAAAATTTACTGACTCCGAAAAAATATATCGGATCAATGTGTAAACGTTTGTGACGTCACACGATTATTTTTGATTGAAAGTGTACTGAGGTGAACTTTAGAGGTAACATTGACTGTATGTCGCTTACATCGTTATTGTTTTTACTGTCTAAATTTGTCTTGCTGATTCTCGTGAGAGTGTGAAGTGATAAAAATTGCCATGAATACAGGGAACTACTGGGACGATTAAAACGATGCATTACTGGTCCGATTTACTGACGCCAAAAAAATCCGTTGAATGAATGTGCAACTAGTCCGAATTTTCTATTCACACACGCCTTGCCGGTAGAGCTCGCTTCGCGCCGGCGCTGCGCGCCGGCGAGCTGCGCTCGCTATCACTAAAGACTAGTATTAACCACAAAGAGTTATATCAAACATGTGCAGAAAAATACCGAATAAATGTTTTGCAATTCGTCAAGATTCGTCATGATTAATTTCAATCAGTTTTGTCTTATCATATTTGTGGTTTTGATGAGATGACACATTAGTTAAAATATGGGGAACATTTCACAATATTATATTTCGTTATATTCAAATTATTCTATTCATTAGGATGAACACTAAGACGTTTTGTTAAGTATATATGTTTAATATCTTTTTTAATAAAACATGTTTTATGTGTTGTGTTTTATATATGTCGACATTCATCCTGTACATTTTGTGATTTTGCGTCTTTCAAAGCCATCATTTTCATCATATTTACTAAAAAACGTATCGGTAACACGAAACGCAGTCTCATGTTGAACTTTGGTATCTCGAATACCAATATATTGAATACAATCTTTGTTTCGAAGTGATTTGTAAGTCCCAAAAACTTATACATTATACTAAGTAATTTACTCTTGATATCTCAAATACTCGTATATCGTATAAGTTTTTAACCAGTCCCATCGAGTTATGATAACGATGTTTGACTGTGTAATACTTCAAAATCAAGAAAATATTGATAATATTGCGGTTTATGATGATTGTGAATCCGGTATTGATTATCAATTTTAAATAATTTGACCTTGCCAAAATATTATTTTTGATCATTTTAAGAAGTTCTAAAAAGATGATATAATTTTCTACCAAATATGTAAAATGCATGTACATTGCTTATCTGCTGATCTCGAGCTACCTCAGTGCTTCTATATAAGGATCCAAGAAAACATAAAAAAGTACACATGTCCTCTGTTACGCTCCTAGCTTTCAAAAGAAGTTTCTTTGCTAATTTGTGCTTAAAAAATAAAATAATGTTGATGAATTCTTTGAGAAATAATAAAGGTAAATTGGTGCAGTTGTTAATGGCAACTGCTACCTAAACTAGTTAGAGATCCGGCGCATATCAATTTAAAAATGACTAATTGATTTTAAACCAATTTCGGACTACCTAAAACCGAATTTTTCTCAGAAACATTAAATGCATAATCCAGAGACATAGTAAGTTGGTGAATGCTTATTGATAATGAATTCTTTTGTCAGCAAACTATATTACGTTAGTTGATCGATGAAATTCGTTATATAATCAATTCTGCGTTAAATAATTAATACTTTTACAAATTGTTGTGAAAGTAAATTATTTTTGAATATCTTAAAACAAAGATACCGTATGGCTCGTAAACAAAAAGAAACTATACTGTTTTAACCCATAATATTACTTATTTGGCAGTAGCATATTCCGTAAATTTTGTGCATTTTATTTTTGTAGGAACCGAACACAGCGCAAAAACTTAGAAATAGAAACAGATAGCCGAAATAGAATGATTATTTTAACCATAATACGATATAACTTTAATACGACATTGAAACAAACTAAAGTCCATGGCACATCTTTAGTAATAATCTACAAAACGCATACACAAGATAGTATTGATAAAGAACAATTTTAATGATGTGTTTTTTGAAGATACTGTACATAATTTTGTAGATTGTGTAGATTTATAGAATTTTACATTATCACCATCGTTACCGTGAATTAAGCGTAATTCATTATGTAACCGGCAAGTTAATTGTTTACATGTTATAAAGTCAAAGGGAATGAAAATCATGATAATATTTTCGACACTTTCCGATAAATGGAAATGGGGTGGAGATGAATGACAAAAAGTTTATTATAGGTTGGTAAATACTAAGTATTTGGTCTGAAATAGACAGTATCTAGGTATTTCTTGTTTTGTTGTATTTGGTTACTTATATCACTTTTAATACGAGAAATGGAAAAAAAAACATCACAAAGAAGCGATAACAACATTCATATATATGAATTTATTTTTACGAAGATAGTGAATTAAAATAAAAATAAGACAATTAGACAATAGATACGACAAAAATAAAGAAAGAAACCCCAACTTGAAAGAAAACGTGTTTAAAAAGTTGAACGTCACTCCAAAAGGCGAGAGATCTCTGACATGTAGATTCTAGAATATTTTAACGATTGTATTGTCTGTTTTTCTTATGTAAGCAGAATGACTAGAAATACTGAAGTAAGCACACCAATTTATAGAAAAAAACATCGCTTTCCCTCGGAAATGTCCCCGGAAATCTAAAAGTAAAAGGTATCTTAAATGAAATCAAAATCTTTTTAAAAGGCCATGCAATTGTATCTTATATGTATCTCACCACTATGCCAACAATTTGTTGCTGGATATTTCTTTTGACATAATCCCCCAAAATAATAAAGAACAATGGTTCGAGAAACTGTGGCTTTATGTTTCATGAATTAGAGTAAAGAGATCATAGGTTTTTTTTTCAGACTACGAAATAGATTCCATAATTTCAAACAATTAATTTAATAAATGGAATCCTTAAATGTGTAGATGCATTGTAACTTAATTTTCATTATAGTTATTTACTAATGTCTAGCATTCATTTAAATGTAATCTATGCATTTATAGATTATTAAAATAATCATGTTTTCTTTTAGATAAGATTTTTTCTTATTGAAACATAAAATATATTTTAGTGGGATGTTCCTCGTCATATTGAAGCTAAGACAGCATTTGCTTTTTCTCGATACATTTATCTTTTTCATTATTTTCTGTAAGACGAAGAAGGTATCAATGATACAACAATAAATTTCGATTTTTCCGAAATCCCACTTACATCACGAACTGACTATTTTCTCACGTGATGAATCGTTTTATCCTTATGCAACTAAATTGCAGCAAACTACTCATGAAATTGACGAATTTTAACAGACAATCAGCTATCGATTTATTAAAAGAAGATATCAAACTGCTTTACACTATATAGAAACTAAAAAAGTAAAAAAAAAATTATGACACTAACTACTATTTTTAAAATTCTTTTTTGCACATGTTCTGTTTTATAAAGATGATGAAATTTGATTAATTTTTCTCGAGACCCCTTATCTGATTAGCTACATTGTGTTCGAATCTCACCGGTACAGTTTATACAAATTTAACTTCTCAGATGAACACATAATTGCCAAATGAACATTTACAATTATGCTAATTAGTCGAAAATAATTGGGATTTTATTTTCTTGGCAGTATTTATTCTCAAACCATTTTTTGTTTTAGAAAGATTACATCTTCTTCTTTTTTTGCCTTAAACTCTTTGTGCTATAGTATACCAGGAAATTATCTTCGTTCTTTATACATGTATTTGAAGGTCCCCGAATAAGATTGGTTTATAAAGATCACCATCTATTTTGCATACGGAAGTGTATCAAAGATCCTGTTTTATTATCCAATTTCTTTCTGGCCTTATTTTTCACAGTAAGTATCGTAAAAAAATATATTAGAGAAATATATTCGTCAATACTACTTATATGTTTTGTGTCTGTTGATACTTTCCGACGAGTTCTCACAATAGCGTGCATAATCATCTCAAGATATAAGGTTGTCATAATTCGTTTCCTTTTCTTGATGTATTAATTACAAATTTTTATGGGAGAACTTCCAAACTATCGTTCGTGACAATTTACCGTTTCACCAAAATTCTCTCTTAAAAGCAAATATTTATCATATAAACCTTCAACACTGGCAATCTTAAATCAAACACAATTCCTAAAACCACTCCACCATCTACATGAAAATGATTATTGCTCAATTTAATGTTTGCTTGAATTTTCAAACGCACAAACCGTTTTCAGGTATAAAACTGCAAAACCTATAACCATACGAACTAAATACATTATTTGTGTTATATTTATAATTTTCTAATGAATTTGAAAATGAACGGTCTATATTAATGATGTCAAGATGGTAAATGGTAAAAGAATTTTGAGTCAAAATTCTAAAAGTGAAGAATATACTGTAGATTCCTTATTTTACGCGAGTACTTAATTCCGCGATTCAACGGTTTTCCATCAAATCGCGAGAACATAAAATCGCGAAAGCCGAAATTTTATCATAGTTTTATGTAGTTTACATATGTCTGAAAATTAAAAGCGAGATTTAAAAATTCGCGAGACGGGCTTTTCGCGATTTTACGCGGATATTAATTCCTCGCGTTTAATTAGGAATTTACAGTAGTTTGTCTCGCTCTCTCTTTATCCCTCCGTGTGTGTGTCTCTCTCTCCTCCAACAGTTGTAAGTGGGAATAAAGTAACATCCCAGTAAAATACAATAACCCTTAAGATGATAGAATCTTTCTTACCATTGAGTATGTAATGAATAGGAGCTCGTTAGGGAGACTAGAATCTTGTATTAAAAGGTTTTATCCCTTTTAACGAAGTCTCAAGGACCTTCTGGAATCAGGGATATACGCGGTTTAACAAGAGATAAAACTCTCTATACTAATGAGTGAAATTGCATGCTTCTTTGGAGAACAAATATCCTTAAGGATGATTGTATGTCACTTGTTCGGAATTAAGGATAATGTTGAAAAGAAAAATGATAAAATATAAAATAAATTCTAGATTACCAATTTAATGATGATCTCTGCCGATTGATTTTATGTAAAACAGCTTAATTTTAATTACCCCGCAAATAAAATAGGTATTTATTATAAATGACATGATAGTTGCTTTAATATACGATAAACATATTCTTATCATTTTTTTTTCGTTTTCTAAATTTGGCATAATGAAAAGGAAAAAGTTTACGTATGCACACAGATAAACCTAAACCAACATTTTATTTCATAAATTAATAGAGTCTAAGTGTTTGTCACGTGGTCTTATAAAGATAGAGTGTCCATTGTTTTCGAGACGAGATCTTTTAAAACAATAAGACGTTAATCCATATATACACGGAAAGGGGAATTTGTGAATAATTAAAAAAAATCATCCTCGATTATGTAGTACTTTGATTTGAAAGGACTTGGACACGATTTGTTATAAAAACAATCTTTTTTATGTATAATGTAGTTTACTACTGCATTTAAAATGATTGACCAATATATTGCATGTTAAAGTCAAGTTACAAGCGAGATACAGAGGTAAAAATAGATTGTTATGTAAACAAAGCTCGAGTTTTATAGTTGTTTACAAAAATGTAATGTAGAGAACTACCATTTCATAGACAAAATGGAAAGTAAAAAACAATTTAAACTAATTCAATATCTTCATGAATACTATTATCAAAAAAAAAAAAAGAGATTACATTTTATTGAAACTGACACAAATACTATACGTATGTAAAAAATGTCAATATTCGAGCTTTGTTTACAAAACAAAGAATTATGAACTCTGTATCTTGCTTATAACTTGATATTTGACATTCAAATTTTGACATAGCATAATAAACTTTTATATTTATCATTATAAACATTAAAAAAAAAAGTTTTAAGTCAAATCGTGTCTAAGTCCCTATAAATCATCTAATTAAATGTTGATCTGAACTTTCTTTGAACCCAAGTAATGTAGAAATGTTAAGGATAGGACTTTACACATTGACTTTGAACATTTTAATGCCATTTCTTATGTAAACCTTTTAGAATCTGCGAAGTCGACGAGTTCGTCTCCCACAAGGGATATCAATAAATTTTATTTAAGTCTAGGGTAGGATTTGTTCATGCTTGCTAATTTGATTTTCCTAGGAAGGAAAGTGAACTCGGGCAGACTGAAGAGGTTTACCTGATGGTAAGAGGAAATGAACCAGCTATTTTGATGCGATGTTTTACTGCCTTCGAATTGTGTGTACTAGATACCTTTTTTAACCTTCCGTGTAATTATATAGTATTAGCAATTCTCTAGGGTGTTTTCGGTGTGAAACTCATTTCCAAGTGTTCGTTCCCTCACATGATTTGGTTATGAACGGACTTGGTACCGCTATTGTTTACTGAATCGTGAATTTTTCGGATTTGACCAAATAAATCGGAATTAATAGGATTTTGAAATTAATTATTTCTTTTTAGATATAGAATGAGATTTATGTTCACATAGGAACTTTTTAAGTGTTACGATTTTCAAATTAAATTAGATTGAACAGCAATAACACACTGATTATTTTTTCCAAAAATGTTAGTGTTCCTTACTTTTCTTCGTTCAGTTTTTTTTTGATTTCGAAAACAATAATAGGAAATGAAAAACAAAGAAAAATAAAAATATTAAAGAAATAAGTCGCTAATTATACTTTATGAGGGTAAATATAAATGAAAAAGCACAGTGGATAGAGACAGAAATTCGCGAGCTCTTCTTCCTGATGATCAGGACGTTTTATGTTTTATGTTGATAAAACAATTGACAAATTCAAAACCTTTACATGTACATGTATATATAGAACCATAATTTAATCATATATAAAGACATGCAATCAATATCATATTCAAAACAAGGGTCCCACTAAGCGGAGCATCCCCTCTCGACATGAAATATTGTAATGGAAAATACAATATTTAGGAACACCCATGTACACTGTAATTGAGAACACCCAAAATGGTTCCAAGAACTCATTTGTAATGTATAGTTTATGCAGTAGCTACATCATCTCTTGGGATACACTATAGGGGCTGTTCTAGAAATGTGTAATAAGGTTTAAGAAATTTAGATTTCATCCAGGGAGTCAAATGGTAGCAGAAAATTTAAGTTTTTCACTCCTAAAAATCCCAGAACTCCTCTTTTGATTTAATGAATAGACACATCATATCTTGGGATATGATACGAGTTGTCCTATGAATGTGCAATAAGGTTTTAGAAATTTAAATTTCATTAAGGGAGTCAAATACTAGCAAAATATTGACGTTTACAACTCCTACGAAACCTAGATATCAGAACTCCTGGCCTCCAAAACTCATCTTATGATTAAAAAAAAAATAAAAATAAAAGTCTAAAGAGCTAGCAAGATTTTAAAAAAAATCTAGACAATTAGTGAACAAAATACGTAAAAAAGGTAAAATGTGTTTTATTTTTCAACACCTTCTTGTCTTAAACACAATTAATCTAATACCTGCAGTAGTATGAAAAAAAAATCAAAGTTCTGAAGTACTGACAAAAGTTGATTTTATCGATTAATATTAATTTTAAAATCAATGATATGTTATTTTACATGGCAGGTAGTTTCTAATATGTATTTGAATTACGCACATTCTTATAATATGAATTTTTGAACTTTCCCTACAAGATTAATTTCGAGAAAACCCCATATGAATGATGTTTTGTAATATTTAAAGACAGAATCAATTCCATCAAACTATGTATCAGTAATCGAAAGATTTCTAAAAATTGTACACATGTCTGGATCAAAGCAATGTTGAACTCTAGTCTCGTTCAACCAGACGCTCGGCTATCTTCGTAAATCTCCGACTACCAAGAGAGACTATCTGCCTGTCAGAGATTTACGGCGATAGACGAGCGTCTGGTCGAACGGGGCTATTTAGAACTCTGGCGTAAGAATAAATATCTAAATTGTTTCCACTATTAAAAATATATTTTCAAGGTATTTATAAATTCGTTTCCTTGAAAAATAATGGTTCGGCACCGAATTTATCTATTATTTTCAAGATCTAAGTCTTGTCAGCGGTGATGATTTGTGCTGAGGTAACAATGTTTCACTTCCGGTTTGCCAGAGTAACTGCATAATTGAGTTGATTAAAGTCAACTCCCAAAAAAGGACAATACTAACTAAAATATATCAAATATTTTACAGTATCATATTGAGTTATTGCTAATGAAAATTAATGGACAAATTCAACTTACATTAATGCTCCCGTATTGATTTTTAAGCTCTTACGATTCTAACCACAATATTTCATTAATTCCTATCTTCAAGGTTTTTTCTCTCGCTATCAAAGAGGGAGCATCTGAATCTACAAAGCGGGAATTACATTATCTGGTAACGAAAACCTCTCCTCATATAACTGAGTAAATTTCGCACCTGATGCCAATACGCACATCGTGAATTTGTTGTATGAGAAAGTAGAGCTCAATCAGTTTGGTAAGTTCTTAGAAAGGCCGTAATGTGGGTATTGCAAGAAAGTTGTTTATTTTTTTTTTTTTACGAAAGCTAGTTGTATTTCATTATCGATGATTAAATTGTTAACTACATAGAACTCAACAACTTTTGTCTGACTCTCTTTCTATAAATTTAGGCCAGCTTTAATCTTAACGTGTCATGCATGATCTAGGGTGTTACGCTTTGCTGAAAGTTCACGATCTTATTACGATACATGTAGCTCTACGTGCAATGGAAAAATAAAAGGATATCATAAAGGAATGACATGGCTAAAAAATGTCATGCAAGTAATAGTAAAATTGTTGGTTAGGTTTCAATACCAGATGAGCTTATTTGTCATTATTACACAATGGTGACTGGCTCCCGAGTTGTCATTAATATCTTTGTCTATCGGTCTCTGTACATGACCAACAATCATCTATTTTCTTTATTTTTAAAAAAAAATATTTATATATTAGTTAAAAATACACTTTATAGTCACGAGATATAAAAAAAATAACTTTGTTTTCTAAACGTTGAGGAAATTCAATATCTAAAATTTAAGTATTTTATTTTTCTTGTCGTGTTTGCAAGACACATTGCCAGAGTATAAAAGTAATGACAACGAATTGTTGTGTAAAAAAATGTCTAAAATTCAATGTTTTTTTTTAATCAGGAGACCTATTCCATAAAATTTATTTTTAAAAAAAGCAATAAATTAAAATACAAATTAGAAACCATCATATAATCCAACGATTGTTGAAGGGAGATTGTTGATTTGGTAAATTTTCTGCAACTTTGTGTGATTTTACAACACTACCTTTTTATTGTAACTTGCAACATACTTTTATGGAATCCCTTACATACAGCATAAAAAGAATCATGCCTGTACATTACGTTTGCAAATAAAGCAATAAATCATACAAATCAAAGCGCTTTATATAAACACTGCTCATAGTTAACTCCCTTCTATAAAATATAAAAGTATGGACAAATATCTGTGAGAAATGATGAAAATGTTCTGAACCCCATGCAGGCAATGGATGCGCCAATGACATACAAACATGTACAAGTAGGAATATTAGTCGAGACCATTACAAAAAAGCACCTTAAACTACATTGTACGATACATTACATGTATAAACTTTTCAAGTTATCATTTCAACCACAATATTCTTAAGGAACCATAGCAACGAAGACGGTAGTTCATTGCGCATATTTTGATACTTCAATCAATTAAAATGTGAACAGGGGTAAACTTAGAAATTTTTTTCCTTGTCCAATGTCTAAGATGGTTAACAAAGTGCTTTCATAGACTTGGCCAAAAGCAGAAGATGAATTATTTATAAGCTGTAAACACGACTGTGAATTCTTTGATTGGTAAACAAACATAACGACACGTATATTTACAAATACTTTACTGTAAACTGTATTCCTTTCCTGAGATAAAATGATCGGTAATGAACATGATAAACTGTTAAATTGTATTCACAATGAATAATCCTTAAAGAAGAGAAAGATAAAATGACATTAAAAGTACCAATATATCAATAACGTTTACAAAAATATGGCTCGTTTTCTGTTTACAAGACGAAAACCCTAATCCTTAAATCTCAAAAAGCTGACATGAATGTTAGTAAAACATTAGAAAAATCAAATTAACCTCTCCATACATTTAAAAAAGAATTAAAAAATGTTCAAGATGAAATCGTGTCCATGCTCCCAATAATAAAAACACGAGCCATTTCACATTGATACATCTCCAAATCTTGTGTTTTGGGGTACCATCACACAACATCAGTTTTTATGCATTTCGATTTTAAGGTTCCATGCACTTAATCAAACGTCCAATTAGGAAAAATATCTAATAGCAAGATTATTTTAAAATTGAATAAGAATTAACTAAATAATCGATACCTAGGAATAAAAATAATAATGCTAGTTAGCTTAATAATTAGCTCCGATACGACTGTAAAAATTTTGTCAAATAAGCTAATAGGTGGTTTTCACTCTGTAAACAAAATCAATTCCCTAAGAAAAAAACCCATTGATCATCAAACGAATGTTATGAAAATAATAAGTCTTGTGAAAATTCAACCTAAATTTGTTTTAAATCAGTTATGTTTTCAAAAATACCAAAAGACATTGTTAAATATGTAGAGTATAATAAAGTTCTTAGGTTTTTGTTTGTTTTTTGTTTGTCTTTTCTTTTCCGTAAAAGGAACATTAATCCAAAAAAGAGCTCCTGTCATTAATGCAAGTGGTTTTATAAGTAACGTAGTTTAGCTGACCTCCGCTGATTTCTCGCCCTAATTGGGTTAACTATCCATGCATGTATACCATATAAGATGAAGAACAAACTTTGTAACAAATATACAACGCAATATATCTTGACTGCCTTTGTTTTAATGAAGCACATAAAAATTGAAAGAATATTTAACGTTTTGATGGCAATATTATAAGTCTTAAACGAGTTCAAAAACTGATGTCCTAATATTTATAACAATAAAGCGGAAATATCAACATATCCTGACAGTGTATGGAATGAATATGTTCTCCACGTGACTTCTTCTAACCAATAATTATCTTACAACATAGTTACATGAAGCAGGAAACAAGATATATCTGCATTCAGATTGCTAATTCAATATTGACATTAGAGGAACATGTATTTGAACTGTTTCATTCATATTTGTTGAATACAATCTTTGTGGGTTTTATTGTTGAAGTAATGCACAAATATTTTGGTTCATTGTTATGCGATATCTATTAGCATACTGCATCACTAGAACCATTGGTCAGGAAACTTAAGTAATCCAGAAACTCGATGTAAGCTTATTTCAAAAACTGTTACCTATAATCTGTCTCGAAATTTTGCTATTTCGATAATTATATATTCTTATGTGTTCAAACTATGTTCATCCACAAATATGAAAAATATCCAGATATAAATTGTCCGAGAATATTTTGGATGTTTTCCTTTTTTCGATTTCAATTGTATTTCTTTCAAAGGTATGTGTTAAATAAAACGTCAAAAGGTGATATGAGCAATTTGAGCAATAACTTTGGACAGACTATAGTTAGAATACTAATAAAACTAGAATAATTGTATTTATAATGTCGTTCTATAAATACATTTACCTGTTTGTTCGCAATTATAGCATTGCTTAATTATATACCTTAACTTTTGCAATTTTGTATATAATTGAGGTTAAAGCCATTGGCAAGTTTTTCAATATTATGTTTAAGGAATATGGGTTCGAGAAATTCATGCACCATTTTAATACTTTAAACGTATTTCAGCTTTCAATTTAATAACAATTCTTTATACATTTGTAATATTTCTTTTTGTATAAATTACAATCAAAATGCATATAAAGATAAAATGATTTTAAATATGTAAAACAATACTTTGAGGCTAAAGAATATAAATATCTACGAACAAACCCAATATTAAGGAAAGACCACTGGATACATTGTACATAGGATCTAGGGGAGCAGCTGGTGTCGTGATGTATCGACCACAGAATGTACACATTATACTCACTGAAAGTAGAACGCTTGCTGACGAAATAATGGCTTTGGGATAGAATTCACAGGGTATAGGAATAGTTAAATTAATTAGATAAAAGACTTCACAGACGGCTAATGCCTCAAAGAGAAAACCAAGACATGGTGGATATTTTTTGGGTTAACTGTAACATGAACGTTTGGATTCAACAAAATATAAAATATGGATGGTTATTTGAGATCTTTCATATATGGAGGTATGCTGTTCAGTGAAAATTAATTCTACTAAATTAATGTTGTAAGAATTACATTTTCAGTGCCTTTATGATAACAATACGGATTGTCACGTATAAACCAATACATTTAACTGATGACGCACATGATGTAAAATGTACTGAGGGGAGTATAGCGGGGTTTGTATGATTATACAGTATAATAATAACATATAAATTTAAATCCATAATGTAATCTTTAATCTTACTATAGCTAAACATTATAATAAGTAAAAAAAAAAATACTTTGAATATTAAAGGTTATAATTATGGTTGGCACGTGATAAAATTTATCGGGGTTTATTGGATTTGATCACGCCCCGACCAACATTATCACGTCATAATACCCAAAGAATGACTCCTTATTCCTTAAACCAAAATGCATTAATGAATTAATTTATACCTTCTAGCAACCATTGAATCGATTTTTTATTTAGTTAAATCTTTATCCACTACCCCCCCCCCCCCAAAAATGAAATAAAAAATAAAATGAAAGAGTGTTATGTAAGCACAGTGGGTCAAATTTAGAAGAAAGAACTCAACACCAAATCAGAAATAACAATACCAATAAGACCCCTTTATCAGTCCACATCGATCGCTATACCCAGGGTTATCAAATTGATATGGAGTTTAAATAAATTTGTCTCTACTTAAGGAGGCTGGGGGTCAAAATATAATATTATATAAAACCATCAAATTTATTTCAAAATTTTATATGCAATTTCTGAAGCTATCAGCTACTATTTGGTAAAGAAAAATTTCATATATTTTAATATAAAATTTGATCATTTTCCATCCTTTAAATGGAGCTCTTCTTTTAAAGGAGATCAATACTGTCTAAAATGGCAGCCACCCCCCAGCCCCTTAAAAGTTTTATAAGGTATAATATAAGAATTCAGATAGCTGAATGACCATGTTACTGCAAATACACAATGCAATGCAAGGCATGTCAAAACTTTTCGATAAGTTGCGAATCAACTCACTAATCGTGTGTGTGTGTGTGTGTGGGGGGGGGGGGGGGGGGGGGGAGAAAATACTTTAATATTGAAAGGTCTTTCTAAAGCGGTGTAAAAACATCAATTTTAATTACCAATGTAAATTGTTCGACTTAGAATTGTAACATCTAATGCAAGTGTTTGAATTTGAAATTTAAAAAAAATACTTGATCGACAACACAATTAGCTGGATTGCTGTTCCTATTTCAAAAATGTGAAAGTTATTAATTAAAAGATAAATAGCTGAACAATGGCTTTATATGGTCAAGGATCTATTGAGTAGTAACTTTTAAGGATGTTGGTGAGTGGGGACTTAACCATATTAAACAATGAAAAATTGATTTATCGGTACCCTGCTTCCAGATATTTCTTAGTTTGCTGCAACTCGATAGTACGCATAATTTTCCATTCTAAATATTTCAAGAAATAAACAGAAATGCTAATGAAAACTTCACCAGGATATGAACTTGGTTTTTTATGTGATGAAATCCTGTGAAGTCCTAATAGCTTTGTTAATTTTCTTCCCTTTCCTAATGGGGATTGAAGAAAAGAGTAATTGTGAGTTTGTATTTGGTCCGAAAATGTATGCGAGAATGA
The DNA here is from genome assembly GCF_902806645.1 of Magallana gigas. Lineage (NCBI taxonomy): Eukaryota > Metazoa > Mollusca > Bivalvia > Ostreida > Ostreidae > Magallana > Magallana gigas. The sequence goes on from NC_047563.1 coordinate 45,465,435, forward strand.
CAGTGGATTTTCTGACAATTGCATGAGTTAACCTACTGCATCTCAGTGGGACATCTATCAGAAGCATAAAAGAAACTATCACTTATATTTTTTTCAATCAAATACACATTGTACTGTTAGACATCCGTATAAACTCCATTTGTTTATTTATAGAAAATTATGCTATCGAACAATGGACAAGTGTTTATAACATGCTACACTACTTTATCAGCAGAGTGGTGTTACCTCCCTTTCCTCAAAGCCATTGCCCCTCCCTACCATTCCTAGCATGTATTAACTTGTTACTCACGCTGTTATGCATTTTGAAACGTCGCTTCCCACACCATAAGACTGTTGTGACAGTCAACAGTACCCTCATGAACAGGTCTACGATCTTAGCTGAAACGTTAACTGAATGATCAGATGTCAATGGGCCACAGTTGGAGCAATTAAGAAATCAGTCTGTATTGCTGGCTACAAGTTTGCTTCTCCCATCTCGTCACTGGGGCTATCATTATTTTACACCGTCTACAGATACATGTAGGTGCGACTTACGTACCCTAATATTGTAAACATGTCTATGTCAGTTTCATTTGGTTATATCTTACTCAGTGACATGATACAATTTGATACTTTGAAGTGATTTAGGACAGTCCTAAGGAATGTTCACTTGAAAGCAAGTAGGAAAAAAAATTGTCTTATACGATTTCTCACCAACAGGAGTTTAACCGGTTCAACCAGTAGCCCATTATTTACCATAGGAGTTTGCATACACCAACTATTCATTTTTTTCTTTATATTCAGGTAAATACAAATCTATATTACAATGCCATGATTACCCACATACAATTCATCAAATTAAAAAAAACCCAGAATCATCAGAGCTCTATGCAAGTACATAAGAATCAATTTGGTTTATATTGTTATTATATAGAGTGCATGACATACAAATGATAATTATTACCTTAGGATAGCCCATTAAAGCCATGTTAAAAAGCTTATATCAATGGGGTCCTTATTTAACAGTTATGTTGATAACAACAAAAGTGCCTTACAAATTTACATAATGGACTTTAGACAGGATACTGAAAAGGAATATAGAAAATGCTTTGAAAAATGACTTGTTTTTTTTAAATTATTTTTATAACTTAAAAGAAATAATAATACCAAGTTAAAAATGAATTTGGACAAGCAGTCATATAGTATCTCTTGCATTAGTAGACAAGGAAGATTTCACGGCTTTCTTAATTTTTTGTTTAGAACTAATTTCCTTGACCTCCAAAGGCAATGCATTCCAGTCTTTGATAGCATTGTAGAAAAAAAAACATGGAAACTCTTTACCTTTTATTTTAGGTATAATAAAATTCTGATTGGTTGCACTTCTTGTATTATTGTTATTCAATACAAAATTATCATTAATATATGCTAGTGCATTGCCATGGTATATTTTATTGGTTGAACCTTAATTGGACAACTCTATCTTCAACTGTTAACTTATTTAAATAATCTAAGATGCTACCAGAGACACTGTCTCTGGGACCCAGGTTTAAAACGAATCTTACTACCTTGTTCTGGGTAACTATAGATGCATACATATAAAGACACGTGCACTTAGTGCAGCGGCGCCTTGTTCTGCTAGCGAGGATCGAGTCCTCTTGGGACCCCGGGGCCAACACTAGTGGTCAGTCTCAGCTCGGTTTCTTCTGCTTTTTGAATAAGATGACTTATTTCTTCCGCATTTCGACGGTTTGTCTAATGTAATCTAGCTGTATTATTTTGTGCATTTATTTGCATAACGCAGTCATCATGTAGTGAACGAACGATGCAAAACTTTAAAAGTTTTAAGAGTTGCTTCTCTTAGTTCAAATGTATCTGGCTAGTCAATCTATCAATGTATTAAAAGCATTTTCGAAAAAGGTATATCATTTTGATATGCTAGATATTTAAAGTTCGAATGCAAAACGTTCTCTCTAATAAAAATAAGTTTTATAAGTGTATAATTAAAAATTAAAATCTGATTAAATAAATTGATTAACAGTATCGTGCAGTATATGTACATGTACATTTTCAACAAAGAAGCATACACGTACATTTTTGGGTCATATATTGTTAACAGTTTTTATGAAAGATAAGATGCAAATGTGATGACCTTTTTTATGGATAACTTGTTAAATGTCTTCAAATGGGTTAAAAATACAATCTTTAAATTTAAAGTTCTTAGAGAGAGAGAGAGAGAGAGAGAGAGAGAGAGAGAGAGAGAGAGAGAGAGAGAGAGAGAGAGAGGGTAAACACAAACCTACACAGTGTACATGAACGACTGAAAAGAGAGAAAATAAGAACTCTTATTCTGTAATTCAAAACTTGCTCACGAAAAATTATAATGTAACATCTACACTAATTACGAGTTTCTCTCACACAGAACACAATGTTACTGTATTAAAGGGATATCCTGACATGTACTTTATGTGTGATATTTGTGTTAATATATACTTTAATTAATGGGTCGTGAATTCGATCAGTTTGTTTTTATATTTGCGAAGATGAGAACTCTCATTTTACTCTTACCCACAATTTCATCGTTTTTACCTGGGATACGCCCCCTCATTTTAAGGCCGGGGGAAACAAGTGTGTAAAAATGCCCTGTTTTTTGTACTTGGTTGCAAGTCTTCATTATGAACGTGAAAAGATGGTATTTACTTGATAAGCATAAAAAAGAATAGATTCAACATTTAATAGAATGTGTGTAATTTTGTTGTGCCTTAATTCCATCTGTAATTTTCAAATTATAAGATTTCCAATTTTAAAGAAAACAATTTTTAGTAGGCCATTTAATGTTGTAGCATACAATACCAAATTAATTTTTGAACTTGTAATGGTATAGCGTGATTTTGATTTAATCAAAGCCTTAAATATTTTCTACAGTCATCAATTCTTCTTAGCTAGGTTAATTTAATTGGTGTATATCACGTCAACAATACGAAATTAATTTTGATTAAAGATGAGAATTATTAGAGATGAAATAAAATGAGAATTTCAAACTCAATCAAAAAAATAGCATTAAACGAAAGATGAACGGACAACCTTGTTCAATGCTTATTTTTCTACAGCAAAATATCTGCAGCTATTTTTATAGGCCTACTTACTGCATTATACAAATAACCTATAAATATTTTTGGATTACTTCCCTTTGACCGAGATGAGAAAGAGATTGAGAGAGAGAGATTGAGAGAGAGAGAGAGAGAGAGAGAGAGAGAGAGAGAGAGAGAGAGAGAGAGCAGTTGCACACGTTTTAAGCATATACATGCACTATATTCATAATATGTGTATTGGTATTGCTTATTTCTGAAAATTAGTGATTTTTCTTCTCTGTGTTTTTGACACATTAGTATAATATTATTACATATTTAAGAAACATATTTAATTTAAAGAATGTACTTCATATGTATACATGCAATTATCTCTGTACATGTAATTATTTCTTCGATACAACCTTAAACCTTTTAATTAAAGTACAGATTAATGTTAACTTTAGATACTTTATTAATCAGCTTTTACTCCTTTACCTGATATCAATATGGTCCATATTAGTTGACATTTCTTACAACACTTCTATATGGGACACTTTATAAGCACAAGAGTTCATTTTTGCTGTGCAGGCCGACCATGTTTGATCATAATTCAATTAGGTTTGGCAAATTATCGATGAATGATTTCAATCAGATCGAGGGAAATAACTCTTAAATATATGCAAATATAAATTAAGAATCTTGGTTTCTTTGTTTATAGATTGATATACGGAGTGCTATCCAATAACAATAGAAAACCATATACTTAACATGCATCAAACTATAGTACACTGTACACTACCAGTACTTAGTGGAGGTCACAGGTTCAAAAGCCAGGTTCAAACTTAACTCTCTCTAGATATTTTCTGATTGTCTAATCGTTGTACCGTGATTTTTGTTTTAGATATCTTTAGAATCCTCTTATATTGCAGAACATTTAGCTTAAATCACTGTGCAACACTTATGAGTTGACAAACCCTACTGTTATTATTAAGATATATATCAAGGACAAAGTTCAAGGGTCAAACTACACTACCAGGTATTCTGACACCAACTTTAATGCTGACATTTAACCTATGTGTTCTCGAGATGTTTCGCTTAAAAGAAATTGACAAATGTTGAAATTTTTAAACAAATCAGATCTTTGAGAAAATTAACAATAAATAACAGAGAATCTAAGCTGCTATTTTATTATGAGGTTTATATATAAAAGTAAGAATCTAAAATCCAGTTTCAATGACAACTGTCTAATAAGTGTCAAAAAATATTGTAAAGTTTGATATTTATCAAATCTAAAAAATGATCATTTGGTACTCAATACAATGCAAACATTTCTTTCCAAAAGTAAGGAAATATCCTTACTATAAAATAATTATAGAATTTGTTAAATTATCAGTTTTATCATATGATAGTTTAAAAAATATCTGTAAAGAATAAGAGATGTTTGCAACGCCTAAATCTTGAGATTAGTTTTAGTCAGCAAATGTAATAAGGACAAAGGTTTAAATGTTTGAATTTCATTTATCAACACATATCGATTTTATTTTCACATAAAATATATAGGTTATGAGTATTTATATAGAGTTGCAGGAATAAAATACAATCTCTCAGTTGTTAGTGTCACTAAAGTCTGATAAACATAGCACAAATTACACACACACACATACATTTTGGTTACATTTTATATAGGCCTAATAAACAATTGTTTATGTATAAGAACATAGCATTACATTTGCACATGGTGACATTTATTTACATTAAATTATATGTGAAGTTTACTTTGTAGACATGTAATGAAATGTTCACAATCACATGCTGTATTGGATTTTCTTCACTTTACCTGTTTTCATTTCAGCCACAAAGAGTTTGTCTCTGGTGTCCAAACATAAACCCCATGGATATTGTAAATGACAGTTGTCAATGTAGCGGAGGAACTGTCCATCCTGATCCAGGATGTGAATAAAGTTGTTGTTACCATCTGTTATCAGGATCCGACCCTGGCTGTCTGTAGTGATGTCCAATGGATTAAATGGTTCCTTGGCGGTAGAGGGAGGACCGGTGTAGTTAAATCGAAGTTTCCCGGCCTGATCAACCACCACTACTGCACCGGCTATATAGTCAGCAACACAGATATCTAGGTTCCTGTTCTCACTGATGTTTTTAGTGTAATTTTCGGATGAATAGAGAGGTTGTCCTTTGTCATTGTATTGAATTGTTTGTTTCTCTGTGGAGCCAGAGTAATGCACAACTTTTGCTTGTTTCTCATCATCAGTGATCATAACAACCAGAAGGTCACCAGAGGAGGTACTACAGACATAGAGAGGATACCACCCCTGTAGTCTGATCACTGTCTGTATCTGTGTATTCTTCACTGTGTTCACAGTTCTATCATCGGGATCAGTATAAACTAGTTCACCACTCTGTGTCACTGCTATATCACATGGTATGTTCCCTGACTTGGTTTGGATTGACTTCACTAGTTTACCGTGGAGGTTGTAGAGTCTCTTTATATTGTCCTTACCACACGTCCACAGTTCATCGTCGCTCAGACAGGACACAAGGCGTAAATTATTAGGTTCTCCATACTCGGTGTTTATTTCTGTGATGATCCGTGGTACATCAATGAGCGGTCTGTGCGGGGGGGAGGACTCAGCACCAGAAGAATCCAATGTGTAGCCATGTTCTTCTGTTTTAACAGATAACGCTGAGAGAGACCCAATCTGCTGATAAATCTGTTCTTTGTTAATCTTCTGAGGAATGAATCTTGGTAAAGAAACTGCGAGTTTAGGAGGTAAAATTCTGAATTCAGCAACCCTGGAGTTGTAGGCAGTGACGAGGCTGACATCATTGGAGTTTAGTAATTTCTTTAGATCAGCAATGCACTTTGTGATTTCAGAAATACTGCATTTGATTTCATTTTCCTGCTTATCAAGGACTACCAGGTGTTTGGATTCCATTTCATCCACGTCAGATATCAGTTTCATGATGGCAATGTCTATTTCTTTGTGCAAGTCTTCTCCATGTTTGTATAGAGCTGTTGTTAATTTGTTGGAGTTTTGATGCAGATCAGATTTCTGAACTGGGATATTAGATACAATCTCTTGGTATTTAGGATAAATCAATTTCTCTAATTCATCTAAATCTCTCTGTAGTATATCTTTCTTGCTTTCAAGGGTTTTTAAAATTTCAACTTGTTTGTGTCCTATATGTTCACCTGAGGAGACACACTGCACACAAATAGGAATGGTACATTGTTCACAATAAAGTTCACATAGTTTTTTGGAATGTTTTGAACATTCAGGTGCGAATCCCCGCTTTTTGAATGTTACCACTTTGTGTTCTTTGGATTCATCGGATAGATGTTCCCCCACACAGGCTTTACACAGATGTATGTGACAAATGTCACAGTACATAGGGGGGCCCGGGGTCTCACAGAGATGACACCGTAACACATCCTGGGCCCAAGTACGGGGGTACATGGTCAGACACCTTGATAGATTTGTTCAGTGAATTCTGAAGAAAAATAATAACTCATCAGGTTAAATAAAATAATGTTTTCAATATGAACATCAACCTAATTATTGTGAAAAAAATAAACATACGGGTGAACTATTGCGAGATTTAAAGGAAGTAAACAAGTTTTCGTTCTTTATTATGACCTTTAAATAATTTGAAATTATTGCTCCTTTTTACTTCATTTAGCGTTTAGATATATAACAGAATTTTTTCCCGAGAAAATCTACAAACAATTGCTATATGTAATTCATTATACACCGGTTGTTTGTTTAAAAACAGACTACATACCTTCACTCTTCAACATGGCGACTCAGGTATTTTACTTCCTGGTCTGGTCGCTAAGGCGGTGTGACGCGCTCAGTCTGCCTGTGCGTGAGATTATCACGTGATAAAATGCAGTGGCGGATATCAGGGGACCCGTTCTCCCCTTTTGGTGCAAAATTTCTTTTTGGTGATATATTTTAAGCCTCCTTTCTATTAAAAAAAAAAGTGTTTCGTCGTATTTCACAATTAAACTCTTTACAGGTATGCACTGTAGAAGTGCACATGTGACACATCTGTCAGTTTGTCATATCACAAACAGTCCATTTGCTAAACTTATAGTGTCTCAACTTGCACAAAACGTAATAAGAATTATAATTTATTAATACCTCATTAAATATCTTTTTAAAAATATTTTTGTTTATTTGCATTGTTTAACAAACATTAATAACAAGCACTATTTTCTTTCGATTTCTTTTCAGACCCCCCCCCCCCTTTTCCATATTGGTTATATAAGAAATCCACAAAAAAGACAATAAACGAAACGATTATGTCAAAACTTCCTGTAACTGTGAAAGAAGTTTCAAATCTTTCTGTTGAAAACACATCACATTTTTAGAAAGTTTAGAGAGTTTCTTGATTGGAAATACGCTGGAGTATATTTTATGATTGATAATTTTACTTTTACCAGTTCTTGAAATACGATGGGCAAGTCCGATAGTAATGAGTTGTAGTAGTGATTCAATATGAGAAATAACATGATACATACAAAAATCGATTTAATATCGTACGCGGATTCAGAATTTTTTTTCAGAAAATTAAAGCAATATGAGCTGCATGTTTCATGTTGATTTCTTTTTTACTAAAATGTTCTGTTTTACTAAGATGGCAAAAATATCATGGTTTTTAAGTTTCTGTTAGCCATATTTTTGTGGAAAATACCGTTAAGAAGCCTTATTTGGAGCAAAATTGAATTATTGTCGTCCTGTATACGTACAAAGATTGATTTGCTATATATTCCTTAGAAGAGAAATATTTCCTTTGACAAAAATTAATGGTGTTTTCAAATCTTATTTATCATAAAAGTTTAAGTTATATGCAGACTTATCATACTAGCAGGTTTTAGCAGCAAAGTAAAATTCTAAAATATACATTGTACAGCTCATATTGCATTAAGTTTCAAGGGAGAATTCCGTTTCCTAGAGGGGGTCCATTAAGGCCTATACATGTATTTGATAACATATGGTGCATGCCTGGTATGTGTTTTAACAAGTCCGAAATTTCCGTGGGATTCCGGACTCCTCCTCAACCCCCCCCCCCCCCCACCACCCAGATTAGGCCTATTTAAAAAAATTGAGTGTTTTTAGGGTAACACTGATGAAAAAATTAGTTTAGGTAGGTAGGGATTTTTTTTATTTTATCATATTTTTCTCTGCATGAATCCTAAGAATGTTTGTTTGTGTCATATTTAATAATGGGTTTTTAATAGAAATAAATTAAAAAAACACAATTGGATAAAAAAAGACTTCTAAAAATTGTAGGATCGGGGCATTTTTGTAGGTTAGGTCGGGTTACCCTAAACATACAACTTTTTTTTTTAGGCCTTAGGTCATGAAAATGTATATTTATCGACGTAAATACGTATCATTTCACAAATCTGTGTTCAGTACTAAAAACACAAACAAAAAACTAACTTGTTTTTACAGATTAAATAAAGTTTTAATTTCCGGTGTAACGAAGAATATTGACCCGGGTTGAAAATTGACCCGGGGGTCATTTTTCAACGTTGAAAATTGAGACCAAAATCGTGAAATTTATTCCCGGGGTCATTTTTCAACGGTATGAGAAAGATTTTTCTAAACTCTGAAGACATCGACACGTTGAAAATTGATCCTGTTAAGAATTGACCCCGACCTCAGAGTTTTGATCTGGACTGGAACTTACTCTACACATGTACAGTTTAAATGTACAATCATGCACTTATTTGAAAGTTTTAGTTTTAAAATGTTCATACTGTCCGATACATATGCGGACGGGCTAATTTCTTTTAGGTTGATAGGTCCAATTAATCATTTAATTTTTAGACTGAAAATATGATATCCATTTATTATTTCTATACTATGTAAATAAAGCTAAGAAAATAACCGTTTGCTTCGGAATGGAACAGGCGAGTAGGGCTAGAATACTTGTTGACATAGATGACATGGTTTTCATTCCCTCATGTGACAGAATTTTAAGTTTCAACTTGTCATAATCTCTGATAAATATATCTAACAAATGTATTGCCCGTTATTGTCACTTTTAAGGCAATTCAACAGAGCTCTATTCGACAAGCACCTGGCGTTGTATTTTCTAATAATTGAAAATATAACCTCTATACTGTTTTATTGGGTAAAGGGTATATATATTTATATGAAGACAAAAGGATATAATGACAGATACCTATGCTTAATTTGAAGAAGTCAGCATCCCTGACAAAAAAATAAATGAATGGTTGTCATATTTTTATCTTTTTTTTATGTATACTGTATTATACATATATACTAAACAATAATTTTTCATAAACTTGTCGGATTAACTTTATTGCAGCACCATCCAATTTTTTCTGCATGTGCAGAGTCATAGTTCTTTTTAAAAAATGCAATTTATTTAGAAGTAGCAGTGAGTTTTCAATTCCATTAATTACCAGTAAATTAGAAACACGGGCAACTGACGTAATATATTTCCTCAAAATTAAAAACATATAGCATACAACAAAAATGTTATCAATTTTATCTTTAAAAAGTAGGTTTGCATCTAAATATACAGTCGAAGGATGGTTGATCTAATTATATTAATGGTATACATGAAAAGGCATGCAAAAAGTTGAATATATTAAGATTACTCAAACATACAATTGATAGATAAACACTTGTTAAAATTCGGCTTTTATCAGACCTAGACTGGAATATGGTGATGTTGTTTGGAGCAGCTGTATCAAGGAAAATCCGATTTGCTTAAACATGTACAAATTGAAGCAACCAGGACAGTGAAAGGGATCAGAGTTAATTCTTCTAAAATCATTTTATATTGTGAGCTTAATTTGGAAACCCTACAATCTCGAAGGGATAAACATAAACTAATTATATTCTCCAAGATTATAAATGGTTTAGCACTACAAGATATGTTAGATTGAATTCAATCATATTTTCTAACTGAACATACATATAATCTTAGGTCGAATGAGCTTTTTTACTATCTACCACTATATACTTATTGCAATAGCTTTGCTCCGTCTACATGTCAATTATGGAATAATCTTCATGCAGGAAAGAAATTTCATCAACTTTATCTTTCTTTAAGTCAAAACTTAAAAAACAAAATATACCTAAAGCTGACAAAAATTTCAGTTAAGGCAATGGGAAATATTATTTTACGTCAATTACGGAATAAAGCTAGTAAAGCTTACTTTAAGGATTTTTTAAACTGATGTTTATAGTGTAGGTCTGCATTTGAAGGAAATGTGGTTTTTCCCCCTGGATATCCAAGATATACTCAACAAAGAGACGAACTTTTTAAACAACTTATTGACATTAGTGTACATTTTTATATGAACTATTTACTTTATGCTAGTTCTAATTTTTCATATAGATAAAATTGTGAAATTGTTTCCCATGTTTATATTTATATTAGAGCTCCAAAGCGTTTTTGATTCTCTGAGGAGGAAGTAGACGAGGTGACCTACTTACCTATTTATAACGTGTTGAAACAATGCAATGTCCAGTGTTGTTTATGTTGACAGTGGTTGATATTTTCCCTTTATATTCAGATATGAGATTTTTCTTAATAATACGCTGCAATAAGACTGCGGTGTAAAAAAAACCCCACAATCTGCATTTTAAAAACAATATATATCATTTTTTAAGTTAAAATGTTGATGACAATTTTATTGTATAGGATTGGGGTGTTCAGATATAAAAAGATAAAAAAAACTTCGTGACAAGCCCCTGTGATTCTTGATCATTTTGCAGGTATGTTTTTGAAGACCAGTAGATAATTTTCTTGTGTGTAATTTCCCAAGAAAAGATAATGCGTTCCTGTGTGTGAGATGGATGGATATTATATTTCTGCAAGGAGAAATTTTTTTTAAGGGGTTAAATTGGAGGTGATGTCTTCCTCAAAGACTTTTTGGGTGCATGGGGGGTTGTTTGAGAACCTATTTGGTGATGAAAAGAGTGTGAAATATGTTTTGGAATTAATAATAGGCCTCAAGCCCTTCCTCAAAAGATCAAAGCTTAATTAAATCGCTTAAGATTGTCTTTACTTCTGTAAATCTTGATAATTTTTTTCATATCAAAGATTTGATAATCAATTTGTCATGTTTAATAAGAATACAATCAAACAAATATATAAAACCTATAAGAAACTGACTAATTCAGCCAACTGCACTCTGACATACATGTATATTTTCTAAGTACAGATCTCACAATGTGGTGACCATAGAACTACATGTAGTATCCCAGTGACCTCTTATTTAGGGCAAGGAATTTTAGGCAAAATCTCATTATTCCTTGTCAGGGATGGGGTAATGGTAATTCTTGTAGAGCTTTAATCATAATGATATATAGTTAACATTAAGATGGGAAATAAATTCTCTGTAATCATTAGGTGCCTGATGTAAGACAGTCAGACCAGAACCTAGTGAATGCTGTGTCTATATCGGGAGAGGCCCTGGAGTCAGATGACGAGGGGGAGACAGACCCGCCCATCCCCGCCCTTAGAGGTACCATTCCATGATTGTCAATCAGCTGATTCATGCAATATCTATATTCTGTATAATGAAAATTCAGGCAAAACTTTTTGAATACTGGAGCTCGAGGTTCCTACTTAAATGCAAGGAATTAATATCCAGATAAAATCATCAGAAGCATATCTCACAGATGTTAAATTGTTGTTTTTTTTTTCTAGATATAAACTAAATAAAACTATGATAAACATTTGAGGTTTGTGATTTTATATTTTCGTGATTTGATGCAAAACGGTTGAATTGCGGAATTGAGTACTCAATTAAAATAAGGAATCTACAGTAATTTTATTTTGTATTAAAATAATTTCCAAACTGAATAAAATTAATTTATTTTTAAACAATTACATGCACACGAGTGTATGCATGTTTTAAAACTTGTAACTTTTGAGTTTGTTGGTATGCAGTGGGTCTTGTAGAAATTTATTTATACATCACTAAACTTGCTTTCTTTTCTTGTTGAAAGAAAACAAAGATTTTGTCAAACTGTGCAGAAAGTAATTGCTAAATAAAAATCATGTTGGTACATGTGGTAAATTTTTCTGATGTTCTCACAGATCTTGTACCCCTGTTATTCATTATTTCTGAAAGATTGTAGTTATTTTATACAAGTGTTTACATGTTACTGTATTATATTTTTTCTTGACTTAAAAAAAACTTCTATGCATGTTTAGATCAATCTGGGAAAGTGTCAAAACATATTTTCTTTTTCTTTGTTTTTAATGTTTATAGTAGAACACAGAGAGAGTGAGACAGGACAAGAGGAGACTGGATCTCACACAGTGACCAGACTCTACTCCAGTAAACCAAAGTATGACAGGTAAGTAATCAATATGTGCATAAACCAGGTGATGTAGATATACAGGTGTATGCAAGAATATAAAACAGAGAGAGAGAGAGAGAGAGAGAGAGAGAGAGAGAGAGAGAGAGAGAGGAGACACTGGATTCCATTCAGTGACCAGACTCTAGTCTAGCAGACCTAAGTATGACAGCTAGGTAATTATGTAAACAATAGAATGCTTTGTTTGGTGATTTATACGGGATATGAAAGTGGCAGCATTTCAGAAAAAATACATTTCTCGCTAAAAGGGGTTATGTATTGTTTTTTCTGCAATGATCGCTACCCTAATAACCTGCATAAATCAACAATGAAAGTATTTTTTTGTTTATATTTACATCTTTCTTTTAACAAATTAATAGATTGACTGTAAAAAGTTAGCAAAATTCATTAAATTACTGTTAATGTGCATAAGGTACGTTAGCTAAAAGAAACAGTAAATAGTCTTCTATTGGAATATGAGTCTGATATCGGCATGATGTTTTGTGCAGTCCTTGATTTTTCTTTGGTTGATGAAGGTTTCCATAAATATGGTGCATAGATTTTAGTCCTATGAATTGCAATAAATTTTGATAAGAAATGGGGTGAATTATACTTGTTGAATGTAAATATACATGTATATGTACAAGGTGCATGTATTAGGTATATTAGGTATTTTTCTGATTTAGTTTTCTGTGGTTGGAGAGGATACAGCATGGATGTAATAATGTAATCTATTTTATGTTATATTGATTAACATGTATCTGTCAACACAATTTGTCCTCTCATGTTTATTCGCATGGACAGAGTACTGTTTAACAAACATAATAAACACCAATAAATTTAAAATGAAAAAAATAATAATTTATATATATATATATATATATATATATATATATATATATATATATATATATATATATATATATATAAATATATATATATATATATATATATTCATGTATCTGTAGAATTCTGATATTGTTTCTAAGTTAACATTTGGCTCATTGCTCATTTTATTTTTTTCCAGTCTGCTCCACAAGAAGTTAAGTAAGTACAAGGACCAATCAAAAACTTTTTGTCATACACCATTAATTTTGTAAACATTTGTTTAAAATTTAAAACGTTGCACTAATTTCAATCAGTTTGAATTCAAAATACTTAACATATATCGGTATACGTAGGAATCATTTATAATTTAAAACTTCAAATTTTAAGGTCACAGCACAAAGTCTGTTGTGTTATGTAAACAATAAACCACATCATTTTGAAAAGAATGTTTCCATTTTGTTATGACAGGAGAGAAGAATGCCAGTTTGAGGAGACACTTGGTGGATTCTGTCCATCAGATGTACCTGGTGTCTGCCAAAGATCTACACAACACAAGTCTCCAACTCCATAAGTCAAAGGCTTTGATTGGGGTAAGTACATGTAGTAAACATCAAAGGCACTTATTTGAGTAGGTACATGTAGCCATCAAATCAGATGCACTTTTTGAAGTAAGTATATGTAGCCTACATATCAAACAGACTTATTTGTGTATGTATACATACATAGCTTACAAATCAAAGAGACTTATCAGGTAGGTACATGTAGCCAATAAATCAGCTTATTGCAGTTATCATGTGAAATCAATCAGGAATCAATGAACTCATTGTAATTGTGATAGAGGTGTTTGTGTTCAGATGGACAAAGGGGGATAATTCATCAAATTTAATCTATTTATTGTTGCTGGAGATGCTTTGTATTTGAAGAGTAACACTGCTTTTAGAAATTATAGAATAATTAATACCAGTATATATAAAGTACATGTGAGTGGTTAAAACCAAAACCCTGTAAATTGTGTAATGTTCTCAGTGTCTAAAAAATTGTTAGTACAAGAAAAATCATCCAGAAAATTATCTAATGTTTAAAATAGCCAACAGGCTGTGATAACAGTTCCCCCATTTTCTCCCTCATTTATAATCTCTGTACAGATTACTTTAAATGTACTACATTTGGTTGTGTATTCTTTTTTCGCGCTTTTCGCAGAATGTGGCTTCTGATAACTCAAGTACATTGCTAAATGAAATGCCTATAAGTAAAAGAATAGTCACATCCAGGAATACACTAATTTAAATCCACGACATCTTGTTAAAAAATTAATTTCTGCCAAAAATTGTACAAGCCAAATCTAATATGTTTACAGTATTATTAGGTTTAAAGTGCTTCAGTAATGGTTTAAGTCAAGCATTGGAGGTAGGCAGGGTAAGCCCCACTACCTTTTTGATGGTCTATGTACTTGTATATGTACAATGTATATGGTATTGTGAATATGACATATATCTATTTTTACATGTTATAATCATTCTAATATATGTATTTGTAGGATCTCTCCCACAATATGAGGAATCTGACCAATGACTTGTTTCACTTGGAGGACAGGGTAGACATCATAACTTCCTGTATGATCCTACCAGACATCAATATTAATGTCAGTGGAACCTCAGTGTCACAATGAGAGAGAGAGAGAGAGAGAGAGAGAGAGAGAGATGAGAGAGAGAATCTTAACTCCTTGTATGATCCTACCAGACATCAATATTAGTGTCAGTGGAACCTCAATGTCTCAATGAGAGAGAGAGAGAGAGAGAGAGAGAGAGAGAGAGAGAGAGAGTCTTAACTCCTTGTTTGATTCTACCAGACATCAATATTAATGGCAGTGTCACCTCAGTGTCAGAGAGAGAGAGAGAGAGAGAGAGAGAGAGAGAGAGAGAGAGAGAGAGAGAGAGAGAGAGAGAGAGAGAGAGAGAGAGAGAGAGAGAGAGACACTTGTACATGTATATCTAGCAGTCTTTACATGTTTAAGTTTAATATTTAGAAATATATGAATTGTCTATTAAGTTACATGCACATTGATTATAAACATCATTGTTTTATTTATACTTGTGTACATGTAATAAATAATATTTTAAGAATATCAATATTTATTCTTTGATTTTTTTTCATTGAGGATGAATACTAATGTTTTGGATTAAGTTTTTAAATTTTTCATTTTTACATATATGTGCCACCAACATGCATGTACGCGAAATAACGATTTTAAGCCTATTTTAAAAGAATATCCAGTGTTGAGTGTGAAGACCATTCAACCAAGTGGGAAGGGGCGATCTTCATATTCTAAAAGATATGCATGAAATGAGGAAGATCATGAAAGACAGAATTGTAAAAAGTCTTCACATTAACGTTGTTCCAAACACAATGATTACTGATAGAGATCGTAACCGATAATGGACGTCAATTTATCGATGTCAGTGCAGAATTTAGGGATTTTATAAAACAAGTAGACAGAACATTGGCCAGTGGGTCCATTGTGGCCTCATACTGAAGGGGAAGTAGAGAGGCAGTATCGGTCAAACTTTAAACGATGGAAAATTGCTGATTAAAGGAATAAGCGAGATCAGTTGCTCTGTATAGAACAACGACTTATTGTACTACGGAAGTTAGTTTGTCGGAAATGCTACTTAAACGGAAAATACGGACTACCCCTTGACACTCCACTCTATGATAGGTCTAAATGACATGGACCAGAAAGTTTGTGACCAAGATGCAGAGAAAAAAAGGAATCACGAAATACCATGGATAATCAAGAGGAAGGAAATTGATATCGCTGAAGGTGACAAAGTTTTAATAAACGGCGATGTGAAAAACAAACAGATATTGTCGTCATAAATTGAAGATATTCTGTACGAAGTTGTGTCCATAAAAAGGAAACTGGTGTTACCCTACAGGGAAATGGTGCAAGTTATAAGTGTAACGTTACTCATGTGAAAAAGGACCGTGAATGTTGAATCCTCTAAATCCGATGCCCGATGTGTAAGTTATATCGCGCCCTGTTAGAATACGTAAAGTTCCAAGCCGATTCAAGGATTATCTGACAAAGACATTATTGTGTGTTGGTGATTGGTCAGAATAAGTGAAAATTATCTGTGTGAACTATGTTTCTCTATCTTTTGTTTGACATGACCCTTACTTAATTGCTGTAATTAAAATGATTATTTAATTTAATTCTTACTTTTTATTATAAAGATTAAGGATGATGTTTACTCAGAATGAAAAAAATTTCCACTGATGATAATGAAAAACCAACTATTGTGTGTTATAGACCTTTTATTGTAGTGTTATTTTTCATTTTCAAAAAAGTAGGTCAATGACCTACTTTTTGAGTTAATGGCCATTGTGTATTTTTGGAAAATTAAAGGAAAATCACTTAAAATTTTACACTATGATTGAGATTTTCTTAATTGTGAAAATAATACAAATTGCTCAACACTTTTGAAAATGAAATACAATTTATGAATGGCAGTGACACTAAATACATACAAAGCATTAAGTTTTCCTTCACAATTTTTATAAATATTCCAGTCCGAATTTCCTCTATCACTTTTCAAATTCCTACCAATTTTTGATCCAATTTTACAAAAAATTGAATGATGATAATACAAAAACATTTATAGTATTAAACTACTTATATTAATCTTATTCTGTTGGCATATAATTTATATGAGGTCAATGATCAAAATTTTGAGATATGGTGTCTTTTCTCGTTTTTAAGCATATTTCAATATTTTTTAAATTCATGCCATACGGTTATTATAATGAATTAATGAGGAAAAACTACAAGAAAATATGCAAAATTATATAGACTAAAATATAAAATCTTAACTTTTGATATTAGAGTACTTCCAAAAATGTTTTAGCAGAAAACAAAATCTGCAAAATTTAGTCCGAATTTCCTCTGTTTGGCTAAAAGTCTATTTTTGTTTTGGCATAATTCCATAATATAGTAGAAATATCGAATATTATGTCAATAATAATTCATATCACAGATACTTTTTGTGTTTAGAACAAATTTTACTCATGACATTGAACTTTATAACAATCTGAATTCGAGAACTCAAACCCTGAGTAAACAACACCCTTAAAGTGCATTAATTCATTTATGCAGTGGGTAATTCTATAAATACATTTTTTTTCATTTTAGTAGCATCTTTTTTGAAAGTGTGCGTGGGGGTGTGTATGTGTGGGGGGGGGGGGGGGGGTACACTCATCCAAGAATTTTGACAAGAAAAAAGAGGGAAAATTGAAAACTTAAAAAAACCAAAAAACAAACCCAGAAAATCCTTATCCGTGGAGAGGGTGGATGTATACCTTCTACTTCAAATTCACTGATTATATCCTTAAATTTACATTTTCCAGTGTCTTTGCCTATGATAACACTACGTATCAATTTTTTATTATATAACACATAACTTCAAATGACGCCAAATGGATGCACCAGCGGGGTTTCCTTATTTATATTTAAATACTGAATCGTACGATAGCTTAAAATTATATAGATTTAGGTAATAGGGAATCATTCTTTGAATATTATGATGTGGTGATCATTTCGGTCGGGGCGTGATCAAATCTATTAGAAAGCCCTTCGGGCTTTATTAGACTTGATCACACCCAGACCGACATTATCACTTAGTAACACTCAAAGAATGATTCCTTATTCCTTAAATATTCTATTCAATTTTTTTTACATGGACCTAACAAAAGTGGGAGTTGGGGGGAGGGGGGGGGGGGGCTCTGTTTATTAATTTCTTTATATGTGAATTCAAGATACATCTTGCTCCGTCAAAAAAATGGGGGGGGGGGGGGGGTGAGTGGTTGAACAACCCCCTGATGCTACATGCCTCGACTATTCAACAGTTATTGACAGAGAATGTTATATAAATGTAAAATAGTCCAGTGACACTAGTTTTTAATTCTATATATCTTAAGACCAATTTGATTGTAAACTAAATTTTTTGTATTTTTTTAACTTAGGTAAAACTGATAGTTTTATTCTGAAAAGAAATGAAACTTAATAATGTAATAATAGTTATCCTGTAATAATAGTAATAATGTAATAATAGTAATAATGTAATAATAGTTATCCTGTAATATTGTACTAATTGTTTGAGTTTGGTTTATATTTGTTGGTATTACAGAAAGTGAATTAATAATCAAGAGGTCCGTGCAGTGGAATCATCTGAGTTGAGATCTTTATTTGAGAACAGTTAAATCTTACACAAATGTATCACAAAGATCGTTGCTTGCTGTACATTTGCCTATAAAATCACTATTGTTTTCTATTTTTCTCTTCATCATATCTTTCTTGTCAGGTATATTTGGGTTTCCAGTCATAGGTTTCTATGATAAGTTAAAAACAAAGACAAAGATTGTCATAATAATTTACATAAAATAGACATACTTGTTATGTATTTCATTTCAACAATAAGACTTTTATTTAGCTTGTAATTATGTTGTTTTTAATTATCACAATCAATGTGTATGCAGCTTGTTTAAACAAGGGAGAATTAAAAAAGAAAGAATAATAATTTTCAAAGTTTTAAAAAAGCGTAGTAGAATATTCGAAATCATTAAACCATATATATCTTATATCTTTTGTGTTTGTTTGTTTTTTTATTTTTTATTTTGTTTTTTTAATTTTTTGTTGGGGGGGGTGTATGTAAAACGTATCTTTATTTCATAAAATTCACTGATTTACATATGTACCTATTGATACGCCTGTCCAAGCATTTAATGGTTCTACGACGAGGCAGCTGATCAAAATTACGATGATAACCTTCATATCTTTAATATAACAACTCTTTATTAACATATTGAGGATACATGTATCAGCAACAGAATCAATTTAAAGGAAAATAACCAATATGTATACAGTAACCATTAAACATATAACCCTAATATTTTGATACAGTGCGTTATTACTTTTTTATCATGCGTGCATGCATTCTATCATGTATTATGTTCAATTATATTAATGAATGTAAAGTATATCTTACCGTGTTTTACGTTTCCGATAATAATATGTACATGTACGAGCTTACTATTCTTGCCATTTTTGCCATAATTAGGTAAATAAGATAAATGGAACGTTTCAATATCGGACAATTTTATAACAATTCTACCTAGAGTCTCCAATATCCAAATACCAAACGAGAACAGAAACTCATTTCAAACAATGATTCACAAACGTTCTTAATCAAGGTGGCTCTATACACCACTTTTTGATGACGCAGTATGCAAAAAAGTAAATATTTAATCTGGAATCATGCAATTCCGGTACTGGCTGATTTAAACTGAGGCGAATTGTATGAGGACCGCTCTATTAAAAAAAATGTTAAATGAATATTAGTCTTAGGTTTAATTTGTTAATTGGAAAAATTATTACTTACAAGTAATTTGACACCTTCGCGTTGTGTCGTATTATTTATCGTAAAAAAACAATAAAATCAAGTATTAATTTTTAAATAGTTTCCTTCCCATTTTCGATATCTTACAGCGTAGCTCAGTGGGTTAGTGGGTTCACTACAAACCTGTAGGTCTTAAGTTCGAAACCCGTTGAGGACAATACATTTTTTAACTTTCCAAAATTTTCTAAAGCGTATTTTTTGGTTGAATACTGTGAAAAAAAATCTAAACCGGTGAAAGTATTTTGATTATAATATACTTTAATCCACATTAATATTAACAGATGTTCCTAACCATTATAAGGGAGGGTGGCTTTGGATTTTTCTCAGGTTAGGATACATAAATCCCATTAGTTAATTTTCCCTTTTATTTATTTGACTTAGCTTTGCATTAAAACGAATAAATTAACTTATATAGGCCTATAATGAAACATGTATGTATTAATCATTCCATCATTATCTTTAGGAAATTTTCTTTAACTCAGAAATGAAAAGTCCCCAAGATGTTTGGGCCTTGGGACTTAGGAACGATAACTCTTACCTGAGGAACTTTCGTACCAAATAGAATTCAAAATATTTTTTGTGTTTATTTGCAATGATTTTTATTTAAATTTTTTTATGTCACAGTTATTAAAATACATTTTCTTATAACACCAAGCAGCTTTTTCAGATGATTTGTCAACAGAGTAAGAAAATATGAAAAATTATGTTTTGGGGAAATACTAAAAAGAATTGCAATAATAAAATTTTTGAATGTTAAGAAGTATTATTATATTTTTTTTTAGGTGTCCGAAGGAAATATCCATCATATGAAAAAAAAAAATTCTCTCAATTTCTTAATAGTTAACTTTGTAAAAATTATTTTACAAAAACACGAAAAGCATTTGAGCTTAAAAAATACCTATAGTATCCCTATCATCAATCATTGATAAGTATATGTTTTGTGGTCTTCTATTGAAAATTGGAATAAATTGTGGGTGTATAGAGCAACCTTAATGTAAGAAATTATAAAGGATAGATTGATGAACAAAATCATCATTCCTATGATACTTTAGGCACTCAGTTTATTCACTTTTTGTCGGATATACATGTATCTAATACTTTACGGATTCATTGCGGATAAAATTGAATGTTACAGCACTCTATACGTGAAATGTTTCTTAATTTTTATCATTATGTTAACTTATTAATAACAAAACACCTTATATAATCTGATTTAATATTCACTGTGAATAAAGATTGATGCTAAATTGTTTCCTATATACTAGTAAGTAAGTTCATACATGTATTTTCAGTGAATTAATTTTAAATTTAATGTTGCAATATTTCGCCACTCTAAAAACTTGTTTATTTATCGTTTTATATGTTCTGCTTTGAAAAGGGGGTAATAAAAAGTTGTAAAGCATTTAACAGCATTCAGACCTAGTGAACTATGATGAAATCCTATACGAGTTAATAGCAAAATCCACTAACAGCACAAGTACATGTATCACTTATATTACACGATCTTTACATTAATGAAAACAATTGATATTATTTTCTCTTCTATGAGATATCCAGTTGCTTACCGGAAATAAATGGTGTAACAGAAATAAATGCTTGCTTTATAACTGAAGGTGCACACATTCTGATATGAACCAGATGTCATTCGAACACGTTTTTCTTAAAATAGCCTCGTGCATCTATTTCTGGATTAGTTTTAAGATTGAATACCATCTGTGTAGATATTAAGCAATCTATATCTGACTATTTGTTCATGAAATTCATATACCTCACTCGTGAAAAAATAAACTTTTAGCATATTGTTAAATGTTTCTAAATAATTCAAGGTTTAAGCTTTTAAATTCTTTTGCATAAAACGCACTGACACAACTTTTTTTTTATTTTAGTAAAAAATATTAACTGTTTAGTAAATCAAATGGATAAAACATTTATGCCGTTTGTTTTGATTTGTAATATTGCGCTGAATTATGTCGGCATAAAAATGTTTATTTTAGAAACATAATTTATTACCATGATGAAATTCAGTTTAGAAATAAAAAGAGTCCTAAATGATCATGCAGCAGTAGGGTTTTTTTATCGGTGTCATCTCACGTTTATATAATATACACTTCTGGAGATCTTCGCAGAGTTCTGAGACAACTTTGAACACTATTGGAAATACTTTTTAATGCCTTTTTTCAGGACAACTGCTAGACAGGACCTTTTCTGAAATTGGGGAAATGGTTCATTTTTTTTCCTGATATGGTATGAATAGGGAAATCTTGACCCAGGTAAGAATGTGTGAACCCTTGTCCACACATTCTCAGAATCCATGGGTTTTCTATCACTGCAGTGTAACGGATAGAAAACCCGTGGGGTCAGACGATGTTTATTCCCTCCTTACATGTACGTGCATTTTACAACCTCTCTTCTCCCCTCTCTGTATTTGTATATGTATATCCAACATAGTTTTTGCATAATTTTCATTGATTTCCTGTGTCCTATTTCACATATACATGTTTGGAGTAAGAGAATGTGTTGTTTTATTATATTCAGCATCAGCATTCTTCCCTTTTTACCATTAACCAACTTGGTGAAGTAACGACTGTGTTGAATACGGATACTAGCTGTCGGTGCATTACTGATTTTGTTTTGTTTACAGAATTATTCTATGTTTTATTTTAAGTAGGATCTTCATATTTTTAATATGGTCGTATTTTTGTATACGATCAGTAAGATTATATTAAACAGTACATTGTAATACGCAATAACAATTGGTTTCTGCCAATCCAATACACTGTACACGTGTGATAGTAGTAATATGTCTAAGTATATTTATTCGTTTTGTATTTTCTATTTTTCGTTTTGCTCAAAAGAATCTGAAAATTATATAAGTCAACGTTACTGTGCAAGTAAATTGAGTTCTTTCTATCTGTAATTTCATTGGTTCATAATATTAACCAATTATATTGAAACTAGGTGTATAAATAAGTTACCTATAATTCTAATTAAGTTAGAACAGTATACCGTTTCAAGAAAATACCATCCACTTGATATCTGTGGCATCTTATGGTATGTAAATTTCATATCAACTTAGGTTTTACTTATGATCAGTGTAAACGTTTAGTCTTTGGTTTTATTTTAATTGCATTGTCAATACTTAAGTGTATTTTTTTTATAATTAAAGTAACAATACTTAGAATGTGTCTGTAAAGTTCAAAGGTTAGCTTTCTTTAGTGCACACTGTAATTGATTTTTTATGAAACGTATGATGTATTTGTGGTAACTTATAGCTAATGTGTTTTCTTTCATTTTGTCAGTTTTCTCATATTATGTTTTATTTTGTAGGTCAATGCCTCTATATTTATTATTCAAATAAAATCATCGGATAAACAGTACACCATCTTCCTTTTTTTGACTGCTCGGTTACACATGTATCTATCTACATTAACTAAATTCATTTTAATGAAACACCTTTCAACAGCATGAAAAACAAAGCTTATGGTTTTCTTTTCTGTTTTGTTTTTGTTCTGTTGCTGATTACATGCTGTACTAATTTACATTACCTACATCTGTTTTCGTTTTAATTGGAAAGTCTTATTCTGTCGGACTGTCGCCGAATGCTGATATAAATATAAAGACTTTGTTCAGATGAGTTATGCTACATGTACCCCCATTGCCTATAGGCCATTGCCACCCCATACCATACCCATCATGGGCTAACTTGTTGTTCATACTGTGATGTACTAAAAATGTTGCCTCACACACTTCAGAACTGCTGAGATGGTCAATAGTGTCCTCATTAAGGTCTGGCGACACGTTCCTCAAGAATCTTTTTTGTATCTCCTCATAATGAAGAGTTCCAATAAAAAATATTAATTTTATAATTACTTTAAAAATGATAAAAATTTACTTTGGATTTGGTTATATGTCTAAATGGTCGAGTGGTTAGAACCGTGGCCGCTCACAGCCAGAAGCGTATAGGTTCTAGAGGTCGTGAGTTCAAAGCCCTGCCCCGGCGGAGATATAGTTATCATAAATGAATAAAACACAACCCTTTAAATTAGTCACAACAGTTTGAAAATACACAACACTGAAAATAACTGACACATTCAGGTGATTTATTTACATTTACATGTGATGTTCTCTTTGTAGACATGACCAATTCAATGTTCTAAATATTACCTGCTGTATCCAGTGTATTGATTGATTGATTGTTGGCATTGGATATTCACAGTGTCACACAGTTTGTTTATATGTAAAATTGTATTTCCTTTACTTTACCTGTTTTATGTTCAGCTACAAAGAGGTTTTCTCTGGTGTCCACACATAAGCAGTATGGATCTTGTAAATGACAGTTGTCAATGTAGCGGAGGAACTGTCCGTCCTGATCCAGGATGTGGATACAGTCGTTGTTATAGTCTGCTGTCAGGATCCGACTCTGGCTGTCTGTAGCAATGCCGACTGGATAAAATTGTTTCTTGGTAGTAGAGGGAGGACCGGTGTAGGTAAACCGGAGTTTCCCGGCCTGATTGACCACCACTACTGCACTGGCCTTATTGTCAGCTACAAAGATATCTAGGTTCTTGTTTTCTCTAATATATAGAGGGTACAAAATCACATTCGATGAATAGAGAGGTTGTCTTTCGTCATCATACTGGATAGTTTGTTTCTCTGTGGAGCCAGAGTAACGCACAACTTTTCTTTGTTTCATATCATTAGTGATCATGACAACCAGGAGGTCCCCAGAGGAGGTACTACAGACATGGAGAGGTCTCCACCCCTGTAGTCTAATCAATGTCTGTATCTGTGTATTCTTCACTATGTTCACAGTTTTATCATAGGGATCAGTATAAACTAGTTCACCACTCTTTGTCACTGCTAGGTCTACTGGCGTGTTACCTGACTTGGTTTGGATGGACTTCACTAGTTCACCATGGAGGTTGTAGAGTCTCATCATGTTGTCCTCACCACACGTCCATATTTCATCATCGCTCGTACAGGACACACTGTATACGTTTTTAGATTCTCCATACACCGTGTCTATATTTGTAAGGATCTGTGGTATATCAATGAGCGGTCTGTCCGGGGGAGAGGACTCGGCACCAGGAGAATCCATAGCGTAGCCACGTTCTTCTGTTTTGATAGATAACGCTGAGAGAGAACCGATCTGCTGATACATTTGTTCTTTGTTAATCTACTGAGGGGTGAATCTTGGTAAGGAAACTGTTAGTTTAGAAGATAATCTTCTGAATTCAGAAATCCTGGATTTGTAGGTTGATACTCATGATACTAGGCTGACATCATTGAAGTTCAGCAATTTCTTCAGATCAGCAATGGTCCGTTGAATTTCAGAAATACTGCGATTTATTTCATTTTCCTGCTTGTCAAGGACAAAGTGTTTGGATTCCATTTCATCCACGTCACATATCAGTTTTTGGATGGCATTGTCTATTTCTCTGTGTTAGTCACTCCATGTTTGTCCAGAGCTGCTGTTAAATTCTTCGAGTTTTTATGCAGATCAGCTTTCTGAATTGGGATACATGTATAAGATACAATTTCTTGGTATTTAAGATAAATCAGGTTCTCTAATTCTTGTAAATCTCTCTGTAATACTTCTTTCTTGATTTTAAGGATTTCTGAAACAACTTATTTGTGTCATAGATGTTTACCAGAGGAGATACACTGCACACAAATAGGAATATCACATTGTTCGCAATAAATTTCACAGAATGTTTGGAAATATTTTGAACATTCAGGTGAGAATGCCCTCTTTTTTGATGTTTCTACTTTGTATTTTTTTTATTCATCTAAGAAATGTTTTCCTACGCAGGCTACGCGGCTATGTTAATGTCCGAAGCTAAATATATATCGAAAAATGATACTATTTTAATTATCGAAAAATACTTCAACAAAGCGAGTTTCTTTAAACTTTTATTACATAAATTAACAGTGGCATCCAACACTATGTTTGATGTATTTTTGTGACGTCATATATTTTTATTAGCACGTGACGGGTGTATTCTAACACAGTAAATAATCTATAAAAATCGCATCTGCACAAGTGAATAAAAACATTAGATCAAAAATATTTTTATGAAAAATCATTCGATAAGTAATGTATTTTGCAGTTCTTGCTGGCGGTTCATATAAATATTTCGTTTATTTGAAATATTGTCAAAACATTTCGCACCGCCATCGAAATTAGGCACATTTTTACCTTTTAGGCTCGATTTACACAAAATCGGGTCAATCGGTAGGTTTCCCCCAGCAAGATTCACATTGGTACTTATTTTCTCTCCCGATTTCACGTAAAATATACTAAGATTGTTTTTATCTTTCACTTGCGCCAAACTGTTTTTTATATGCATATACATATCACCATTCATTAGATTACACGTACCAGTGGGAGTCTCAAAACCATTAGTTTATGAATAGTTATTTACCTATTACGAAGCTTCAAAACTGTTGATTTTATTATACTCCATATTGGTGATATTGAATTTAGTATCACTAGTATTTACAACAGTGTCTATGTAAAAGGAATGAAGCGATTTTATTATGCACAATGAGTATCACTTATTACGTTACGATACATTCCATAAGAACGATCGAAAGGAATGCAGATCGTGACGTCAAAGTTAACTATGACGTCATATCTAATGAAGAACAGACAATTGACTTTCTACATATCGCTGTGAAATTAATCGGGCAGCCTTAATAGCCGCGTACACATAGATGTATATGACAAATGTTACAGTACATAGAGGGGCCTTGGTCTCACAGAGATGACACCGTAACACATTTTGGGCCAAATTGTGGTATCAGGAGAAAATGTATCCAAGAGAAAACGTACAGTGTATCTATAGGAGAAAACTTACGCAATCCATATAGGATACGTTTTCTCTTAGAGTAAACGTACCTGAGGCGAGTTCAACAGAGCGAGCGCTCGCGATCGCTCGCCAAAATTTGTGTTGCGGGTATAGGGAATTTTGGCGAGCAGGTTTACGTTCTTTATCTGATTATTATGACCTTTAATTAATTTATAGAATTCTTTCCTCATTATGACTTAATTTAGCGTTTAGATATAAAGCAGAATTTTTTTTCGATAAAATTTACAAACAACTGCTATATATAACTCATTAAACAGCGGTTAATTGTTTATAAACAAACTACAAACCTTCACTCTCCAACATGGTGACTCAGGTACATGTATGTTTACTTCCTGGGCTGGTCACTATGGCGGTATGACGCGCTCTACCTGTCCGTGGGATTATCACGTGATAAAATGCAGTGGTGGATCTAAGGGGGCCTGTTATCCCCTCTCGGCGCAAAATTTCGCACAATCTCTTTGATGATATATCTTAGGCATTTTCTGTATTCAAGGAAAAATGCTTCATCGTATTTCAAGTTGACTTCTGACAGGTATATACTGAAGGGGTACAGAGATGAGACACCTGTCAGTCAGAAACAATCCTCTTGCGAAAATTAGTGCCAAAGCTAGATAAAAATTGTAATTAATTAAGACCTTATCAAAATGCTTTTAAAAATATTTTGTTCAGCGCCATTGTTCGAATAACAAGTTGTGGCGTTGGAAGAAAATTGAAAGTGGGGGGGGGGGGGGGGGGGCTTAAATTATTAAAGTAATTGCATTTTGTATGCAATTAAAAGAAAAGTTCAAAAATTCTACCTCAGAAATTAGCCTGGTAATGCATTCTGAATCTTTGGGCATGGTATCAATGCAATTAAAGAAGAAATAATTATAGTCTATCAAGGAAAATTATCTAAAACTAAGGAACGTTGCATCCGTCCTTAATTCAATATCGTGCGCGAATCTAGAAAAAAATTTCAGGGAGTTTTCATGAGAGAATTTCGTTTGCTAGAGGGGGTCCTTTATAAGGCCTATATTAGGTAACTTATTATGTGTTTTAATAAGTCTGAAATTTCCGTGGGGTTCCGGACTCCTTCTCCATCCCTCCTCCCAAAGTAGTACCAAACTAGGGCTCCTGGGCCAGACTGCAGACTGCCAGCTTGTGGAATGTGTGACGTCACAGGAATGTTGAGTATTTTTAGCACAGACTTGGTCAGTCTGATACGTCACAGATACCCTATGGTATTTTTAGCTCAGGAATGCAAAATATTTCATAGACTGATTCTACTAGGTTTTGCAGACATTTGCATCATGAGTATTTTTAGCTCGGACTTTAAGGAATGTACAATATTTTCATAGCCAATCTAAAACATGTGAGAGAAAGGAATGCGGTAAAGACTATAAGTACTTGCATGCCACACTTTTTCTATATCATTTTTACTTGAAATTTTAACGATGGAAGACGCTCACCGAAAGATCCTGAAAAGAAATTATTCAACGTTAGTTTTGGGAAATGTCTCCTGAATTAGTTGTTGAAATGCTTTATAGGAAAAGACAGTTCTGCGCCACCCATCCCTCTTAAAAGAAAATAGAAGGCATCCCTCACTATCCCTCACATTGAATTATATAGAAGATATCCCTCACTATATAACGAGTATTGAGGGATGACTGATAAGTAAGTAGGTCACTGGTCATTTAAATCACCTGTGCAATCGATCGGGTGGAATGTTTGGATAAACCCTGGAAAACATGAGAAAGAGAGTAAATGTGGAATTGGGGCACACTAAACGGAGGTTGCGTAAGGTGTGTGCCAAACCAAACTTTCAATTCTTTAAGATATATAATGAAGATTTGGTGGCGGTCAATCTTAGAAAATCAAACATTGTCCTTAAATCAACCCATTTATGCCGGCTTCTGTATACTCGACCTCGCTAAGCTGCTCATGTTTCAGTTTCATTATGACTTTATGAAATCCACTTATGGAGATACAGCTAGTCTTCTTTGTACCGACACAGATAGTCTTTGTTATGAAATTCAAATAAACGATATTTATCAGGACATGTATAAACATCTCTACCTCTTTGATATCAGTAATTTTAACAAACACCACTTTCTGTATTCCAAAACGAACTGTAAAGTTCTTGGAAAAATGAAAGATGAATGTGGGGGAACACCGATACAAGAATTTATTGGACTAAGACCTAAAATGTACAGTTTGTTATACGATGGCCAAGAAAAGAAAAACTGCAAAGGGAGTGAAAAAGTCGGTGATTGAAAAAGATTTGAAACACGAATCTTATAAGCAAGCTCTCTTTGATCATAGTTCTATGAAGCAATCACTGAATATGATAAGAAGTGTCAACCATCAATTGTCACCCCATCCCTCTTATAAGAAAATAGAAGGCATCCCTCACCATTCCTCACATTGTATTATATAAAAGATATCCCTCACTATATAACGAGTATTGAGAGATGACTGATAAGTAGGTCACTGGTCATTTAAATCACCTGTGCAATCGATCGAGTGGAATGTTGACTGCAAACTGCGCGCTGACCACCGAGTTTATTGCCCCTTTAAACTGAGGAATGTGAAGTCTGCATTGTATTTAAAGAATATTTGTTACCTTAATAACATGATAAAGGAAATTCCAATAAAGTTAAAATAGATAAAAAGCAATATGTTCACAATGCAGTTGCATCATTCAAAGTGACCATGAACTGGAAGGAACACCTAAAACATATATTTTTTAATGTGAAAAATCCCATTAGCTATGCAGGTCGTACGAAAATTTATCATTATTTAAAAAAAGGAAGCAAAATATTCAGTAGGTTTGAGTGCTATCAAACAATGGCTGCAAGGCATTGATGCCTACAGTTTTCAACGTCCACAGAGATATATTTTAAGACGAACAGAGTCATTTCCCAGGGTTTAGACTTCCTTTGAGATGGAGATTTAGCCGACGTTTCAACACTTTCAGAAGACATTGATATAATATAATATATAAAGTATTTATTCATCGCCATCGACGTATTCTCAAGATATGCTTGGGTTAAACCTCTGAAAAACAAACTCCACGGTAGTGTCATAGATGCTTTAAATGGCATTTTTTAAAACGGGACGCAAGCCTAAAGAACTTAGAACAGACAAAGGGAGTGAATTAAAAAATCAAGGGGTCGAAGATTTTTTCAGAAGACAAGGAGTTGATCATTACGTTACACATAACGTCACTCATGCCAATTATGCCGAGCGGTTCATTCGAAAGTCATGATGTATCGATGTTTCAAGACATCTACATATAATTTCTTCCAAGTCACCGCTTCATTGGTTTTATTTATGTCTCTAGGTGATAAGCCATTTAACGATCTGTGTGGCCGACTGTTATAATTTCTAACAGTCTGTAAATCTGTATGTTCTATTGTGGGTGAAATATCGATACATCATGACTTTCGAATGAACCAGTGTTTTCAAAAAGAAAGCGTACTAACCACGTAAGCGTTTCAAATTTAAAATGGGAGACTATGTAAGAATATAAAGCACCAAGCACATATTCCTGCGGGATTATGAACAGAAATGAACAGAAGAAGTTTTTATAATACACAGGAGATTCTTACGTCAAGGGATACCAGTGTACAAAATTACGGATTACGGCAACGATTCCATCGAGGGAACCTTTTATGAATCTGAGCTTCAAAGAGTCAACAAAACCAGACACGACTTGTGGAAGATTGAGAAAATCTTGAATTGGCGCAGATGAAGAGGAAAGGTAGAAGTCTTAGTAAAATGACAAGGGTATCCAACGAAGTTTAATTCCTTGGTACATGAAAGACAGCTGCAAGATATATAAAGAGTCTATTTAACAACTTGCCATCATTTTCAACCCTGCAGTTATGAAGCTAACATCATGCTCTATCTGCCAGAGAAAATTTTCACGCCCTGATAATCTGAGGAGACATTTACGAACTGCTCATGGGAGCAGTGAACCATATCCTCAAATGTCTGCACCGTATCCTCAAATCACTGAACCGTATCCTCAAATCACAGAACCGTATTCTCATCAGGATTTCACTCCTCCTCCTCCTCCTCCTCCTCCTCCTCCTCAGGATTTCACTCCTCCTTCTCAGTACCTCACTTCTTTAAAAGAGAATATGTTATCAGAAAGCATGGAGGATAAGTTTCAGTTCGTGCATCCCTTCACCATGATCGTTGCGGGACCAACTATGTCGGGAAAATCTACATGGATCAAAAACTTACTACTTTTTAATAAACAGCTCATAATCCCCCCACCTGAAAGAATTTTGTGGATTTATAAGCGATGGCAACCCCTTTATGATGAGCTTAAGTATTGGATTTCAGATATAAAATTCATTCAAGGGATAACGGAAGACATCAAAACAGACAAGTTTATTAACTCTCGCGAAAGAACGCTGCTGGTTATTGATGACATGATGAAGGATGCCACCCAGGACAAGGAAATTTGTGAACTATTTACGGAGGGTGCTCACCATCGCAACCTAAGTGTGATCTGTATTATGCAAAATCTGTTTAACAAAGGAAAGGAAAACCGAACAATGAGTTTAAACAGCCAGTACATAGTTATCTTTAAAAATCCAAGAGATCGACAACAGATTGCAACCCTGGCACGACAAATGTATCCTGGAAATTCAAAGAAGCTGTTGGATGCTTATGAAAATGCAGTGTCTTTTCCCTACGGTTCGTTGATTTTGGATTTAAAACAAACAACCCCAGAATCGATGAGATTTCAGACAAACATATTTGAACCCTACATAAGAATGGTAGACAACTCAAATCATCACTTGACAGCAGATCGACAAAGTAATTGGACGTCTGTAAAACCCGCTCCCCACAGATCAAATCCGATTGAAGAGATGGCGTACCAACATAGACCGGGTACTCAGGAGTATTATTATCCTCCCTCCTCTAATTCTTGGGCTACACCACTAGATGCGAGAAATGTACAGACAAGGGAAATCGATGAGAAATATCCATCCTGTTCAGAATGTGGTACCATGTTTGCCAGCACGTATGATTTACAACGACATACCAAAAATGGTTGTCCAATGGAAGAAGAAGATGATGCAAAGTCTGAGGTTAGTGAGGAGGATGATGACAGTGGATTTACACTCCTAGTCAATCAAGTACTGGAAGAAAATCAATCTCAGTTCGACAGAAAATTGGATCAACTTATGGATGAAAATTCCAAACTTACTCGGCATGAAGCTCGAGAGGAAGTGAGAGATATGATGCTACCGAAAGACAGAGCTCTGCTTTTCAGAAAATACAAACGTATTCTCATGATTACATCTAACCTAAACAAGAGCAAACTGCATCGTGCTATCCGAGAAGAAATAATAGCTGTGATGGAAAATACCGATATAGATGTGGAAACTGCTATTTCTCGCGTTCTTAATAAGCATAAACAAGACTTTGATGAATTACTTGAAATTAAGATATTAGTGATGATGAAGAATCTGATGAAGAATCTGGTGAAGATAAAGAGTCCGATGAAGAGTCAGGTGACGAGGAGCAATTAGAAGACTGAATATAAGTGGCATCCTCAATAGTTCAAATGGGGAGGAATAAGAACTCAATGTCAAGTTCCAATTTATTATTGATATCAACAAATATTGTACACATACAAATTGTAAACATTATTTCAATTATGCATATATGGAATTAAAAAAAAGAAGAAAAAAAAACCATATATATATACACTGTCGTTATTTTTTTTTAATGTAAACCCATCTATACAATGACAATTATTTCAGAGGTATCAAATGGCTCTATTTTTTAATTTTTTAATGTCCATGGGTATCCGTGTGTATACCTGTATCAAGTACATAACATCATATAGACTTGAGTTGTTTTACGTATTGACACAGAATACAATTGGTGGTTGACACTTCTTCTTTCTCTTTTTTTTTTAATTCACACATTCTGCAGACATTCAATGCATGATTAAGTTGCTTTAAGTATACCGGTAATAATTCAGAAGTACAAAATTTTATTTGAGAGAGAGAGAGAGGGGAAGGGAGAGAGAGAGAGATAGAGAAGGAAAATTCAAGTAAAAATTGGATTCCAGATGTTTCAATGAGTATCAAAAATCTCATTTTCACCTTTTTTGTAAGAAATAAATTTCTGTGTTTCTTAGAAGAGCTTTAAAGACGACATTGCATAAGAAACAGTCAACTGTTTCTCAGTACACCTTGCTGTGTAAATAAAGTACTTTAACCAAAGAAAAATGATATTAAGGATATCTTTGCTTTTACCAAGGATGCCTAGAATGAAAGTTTTCTTGGTAAATGTAACCTTAAAATTGATTTTTTCTTCTAAAGAATCACAATCCCACAATATATGTTCTATAGTTTCCTCTTCTCTGTGACAAAAGGTACACATTTTAGAGTTTACTTTTTTAATTTTGAATAAAAAAGGGTTTGTTGCTAAAATGTTGTTAATTATTCTGTATTGGAACCATTGAAGTTTACATTTTTTTGTTGTTACAAAAGGTAGTTTATGAATTAATTTCCATTCCATGTCCTCTATATCTAATAATTCATTCCACCTTCTTTTACCTGTTGTCACAGATATTATTGTTTAAAATATCATAAAAGAACTTTGACTTTTTACATTTCATAACTTTATATATGTTTTCTCTGATAAGCGGGTTTGCTAATTTTCTTAAAGTTTGGTTTTCACCCAATTTTCTGATGTATGTCTGCCACCTTGATTAACCGCAGATGTTATGTTTGTATAAAAAATCTTTACCCGCTGTCTAATAGTGGGACCAAAGTTAAAACAATCTAAAGTTTGCTGTATAAAATTCCAAGATCAGGTATCAAAAGCCTTTTCAAAGTCGATAAGCAATAAAAGACCGGGAATTTCTTAATCTTCGGTATATTGCATTCTGTCAAATATTAACCTTGTGTTTTCTCCAATATATCTATAAGACATAAATCCAGTTTGATCTGGATTTATAAGTTTATGTAAATATTTTTTAATCTAACAGCAATACACCTAGATGCAATTTTGTACACAGTATCTTATAGAGTTATAGGACGCCAGTTCTTAATATAGTGTCTGGCTTTGTCACCTTTAGATAGCAAAGTAATTACACCATGTCTTTGTGTGACTGATAATATATTATTTTTATATCTATAATTTATAGATCTAACAACAAAAAACACCAATGTATTTCCAAAAAACCTTTAAAAATTCTGAAGAAAAACCATTCGATCCAGGTAATTAGCTTTCATACTAGAAAGTGTTTTTGATGCCTCACTAAAAGTAAATTTACCCTCTAAAGAATCTGATTCCGTTTCGGACAGTTTAGGAATGTCAGCATATATTAATTCATTATTTAAACCAAAGTTGACATTATCTAACTTGTGTTCATATAATTTTGTATAAAAGATTTTAGTTTTAGTGGTTGACACTTCTTATCATATTCATTGAATGTTTCATAGAACTATGATCAAAGAGAGCTTGCATCGGTGTTCCCCCACATTCATCTTTCATTTTTCCAAGAACTTTACAGTTCGTTTTGGAATACAGAAAGTGGTGTTTGTTAAAATTACTGGTATCAAAGAGGTAGAGATGTTTATACATGTCCTGATAAATATCGTCTATTTGAATTTCATAACAAAGTCTATCTGTGTCGGTACAAAGAAGACTAGCTGTATCTCCATAAGTGGATTTCATAAAGTCATAATGAAACTGAAACATGAGCAGCTTAGCGAGGTCGAGTATACAGAAGCCGGCATAAATGGGTTGATTTAAGGACAATGTTTGATTTTCTAAGATTGACCGCCACCAAATCTTCATTATATATCTTAAAGAATTGAAAGTTTGGTTTGGCACACACCTTACGCAACCTCCGTTTAGTGTGCCCCAATTCCACATTTACTCTCTTTCTCATGTTTTCCAGGGTTTATCCAAACATTCCACCCGATCGATTGCAGAGGTGATTTAAATGACCAGTGACCTACTTACTTATCAGTCATCCCTCAATACTCGTTATATAGTGAGGGATATCTTCTATATAATTCAATGTGAGGGATAGTGAGGATGCCTTCTATTTTCTTATAAGAGGGATGGGTGGCACAGAACTGTCTTTTCCTATAAAGCTCTTCAACAACTAATTCAGGAGACATTTCCCAAAACTAACGTTGAATAATTTCTTTTCAGGATCTTTCGGTGAGCGTCTTCCATCGTTAAAATTTCAAGTAAAAATGATATAGAAAAAGTGTGGCATGCAAGTACTTATAGTCTTTACCGCATTCCTTTCTCTCACATATTTTAGATTGGCTATGAAAATATTGTACATTCCTTAAAGTCCGAGCTAAAAATACTCATGATGCAAATGTCTGCAAAACCTAGTAGAATCAGTCTATGAAATATTTTGCATTCCTGAGCTAAAAATACCATAGGGTATCTGTGACGTATCAGACTGACCAAGTCTGTGCTAAAAATACTCAACATTCCTGTGACATCACACATTCCACAAGCTGGCAGTCTGCAGTCTGGCCCAGGAGCCCTAGTTTGGTACTACTTCCCAACCCCTGATCAGATCATGGCAATGTATTCTTAGGGACGTAATTACGTATTATATAGGATATTTCACAAATTAAGTTTTATGTCTTCGTTCAGTAATAAAAAAAGTCTTGTTTTAACAAATTAAATTAATAAAGATTTAATTTTTTTCAGATGGACCCTCTGACCCACCCTAAAGGCTTCTTTATTCGCCCATAAGTACATGTAATGATGCACATATACATGTATATGCATATATTGGGCCTTTGCCAATTATAAAAATTGTGTTTGTGTCAATAAAATATTTGTATCTGTATAAGATATAAGATATAAGTGGGTCGGTCATTTAATTGTAGAAATGTACATTTATAGAAAGAATTTTTCTCATGACGGTAATATTAATTCTATTAATTATTATTAATAATTAATTGATTAATACGAAATTACTAACTAATTAATTCTATTCATTGCAATAGGGGCTCTATTGTTGGATAGTGAAGTTCCTAATTATTTGTTATTGTTTGTATTGCAATAAATAAATTCACTGAAAACTCTCGCTTCAATCGTGTTACAAAAATGTATTCAATGTACATTTAAAAAAGTTTTTACTTTTTTAATTAATTGTAATGAAATGATAATGTATTTCTAATTTATGGCAATACAAAGAAATACACCTAAGATTACCAATTTCAATTTTTTTCATTGGGAACAAATAATTAGGAACTTCACCTATCCAACAACCAAGCACGTGTGCTTGGGCACGGGACCCCCCCCCCCCCCCCCCCCTCCCCCAAACACACACATTCCCGAGTTTTTTTTTCATCATTTTTTTTTTAAATTTGATGTTGATGTCTGATACACTAAAACATTTCACAATGAACGCGAAATAAGCTAGCTGGTGGGGAGGGGGGGGGAGGGTGTGAATATTGGGAGGGAGTCCCGTCTCCAAGCACCTGTACAACCAAGCCTCCGTGTTTATTGCTAGCTGTTTTAAATATCAATTAAAAATATTCAGATATAAGGTTTTTCTTAATAATATGCTGCAATAAGACTGCGGTGTAAATAAAACCCGCAATCTGCATATATATCATTTTTTTAGTTAAAATGTTATTGACAATTTTATTGGGTGATCAGATATAAAAAGTTGAACACTTTATGATTAGCCAATGTGATTCATCATCATTTTGCAAACATTTTTTTGAACACCAGTTTACCATTTTCCCTTAGTGTGTATAATGCGTTTCTGTGTGGAAGATGGATTGATGTTATAATTCACCAGGGTCAAAGGGCTTACCGGTAAATTGCAGATGATGTCTTCCTCACAGACTATTTCAGTTGCTGGGGTTGTGATGGTTAATAGAAAACTTATATCGGTGATAAAGAGAGTGCATTCTTGAGCTTGAATATATATTTAAAGGTGTTTTAGAATTAATTATAGTCCTCAATTCAAGTCATCCCTCAAAAGATCAGAGCAAAAATTAAATCCCTTATAATTGCCTTTGCTTTTGTAAATCTAGATTATTTTTATTTTTAAAACAAAGATTTGATAATTCATTTTTTATGTTAAATAAAATACAATAAAAAATTATTTTATGGACACAATTTTATATACTTTTCCTCGATGTTTTATTCCTTATTTATTAACATTTAAACATGTTAATTCCAAAAAATTCATGGTTCATCACGAGACTCTTTTCGGGGCTAGAATATTTCTAATTTTCCTTAAAATAGCATGTAAAATGCATTTGAAAGCTGATAAATAATGCCATACTTTACATTTTCAATTGAACACTTTATATCTAAATTAAAAAAAGAATCACATAACATAAAAATATAGTTATAAAATTACTGAGTGGAAATCTTCACATTGTGGAGATAGGAAAAATAGAAAAAATGGAAGATAGGTGACGTCTGACCTTAAAGCTATAAGAAATAGATTATTTCAGCTACTTGGACTGTTACATGTTTTCTGAGTGCGAGGAATTAATATCCAGATAAAATTGTGGGTAGCGTATTTCGCAGATTTTAAATTCTTGCTTTTTTCTAGCAGATGTAATCTTAATGAAACTATGATAAACATTTGAAATTTGAGGTTTTATATTCTCGTGATGTGATGCAAAACGGTTGAATTGCGAAATTAAGTACTCATGTAAAAGAAGAAATCTAGAGTAATTTTATTTTTTATTCAAATTATTTTCAAACTGAATAAAATTTTTTTTTTTATTAGCTCTGATATACATGTACCATTCACATGAATATATTGTTACATTGTATGAATGTTTTAGACTTGTTAATTTTGTGAGCTTGCTAGTATGCATTGAAATATGTGGGGTCTTTTTGGTATTTTCATGTTTTTATACATTACTTGCTTTCTTTGTCTGTAGAAAGAAACAAAAAAAGAAAAAAAGAAAATTTAAATTCTGTCAACCTGTGCAGAAAGTAGTTGCTACATAAAAATCATGTCGGTACATGTGGTGAAGATTTTTAATGTCCTCACAGATCTTGAACTCCTGTTATTCATTTTTTTCTAAAAGATAGTAATTGTTTTATACAGTTATTCAAAATTTAGCATAAACATGTATCTTATATCTGCTTGATTTTCTTATGCATGTATTTGGTGTTTATAGTAGAACACATAGAGAGTGAGACCGGACAAGAGGAGACTGGATCTCACTCGGTGACCAGACTCTACTTCAGTAAACCCAAGTATGACAAGTAATGAATACATACATGTACCAGGTAATGTTGATAAACGGGCATATACATTAATATAAAACAGAGAGAGAGAGAGAGAAAGAGAGAGAGAGAGAGAGAGAGAGAGAGAGAGAGAGAATCTTAACTCCTTGTATGATTCTACCAGACTATAATATTAATATCAGTGGAACCTCAATGTCACAATGAGAGAGAGAGAGAGAGAGAGAGAGAGAGAGAGAGAGAGAGAGAGAGAGTTTTATATAGCAGTATTTACATTTATAAATCATTTAGAAATTATTGAATATTAAGTTACATGTAAATTGATTTTGAATATCAGAACCTAATTTATACCAGTATAATAAGCAATACCGGGGTATTTAATGATATCAATTTTGTATTCTTTGATGTTTTTTGATATTGAGTATGAAAACTAATACCGGTAAGTGCTTAAAGCTTTTATATATTTTATTTTCATCAACATGCACATACAAAAAGATTATCTGGGTTGGGGTGTGAAGACCATTCAACCCTGGGAAGGGGTACTCTATCAGATGTTTTTTTTTCTAAATTAATTCTCTTTTGAAGAGAAGGGGTAGTAAAAAGGGCACTGTAATGGCAATTCTATAGTTACATGTACAAGTGCATGTCCTATTTCAAATTCTGTTCATGTAGTTCAATCAACCTGTGCGTGCAGAGGTTAAACTCTAGTAATATAGAGAATTAACGGAATGACCATGGGCTCCCAGTTTACTAGTTACATGTTCAAACAACAGAGAACAATTTCAGCATTAGGACCCATGTCTTGGAATTTAATAACAATACAATGTACCAATCGGTTGACAACTTCCTGTTTTATGTCGACTTTGCTTATTTTGCATATTCACATCAAAGCGGGGGTATTACCAGTGAGCACTTGCTCACAGATATCTTGTTTTCATTTTTGCAAAATCAAGTTTTACATATAATTATATCTATGATTTTTTCTTTAAAACATTTTCTCCTTATTCTAAAATAAGGTTTGTGAATAATTAACAACATTTGTATAGAGTGGTGAAAGTAGTAAGTTACAAACATATTATATATCCTTCACAATTATATTTTTCTTTATTTATTCACCAATCAAGGGCCCTCAAGGGGCATATACATTTACAAAAAATAATATCATGATTATAACATATAATGAAAAAATGAATGAAATAATAGCCTAGAATGTCAAGGTTCCTATTACAGGCAACAATATGCAAAATGATTCACCAATGCAATGAAATATTTTTAAATTAAATTTTTAAAATTACGTTTTACATATATATTTATGGTTTTATTTTTTAAAATATACATTTATTTAGTATTCCAACGCTCCAAACTATCTCATTTGCAGCCACAGGCACTTAACGTTATAATTATTTTGTCGTAATAAATATAAATACCCTATACCTATAATAAACAAGGTACCCATCGCTGCCACCTTGTATTTATTTCAAACTGTCACATCAGCTGAAATATTTGCTTAAAACTCATCGGTAAAATTATTGTGCGATTCTCTCCGTCTCCCGATCGTTCATTCAACATCTGAGCTTACAACTAATTAAGCAAAGGCGCACAAAGAAAGTGAAAGTAAATCGAATTATGTTGCACATTTTTTCGAATTATAACCTTTATTTGGTTTCTATTGGAAGTGGCATCGGTAGAAAAATGTTTGAAATGCAATTTTTTTAAAATCAAATTATGGATCTAAATATAGCAACATGGAATTGATGCAAAATCCTACTTAAATACAGCTGTTTTTAAATGATTTTGTTATGATACGTGTAAAGATGACATATTTCAACATTAAAAATGTCGCTTTTTAAAAGGATAGAGAAATGACCCACAAATGACTAGTTATGTAATTTTCAATTTTTTTGGAAGAAAAAAAAACAGAGTTCAAAGAAAGTTTATGACGATGTTGTTTCAAACACTACTACTGTCACTACTTTATATCACGGAATGTAAAGTCCCCTATGGCTCACTGGTTTTGCCTGGGTAAGTGAATACAAGTTTGCAATCTTTAGGGTTTAAATCTTCCTCGTGATTCGTTTATTTTTTTTAACTTTTTTTTAAAATGGATATTGATATAAAATAATTGAGTCTGACATCATCATGACAACTTCGTGCAGTCCGTGTTTTTTCTTAGGTCGCTGTAGGTTTTGACCAATAGACCAATCCACACTTTACAAAAGTTATGTCCCTTGGCCGCCATCTTTGGGGAAAAACCCATATATTTCTCACAGTAGCCTTTGTAGTTTAGAGGGTTGTAACTTCGTCATTTGACATTAGAAATCCGTTTCCGCTGTGAATTTGGATTGCCCCAAGTTTGGGCAACCCACAGATTGAAGGAATAAATTAAATTCCGAGAGAATTCTTCACAGGGCGCCCAAATATTTGGTTGCGTAAAGAAGGGAAAAGTTGTGTTTTTCCCTTTTGACCTTTGGGTTGACCCCGCAAAGGGGAACAGCTTTTGCAAAGTGTGGATTGGACTATAGATAAACGTGGCGTGTAGATTTCGGTTTGGTTGTTTCTAGAAAGCTATAATTTAACTATAAATTTACACAGGTGCTTGTGGACTGGACCATGCACTACCCCCCCCCCTTTTCTATATTTTTTTTTTCAAAATTTTTTTTTATTTCTTTTATTAATTATCATT
Organism: Magallana gigas; assembly: GCF_902806645.1. Classification (NCBI taxonomy): domain Eukaryota; kingdom Metazoa; phylum Mollusca; class Bivalvia; order Ostreida; family Ostreidae; genus Magallana; species Magallana gigas. Next base: position 45,505,914 of record NC_047563.1, read on the forward strand.
AACAACCCCTTATATATGTCTCCAGCCGAAAAATAAAAGAAATATCACGACTTGGTAGCATTTTATAATCACACTCGTTTCCCCTATATATATAAAGAGAGAAGGTAAGCAACTCCCGTTTGTTTACATTGAGGTACCACCTGGGAAATTCAAACGATTACTATATCAAAAATCGCTATACCTTTGGTGTCATCTATTTTTCTCACTTCCACACATATCTTTCTATCTGAAAACTTATATAAATTAGCACGCTGAACCGTAATCTATCCAATTAATAGCGAGCGCAGCGAGCTCCATAGACAACGTATACGAACGGAGGAAATTCGAGTTGAAATCTGCACATTGATCAAAGAAAATTTTATGAGGCCACGTGAAAACGTTCTACTATCCCAGTGATCCTTTGCGGTGCATAGCAACTTGGCGGAACAGGAAGCGTTTCTAAGGAAAATTCTTACCTGTAAATCGCATACATCATTTTCATTTACAAATAAAAAATCCTTTTAAAAACATTTAAAGTAAATAACACATATGCTTACGTAAAAACTGCACCTATGACGTCATTTCCTTCCCCGAATTTGTCCGACAATTTACGAAAACTGTCGAGCGCAAAAAGTTAAGTATGACGTCACAGTGATCTCGCGTTTTATATTCCCGCGATACATTTAGAGGTGGATCAAGCATCTGTACTGAATGTAGCGTGTAGGAAGTACACAGTAGGGAGTCACCGTTAATACTGATACTGCGCTCACTATTAACGTGGACTCTTTGGCTGATTAGTTTTGTTTTGATGATTTTTTTGCTCAGTAAATACACATGCAAGTTCCATGCTAAATTTATTGTCACATTGATCCAATCATTGTATACGTTATAGGTAGGTGACAAAAACTTATTAAAAAAGAAAAGTCTAATTATTATTAGATCTACGTGTAGCCACGTCATTTTGTAATGAATAAATAAAAGAAAAAAATTAAACTGTTAAAATATCTACATGTATTTGTTATAGTTGCATATGTGGTCAAACCTTTCAATGATATTGGATATCACACACTAAAAAAAGGGGGAGGGCACATGTCTACAACGCTTATATAGCGTACAAAAATAAAAAGATTAAAAACAAAATTGATGTCACAGAGGAAAATTAAAACACCGGTAACAACAAGGAACAAAATGAGAAATAACACAGACCATATGGAGAAATCACGTACACTTTATTCATGAGCTAAATGTCACGTGACACTGTTCTCATTAATATTTATGTCTTCAAATTGTCTCCCTTACGAATGAAAATTACATACCTTTACTGTATGAAATTTGTGTTATTACGTCAAAACTTTCATTTTTTGAATGAGAACATGTGTTTAGGCAATGCATAGATTATCTGTGTATGTTTTTGTCACCACAATCAGTGATTAACACTTAAAATTCACTTTGAATACCTCTCTATCCAACCATAGATAATCTAAAAATATGACTTTACCGGCTAAAATGAGTAAATAAATAGATAAACAGCCAAAAATATCAGCTTGAAACCGAATAAAATTATAAAATGAAAAAATTCATTCAATTTATAACGATAATTCTTAATCAAAAATATGCAATATGCCTAATGATTCAATATAAAGACTGTATAAATGCCTAGTTGCAAGTCCGATGGCTTACTGAGAAAGTCTTGAAAATGCTAAATTGGAAGTAAAAAGGAACCGACAAGACTTTTTTAATTTGAGTCTAAATTTCTGACACAACTAGTTTGCAATGTAAACTTTGTAAATATATGAGGAACTACTTTACCTATGAATGGCAAGTATTTTAAAAATAATTCCAAAATCCCTTCATGACGCCTTTCAACACTAAAACACACTTTATTCCTACAACGCCCCGCTTCGATATTTCAGATTCAAAAGGAACCGCCATCTCAATATCTAATGTAAACAAAACAAGCACATTCCAATCCCGGATGATGTAAATGACAGAACCAAATGAGAAGAAAATATTTCCGAAATACTTATTTTTTATAATTTGTGATTTTTCTCATTCCTTTCTATATATTCTATTGTAATGAAAATCGCCATTGTGATAACAATATGGCCGCTATGCAAATTAGTAAAATGTACACCATTTCTCCATATGCACACAATTTATTGATTTTAATGATCATTATTAAAAAGTAAAGAAGAGATAAAAAATAAATAAATAAGTGTATAAACCTAGTAAGGGACCATTGGAATAAAAGTTTGATATCTTCCGGTTCCTTGCGGTGGTAAAAGTTTTCGATACAAAGTTTTTTGGTTTGGTTAAGTCCACGGGTTGCATTTAACAATGATGACAGATCTATGTGTGACTACTTCTGCGCTCGCCCCAACGGTCACACCGTAAAACATATTAAACATTTGTCACTCGCGACCACGATATTTTGAAACGTTCCAAGTAGAAGCTACGGAAGTTAGCTGCACAGCGACATCTATGCTAAGAACGATAACTCTTCCCGTGTTCCGAATGTCATTGACTTAACGGTAATGCACGAGAGGCCCGAAAAAAAGTAACGCACAATCTCTTCAGCTCAAAATATTACACAGAATCATAGTACATAACAAGTCGCTTTTTAATATGAAATTGATTCCAAGTCCGAACTGTAACACAGACAACTGTAATGAAATTGACACTATACATCATAGATATTTCCAATGTAAAAGCATACAAATTTTCTGGAAAGATCTAATATATTGGTGGCAACAGCCGTGCACTGGTATTTTATTTCACGAATTTGTTGTCGGTGGACGGTCATTCGATGTCTGAGGGTATCCCCGGTTTGACCAATATAGTTTTCTCCACATCCTGCACATGTTATAACGTAGATTAGATTAGAACTTTCACATAGGATGTGGAGAAAACTATATTGGTCAAACCGGGGATATGGCCGCCAGTGTAATTATTTTGCCACTTCAACTCAAAAAATTGGTATAAGAAGCATTTTTCAGAAATTCTAAAGTTTAAAAAATCTTACATATGATTAAGATACGGAAAAGCAACTGGCTTGACATGAAAAGTTGCAGTATCTGTGTGATATAATTATGGAAGAAGGATTTTACACATGGTTCATACCCCCTATGTTGAAGGATCCCTTCATTGGAGGAGGCTGCATTGTTGACAGTAGTAAAAGGTACTTTTTTCTTTATTTGACCTTCACATTGCTTATATTGTTGTTGTCACAACATAAGACATTTAACAAAAATTTCCAAAATGATTAGTGAAATGGGTACTATAAGTACAAAAACCTTGTACAATTTGTTCATTGAATTTTTAAAACATTAATGAGAAAGGAATTATCAGCTTCTTGATAAATAAATATTGAGTGAACATGTTAGCATAATTTTTTTCAATGTTGTTACTGCATATTAAGATTTATCTCCCTTTTGACAAAATGCAAGTGGTGGATCAAAATTATTTCTAAAATGTCTATAGTCTAAATAAATGTTATGCATAGTCAAGCAATGTAAAGATACTAAAATTATATCTGATTGGAGCAATATTGGTATGATTTTTATGTACATGTATTTTATATTGTATCTTCCTTTTTTAAATCACTTTTTTAAAGAATAACTGCATTTTAAATTTTTGAAGCATTGGTCAGACCTTATTTATTTCTTTTCACTGGGCAGATCCCAATCATGATGCACACGTTTTTTGAAGTGTATCTATTTCAAATGTATTTTACATTATTAATAAATGCATTTCTGACATGTTTTAAGTACATATCTTTATGATTTAAAAAAAATATGTTGTTTTGTATTTTCAATACATTTTAAAAATTAATTATTTAAAGATTTGGAAGAAGGAGAACATGGAATGCTCTGCTGGGTGACACTTGCTGTGCTTGATACCTAATTCTCCTCAAGCCATACTTCATGAAGCCCACAAACTGCAGCCAAGGAGAAATTTATTCAAACATGCATACCAAGATCAGAAGTAAAATTGAGAGGTTCTTTTGTTTGCATAAGGTGTGATTCTATTTCTTTTTTTTTCACTGAAGGTTGGGTATTTTCAGTTGAAGTGACAATTTTTCAATTATCATGGTATTTCACAAACAATTTATAACAGAGCATTTATATGCTTTAATTAAGACTAAATATTTTAACATTTAACTGAAAATTTCAATTAGGGAAGTATTATTACATTTACTGTACTCTCAATCAACAAACCTGATAAGACTTAATTACTGAATTATTAAGAGTTTAATGTCACCTGGATGTGAACTGCTTTGCTAAACCAGAATCATCTCCATCTTTACATGTATATGCATGTAACTCATATCAGACTCATATGCATACAACAGGGTACATACATGTATACATAAATCAGTACATGTTTTCTGTAGTGTCCATTTTAAACAAATTTTGTAATCAGAACTGTTAAAACTTTAAGGTGAATATGAATTTTAGTCCCAAACTATGACTATATTTGTCTTTATTTCACAATTGTTGTCTTTTTGTTTACATTTTATCCTTTTTAATTCACAGATTTGCATGATACAGGAATTAACTGCCTGCATTGTTTATTTGAAGAGGACTTGGAGAGACTGAGAAAGATGAGTATTTGACAACAACCAATTAACCTCTAAGCCTTAAACACCATGCACCAAGAGAAGGAGAACAATTATTGTGACATTTAATTTAATGTCTACATCCTAATATACAATACTATACACAATACTATAGCCAAAAAAATTGAATCTCTCTCTCTCTCTCTCTCTCTCTCTCTCTCTCTCTCTCTCTCTCTCTCTCTCTCTTAACATGTCTAACATGTTTTTATTATGAAATTGTTTAAAGTACCATAAACTGGAAATTATAATTATTAAAGTATGTAAAACAATGCGAATGTAAACCTTTGCATTCTCTCTCTCTCTCTCTCTCTCTCTCTCTCTCTCTCTCTCTCTCTCTCTCTCTCTCTCATGTAAAAGAGTATGTTGATTTCTTTATATTTGTTTTTTTATAATATAATAGAGATTTTCATCCAAATATGAAATACCGAATAAAGAAACATTAAGTATACACAGAATGTTACATATAGATGATTCAGTTTTTGTTTATCACAGCTTTTAGGTGTAAATGTTATATTGTTGTGTTTTTTATGACAAATTGTAGCAGTTAGAATGTCTTTAATTACCCATGATAGATTAAATATTTAATACATTAATTTTGTATGTTTTTGTCTATATTGTCCTTGTATAAAAATATGCATTTAATACTAGTAAGCCTCTTACCCTTTTATTTAAGGCATATTTTTCTTTCAAATTAAGTTTACATGAAGACAAATGCAGTTATCATTGAATACAAAATGTAAAAAAAAAAATCCAAGTTTTTAGCTCCTTCCTGTCCAAAGGTGAAATTTTACACATATATTTACATATAGTTGAAAAATCACCCATTCCTACGAAAGCCGAGAAGGATCATTCGAGATTCGAGATTCGAAATACGAGATTCGAAATACGAGATTCGAGATTCGAAATTCGAGATTCAATATCTAAATTAACCAATCAAATCAAGGATCTGAAAATATGTATCCTAGCGACATCAAACTGTTCTAAATAAAAATCATACGTACATGCTCTAATATACAAATAAATGCTATGTTCACTTCTCCCTACCTAACTAAATAATTATTTGTATTTACTTTTACACAGAATATCTAAGTAGACTAGTAATAATGCAGTGTGCTTCGCGGATCTAAGCGATTTTGTTTGCCCTGGTGCTTTTCCACCTGATGCGTTTGAACCCTAAGGTATTTCACCACCAGTAATAGTTTAAAACCCGGGTTTATTCACCCCTTTTGTGTAAAAATGCGGTTATGGTAGAGAACTTCATAAGCGTAGCTAATTTTTTCTGTAGGGGGTCCTAGGCCAATTTTAAAAAATTTTACTATGTAAATTTAATAAGCTCCAATTTTCCCGAGGAGGGGGTCCAGATCCCCTGACCCCCATCTTTCTAGATCCCCGCATGAAGATTAGTTCTAAATATAAATAATTTGTCCTGTTTCACTAATAAATATAAGCATTACTTATCGTTTTTATATATGCATACAGTGATACACTAGTACTATGATTATAAACAAATCATTGAGATATTATCACATCATACGGAATTATTAATAAATACAATTTTTTTTCCTTTTCCTCAGTAAACAACTTATTATGAGTCTTACTTTTGGAATTGTTTTCAATATAGAAGGATACCTACTCTCTACAATTAAAAGTAGGGATGATAGGGTGCCAATTTGTTCACATTGCCGATTTCTTGTGCAGAGAACAGTAAAACCTTTTATTTGATTGTGCATGAATATTTCAAAATTAATTGTTGTACATATATTTTGTTATAATTCATTCATTGATATATCAACAAGAAAGAATAAAAGCATATGTTTCACAGCCAAGTTAAGTTTCTCTGTAGTTTCCTACCCCCTACCCCCCACCCCACCAAAATTGACAATAATTACATATAAGTCATACAAATGTTTACTTTTTTTGTAAGTAAATCTCTAAAGATGTAAATAAGCACTGCAAACAAAGATGTGTGTATTTAATATACTACTACATTACACTTAGCCAGATAAAATGTAATCAGGATGAAGCTACAAGGGGTGAGTGGTGCAAATTTACCAATTTGTCGCCATACACACAGAACACCAAATAAAGAAACTGTGAGTGGTGTGTGGAATGCATAAAAGATGGCAGCAAATTATCTCAAATAATCAGTGCAAAAACCCACAAATAGGCTGTTATTTGTTACATATCCTGCAAAAACATTGATAAAAAATGTTATCGTCCCATAACAAAGCCGATTAAGTTAATGTGTACATATGGTCAACGTACATGTAATTCTAATATACAAGAAGGCGGACGTATCAGGCGGGGATCCAGAAAATTAAATTTCAAAAATGATCGGTTGAATTACATTAAATGCTTTGAAAATTGTTTTAAACTATCGCACGGGTCAAAATGCGTGATAGAAGCTATGTACAGTGTAATTGGAAACTTTCATTTTATATCAATATGTAGTATTACCTATTATAACAAATGAGAGTATAGCACAACTGCCACAAGCAATACATGTCCTTTACCGGCACCACCTCCCTCCCCTTAAAAAAATGCCGTTTTATTTGCTAAAATGTGTGTGGTTCAAGATTTTTCTAAAGGACATACCCGATTAGAATTGAAAAAGAGTCGTACGTTTAAAACTTATTTTGTCAAAATTTTTAGATTCATTTGGTTATATTTTGGTCCATTTGGGTAAATATATGCACCAGCGCAGCTCTAATTTATATATAATCAGGCCATAAATTCAAAATATTTTCAAAAATTAATAGCTTTAAATCCAGTGGATGAAAGAAAAGGAAAGCAAGTCGAACTCGATGAGTGCTAATACCTGTGTTGAATAAATGGTACAGTAGGATAAGCGCAAAAAAGTCCCGTCTACTCTTTCCTACCCTATAATTATTGGAATATTAAATCCGATTATAAGAGTCAAATTAAAAATCAAATACGGATATGTACCTGTTTATCAAAAGTAAAACTACTCATAATTTATCTACAGTGCATCGTTATGGAGCTACACAGAAAGTTTTATATTAATTTGCCGAGCCAAATAAAAAAAACCTGGAAAACGAAGAGAAAACAAAGTGGGGACAGAATAACTGACAAAGAGGACTATATAGCCCCCCCCCCCCCTCTTGAAATGTATATACTGAAAACAGATTATTGGCGTACAACATCCGCACACAATTTAAAGAAAATTTCATGTTTTTTTTATCATTTTCGCTAGCTAATGTAAGACATCACAAATACCCCAAACCCCCTCACGGAAAAGGAAATGCTAGGTGATGGGAGAGAGAGAGAGAGAGAGAGAGAGAGAGAGAGAGAGAGAGAGAGAGAGAGAGAGAGTGTCGATGTAAATCACAGGTGCGCTAACACCGTTAAAATTAAAGCTTGCTAGTTGGTCTGCCCTACCCTAGCTACCTCCTCTCTTTTCTCGTTTTAGAGGCTTAATTATTGTCGATATATGCTTGTAACAAATCAAATCAATTTCAAATTCTAAATCAAACTGAATTTTACACTACAAAACTCTCTGTCTGTTTGTCTGTCTGTCTGTCTGTCTGTCTGTCTGTCTCTCTCTCTCTCTCTCTCTCTCTCTTTCTCTCTCTCTTTCTCTCTCATATCGACAATGGCATTGCCATACCCTACAATACACTATTCTTATCTGGATTTTTGTCTTTGAGGTTGTAAATCATTATATCTTCTATGGTTTAAAACTTTATCATAACCTATATTTTGACATGTCGATTATTTCATTGAGTTTCGTTTCATAGCTAAAACATTTAGATTAAACAGTTCTTTCTTCGCGAGCCGATTTTACACAGTTGGGGCGAATACACTTCGGGTTAAAATTGTTCGGGGGGAAATACATACAGGGCAAACAAAACCACTTAGATTCGCAAAGCCAACAGTGTTATTTCTAATTTAATTGTTTATACTGTGTGGGGTTAATTCATCAATGTTAATTTAACCATTTTATAACCACTATATAAGAGCTATTAAGACATTTATTTGTAGGAAAGAGCATGTACGAATGATCTTTATTTAGAACAGTTTGATGTTGCTAGGATACAGGTTTCAGATCCATGATTTGATTGGTTAATTTAGATATTGAATCTCGAATTTCGAATCTCGAATCTCGTATTTCGAATCTCGTATTTCGAATCTCGAATTTCGAATGATCCTTCTCGGCTTTCGTACATTCCTTCCAATTGTCTCAATTTAAATTACATGTAGGATATGAAAATGTACATTTTACATAAATTAAAATAACATCTGCTATAATAACTACTTTTGAAATGAACAAGAAGCAACAATATTTTTATCTTTGTATTAAATTTATGCATTTAATAGGAAAACATGTAAAATTTGAACATTTTTCTTGGATTTCTTATCCGTCTCCAGCTACCAGGGTGTGTTTGAATTTTATTTTAATAAAAAGCAGGCATCACACTAGTAGGTCTTATTTATTTTATCATGGTTGGAAAGGGAGTAGAATTAGAAACCAGAATAAATGAGATTTTTATTAGATATGATTGTTAAGCTTGCTTTTTAAGAAATTTAAACAAGTAATCACATGCAGGACGGCATGTATGTAATTTTGTCTCTAAAATGCTACAATTCATCCAATTTTCAAAATAGGTCAATTTTTAGTGTCGGTGATACATGTTTTCAAATATGTGTGAGAATTGACACTAGGAATTGCCACAAGTTTCATAATATTAGGTGAAAGATTTCAAACCACTTCTTTTTATGAAAATCAATACATAGGAGGAGGTTATGCATGCAAGGGTATTTCTAAGTGATCTGGTGCTTTTAGAATGATAATATCATGTAGATACATGCAGTATTGAATAAGGTTTCCTATTAAAAGAGGTTGAACAACAATTGACCTCTTAAAGATTAAGTAAAGATGTTTTGCTGAAGAAGAACCATATGAATCTAATTGTTAAATAGAGTAAAGTGGAAATGGTGGGTTCACTTAAATGACCATATATTTCTCAAACCTCAATGAAATTGGCAATATGCGGTATACTTTTTCTCAAAATTGCATAAGCTTTCTTATTCCAAGACAAATTGTCTTTTCATAGAATATTAGTGTAAGTTAAACCCTATAAATTAATTAGAAAATTTGTTGAGCCTTTGACCTGTATTTTATGATACATGTACCTAGTAATTAATTTACACATTGAAAGGAATTTATAATGGTATTTTGAAGCTATTACATTGTACTTTAATGATGTTATATAGACAACAAGAAAAGAAAGAAATAATTTGGAAAATTGCATACTATATAGGATGGAACCCTGGAAATGATATAGATGTTCAACATATAATTATATCAATAATATTTCATTTAATTCAAACTTATTGAAATCCCAAAGCAAAATCTTCTTTTTTCTTCATATATAGGAAGTAGAAATGAATTATGGGTAACCAAGTGATTACCAAGTGGTTAACTCGGTTAACACAGTGTTAGCTAACCAATGCGTTAAATTGCTTTTGATCAACAGAATTGAACCACTGTGTTAGCTAATCACTTGATTAGGATTTAACATGTCGTTATCCTTAACACAGTGTTAAATTTAACCACCTTTCGAAAAACCGGGCCCAGAAGATTATAATGAAACCGGTAGAGTTTTGAATCGGCTTTCTGTTATTTTTTATTATTTAATACTTGTGTGCATTAACTTTACTCATTTTGGATTATATATATATATATATATATATATATATATATATATATATATATATATATATATATATATATATATATATATATATATATATATATATACACATACATATGTTTATTGGCAATGCTTATTCCTGAACATTAGTGATTTTTCTTTTCTGAGTATTTGACACATTAGTATACATTACATATTTAAGAAACATTTTTAATTTAAAGAATACACTTCATATGTATACATGCAATGTTCTCTGTTCATGTAATTATTTCTTAGATACGACCTTAAACCTTTTAATTAAAATACAGATTAATGTAAACTTTATTATAATCAGCTTTTACTATTTTTCCTGGCATCAATATGGTCCATGCATGTCAGTTGGCATTTCTTATAACACGTTTATGGGACACTTTATAAGCACAGGAGTTCATTTGTGCTGTGCAGGCCAATCATGTTTGCTTTCTTTGTTAATAAAATGATATACGAAGTGTTGTCCAAAAAATCGAAATTGATATACTTTACATGCATCAAACTAGTACATTGTACACTACCAGTACTGAATGGAGGTCACGGGGTAAAAAAGACAGGTTTAATCTACCCTCTCTTGATATTTTCTGATTGTCTAATCGTTGCACGGTGATTATTATAGATATCTTTATATATTCTCTTTTGAGAAGTGGACAGGCATAGCCTACATCCACTTCTCTTCGCAAGCTCTCATGTTTTGATTCTGGAAAACGTGTAAATGTCGGAACCAAAGACGGTTTACACTTCGAGCCATGTTTTGACTCCAGTTTCACTGAATTTTCGTAATAGACCTATTATTTCTATATTTTAAACATAAATGCATCCATATATCACAAAAAAATCATCACTAACCCGCTGTCAAATCCTTTTCGCATCTTCTACATCCCGGGTTTAAATTTTGTGTATCACATTGTTTATCTAGGTCAGCGCAGATTAAATGTCTATGTTTCGGATAAAATTGGAAACCTATTTAAGACAATAATGTCAAAAACGTAACTTAATCAACTTAATCTTACAACATACAAACAAATATTGAGTCAAATAATTACAAAGTGGTATTTCTTCCCTTTTTAACCATATTTTATGGTGACAAAATTTGTTCTACATCTATTATTAACAATAAAACGAACAATGATTAATATAGCATACAAGAAATATTAAAATAAAGAGTTTTCATTGTTTTATGTGACAAAGTTACTTATTTTATCGTATGTATTTTGTTAACCTGTCTTAAATTGTAAAACCGTTCTATATGGCTCTGTAAACTTTAAGAAAAATACCTTTAATCTAAAGTCTACAATCTGAACACTGTTTTCCGTTATTTCCGACTCTAAAATTTCTACTTTTTAAACCACCTATAGCGAGTGATCTCATAATTTAAACCCGGAATGTAGAGGTTGAGAAAATGATTTGAAAGCGGGTTAGTGGTGATTTTTTTGTGCTATATGGATGCATTTATGTTTAAAATATAGAAATAATAGGTCTGTTACGAAAATTCAGTGAAACTGGAGTCGAAACATGGCTCGAAGTGTAAACCGTCTTTGGTTCCGACATTTACACGTTTTCCAGAATCAAAATATGAGGGCTTGCGAAGAGAAGTGGATGTAGGCTATGCCTGTCCACTTCTCAAAAGAGAATAATCTTTATAATCCTTTTATGTTGCAGCACATTAAGCTTAAATCACTGTGCAACACTTATAAGTTGACAAACCCTACTGTAACAGTTATTAAGATATCAATGACACAGTTCAAGGATCAAACTACACTACCAGGTATCTTGACATCAACTTTAATACTGACATTTAAAATATGTGTAATCGAGATATATCACTTAAAAGAAATTGACAAAAGTTGAAATTTTAAAAAAAATCAGATCTCTGAAAATAATAATAATAAATAACAAAGAATCTAAGCTGATCTTTTATAATGAGGTTTATAAAATCCAGTTTCAGTGACAACTGTTCAGTAAGTGTCAAGAAATTATTTGTGAAGTTTGATATTTATAAATTCTAAAAAATTGATCATTTGGCACGCAATACAATGGAAACATTTTTTTTTCCAAAAGCAAGGAAATATCCTAACTATTTAACAACTATCTTTTTTAAATTATCAGTTTTATCATAGTTAGTAAAATATCTGTTAAAGAATGCGAGATGTTTGCAACGTCAAAGTTCTTAGGTTAGTTTCTGTCAGTAAATGTAATAAGAACAAAGATTTTAGTGTTTCATCATCAACATCATCATCACCCTACACTTCATCCATATTTTACATGTCCATAGTTATAAACAGACTACTATCCCTATTATATAACTTCCTGTCTTTTATGCAATATTTCTGTAAAAGTAATCAAATTTTATAGCCTTAAGTCATTTCACCTGTATGGTCACTTACATACATGTGGATAGGATCAGGTAGCCTATAGTATATTTTTATAATATTTGTCAATGATCAATATTTTGGAAAAAGTCATTTAGAGTAATGGTAGGATGATGATGTTGATAATGAAATATATTTACATCCAACAAGTATTATTCCTTCTATTTCTTACGGAAACTTAAAGTTAATTCATAGCTCTATAGAAACAGCCAGACTGAAATCTACACGCCCCGTTTATCGATTGGTCGAAATCTACAGCGGCTGAAACTGACAAGAAAATGACAGGACAGAAATTGACACGCCCTGTTTATCGATTGGTCCAAACCTACAACGGCCTAGAAAATATCACGGACTGCACGAAATAATCATGACGATTTCGGAATCAAGGTCTCACAGGAGACAATTTGGCTGTTTCTTTTAGTTATCGTACTTACCTACATTAACAGTAATTTAGTAAATTTTACTTACTTTTCATAATCAATTTATCAATTAGCTAAAAGAAAGATGTAAATATAAACAATAAAAAGCTTTCTTTGATGGTTCATTTGGGTTATGAGGGTAGCGATCATTGCAGAAAAAAATAACATAACCCGCGTTAGCGGGTTATGTATTTTTTCTGCAATGTCGCTACCATCATAACCCGAATGAATCACCAAGAAAGCATTTTATTGTTTAAGTGAATAATGCATGAATGTAATTATTATCATAAAATGCACCCTATTACACTTGCATTAAATCTATCAACACATTACAATTTTTTTTTCATTTATCAACACACATAAATTTTGTTTACACATAAAATATGTAGATATTAAATAAGTATATATATAGAGTTACATGAATAAAATACAATCTCTCAGTTGTTAGTGTCACTAAAGTTTAATAAACATAGCACAATTTACACACATATAAATTCATAAAATATTGTTACATTTTATTGAGGCCTATATGAACATTTGTTGATGTATAAGTACATCGCATTACAAAATTATACATGATGAAATTTATTTACATTAAATCATATGTGATGTTTCCTTTGTAGACATGAATAATGAAGTGATCACAGTGACATGCTGTATTGGATTTTCTTCACTCTATTTGTTAACAATTCACCCACAAAGAGGTTGTCTCTGGTGTCCACACATAAACCCCATGGACCCTGTAAATGACAGTTATCAATGTAGCGGAGGAATTGTCCATCCTGATCCAGGATGTGGATACGGTGGTTGTTATAGTCTGCTGTCAGGATTCGACTCTGGCTGTCTGTAGTGATGCCCAGTGGTGTAAATGGTTTCTTGGTAGTTGAGGGAGGACCAGTGTAGATAAACCGGAGTTTCCCGGCCCGATTGACCACCACTACAGCACAGGCTGTAAAGTCAGCTACACAGATATCTAGGTTCCTGTTCTCTCTGATGTATTTAGGGTTATAACTGGATGAATAGAGAGGTTGTCCTTTAACATCATATTGAATCGTTTGTTTCTCTGTAGAGCCAGAGTAACGCACAACTTTTGCTTGTTTCTCATCATCAGTGACCGTGACAACCAGGAGGTCACCAGAGGAGGTACTACAGACATAGAGAGGTATCCTCCCCGATAGTCTGATCACTGTCTGTATCTGTGTATTCTTCACTATGTTCACAGTTCTATCACTGGCATCAATATAAACTAGTTCACCACTCTGTGTCACTGCTATGTTCTCTGGCCGGTTCCCTGACTTGGTTTGGATTGACCTCACTAGTTTACCGTGGAGGTTGTAGAGTCTCATCATGTTGTCCCCACCACTCGTCCACACTTCATCATCACTCAGACAGGAAACACAGCGTAGTTCATTAGATTTTCCATACTCTGTGTTTATTTCTGTGATGATCCATGGTACATCAATGAGCGGTCTGCCCGGGGGAGAGGACTCAGCACCGAGAGAATCCATTGTGTAACCATGTTCTTCTGTTTTGATAGATAACGCTGACAGAGAACCAATCTGCTGATAAATCTGTTCTTTGTTAATCTTCTGAGGGATGAATCTTGGTAAAGAAACTGTGAGTTTAGGAGGTAAAATTCTAAATTCAGCAACCCTGGATTTGTAAGTAGAGACAAGGCTGACATCATTGGAGTTGAGTGATTTCTTCAGTTCAGCAATGCTCTGTTCAATTTCAGAAATACTGTGTTTGATTTCATTTTCCTGCTTATCAAGGACAACCAGGTGTTTGGATTCCATTTCATCCACGTCAGATTTCAGTTTCATGATGGCATTGTCTATTTCTCTGTGCAAGTTTTCTCCATGTTTGTCTAGAGCTGTTGTTAATTTTTTGGAGTTTTTATGCAGATCAGCTTTCTGAACTGGGATATTAGATACAATCTCTTGGTATTTAGGATAAATCAATTTCTCTAATTCATCCAAATCTCTCTGTAGTACATCTTTCTTGCTTTGAAGCGTTTTTAAAATTTCAACTTGTTTGTGTCCTATATGTTCACCTGAGGAGACACACTGCACACAAATAGGAATGTTACATTGTTCGCAATAAAGATCACACAATTTTTTGGAATGTTTGGAACATTCAGGTGTGAATCCCCGCTTTTTGAATGTTACCACTTTGTGTTCTTTGGATTCATCATAGAGATGTTCCCCCACACAGGCTTTACACAGATGTATGTGACAAATGTCACAGTACATAGGGGGGCCCGGGGTCTCACAGAGATGACACCGTAACACATCCTGGGCCCAAGTACGGGGGTACATGGTCAGACACCTTGATAGATTTGTTCAGTGAATTCTGAAGAAAAATAATAACTCATCAGGTTAAATAAAAATTTTTTTTCAATATGAACCTATCAACCTAATTATTGTGAAGAAAATAAACCTACGGGTGAACTTTTGCAAGACATAGAGGAAGTAAACAAGTTTGCGTTCTTTATTATGACCTTTAAATAATCGAAATTTATCTGCCGATAAAATCTACAAACAATTGCTATATGTAACTCATTAGCCACCGGTTGTTTGTTTAAAAACAGACTACATACCTTCACTCTTCAACATGGCGACTCGGGTATTTTACTTCCTGGTCTGGTCGCTTTGGCGGTGTGACGCGCTCTGCCTGTCCGTGAGATTATCACGTGATAAAATGCAGTGGCGGATATAAAGGGACCTTCTCCCCTCTTGGTGCAAAATTTCTTTTTGGTGATATATTTTAAGCCTCCTCTCTATTCAAAGAAAAAAGTGTTCAGTCGTATTTCACAATTAAACTGTTTACAGGTATATGCACTGTAGAAGTGCACATATGACACATCTGTCTGTTTGTCATATCACAAACAGTACATTTGCTAAGCTGAAAGTGTCTCAACTTGCACAAAACGTAATAAGAATTATAATTTATTAATATCTCATTGATTATCTTTTTTACAATATTTTTTGTTTAGTAGCATTGTTCAATAAACGTTCAAAACAAGCAATATTTTCTTTCGATTTCTTTTCAGACCCCTCCCCCTTTTCCATATTGGTTATATATTAAAAAAAAAAACCCACAAAATAGACAAAAAACGATCATGTCCAAACTTACAGTTTCAAATCTTTCTGTTGAAAACACATCACATTTTTGAGAGTTTAGAGAGTTTCTTGATTGGAAATACGCTGGAGTATAATTTATGATTGATATTTTTACTTTTTCCAGTTCTTGAAATACGATGGGCAAGTCCAATAGTAATGAGTTCATGAGAAATAATATAATACATAGAATATTTGATTTAATATCGTGCGCGGATTCACATTTTTTTCCCCCAGAGAATTAAGTTTCAAGAGCGAATTCCGTTCCCTACAGAGGGTCCATTAAGGCCTATACATGTATTTGGTAACTTATGGTGCATGTGTTTTAACAAGTCCGAAATTTCCGTGGGATTCCGGACTCCGACGACTCCTCCACCCCACCCCCCGATCAGGTTCAGAAAATATCTAGCTGTTTTAAATATTGCTTTAAAATGAAATTCTACACTAAAATTGCATCCGATTGTTTTGATATTAGAACAAGACTTATGCGTTCCCCCTCCCCCTCCTCAAGTGATCACTGGGTGTCGAGGATTATTGCAGAAATCCGGATATTCGTTTGTCTTTCCGGATTGGTTTCAGTTGCTTTATTTCTACTTTCGATTTCAATTTAATGGAGGTGGGCGTACGTAAGCTTGCCCACAGTTTCATGACTAACTTTGTAGATCTTTGATGGAGCCAGCGATCAGAACAGTGGTTGATGGAGAGGCGTCAGAATCAGACGAAGAGGAGGAAGTCGACGAGGTGACCTATAATATTTACCTATCCATAACGTGTTGAAAATAATCTCAGCAAGATTCGTTGAAAAAATTAATCGTCCAGTGTTGTTTATTGGGCTTGATATTTTCCCTTTAAATTCAAATATAAGATTTTTCTTAATAACAGACTGCAATAATATCGCTGTATAAAAATACCCACGAAATCTGCATATATATGTAAAAAAAAAAAAAAACACCTATAATTTAACTACTATCAAGGATCGTGTACATGCATATACGTCCCTGCTGCTATTAATAATTCATGATCATTATGAAGCATACTTTTGAAAGCCATTATAGCATTTTCCTTTGTGTGTAATTTCCCATGAAAAAGTATTGAGTTCTTGTGTGGGAGTTGGATGGATGTTATATATCTGCAAGGTCAAAGGGGGTTAAATTGGAGGTGAGGTCTTCCTCATAGACTATTTAGAAGGGAGGGGGGTTTAGTGATTGATAGAGAACCTTTTTCAGTGATAAAGAAAGAACATTCTTGAATTTGAATAGATATATTTGATTAATTTAAAGGTGTTTTAAAATCAATGATAGACCTCAAGTCCTTCCTCAAAAGATCAAAGGTAAAATTAAATCTCTTCAAACTGTCTTTGCTTCTGTTAACCTAGATTACTTTTCATATCAAAGATTTGATAAATAATTTTTATAAGAATACAATAAAACAAAAATCTTAAAGCTGTAAGAATCTGACTATTTCATTTGAACCAATGTCCCAGCTTTGATCATTCCTAAGATATATAGTTAACATTAAGATGTAAAATAAATTCTCTGTAATTATTAGGTGCCTGATGTAAGACAGTCGGACCAGAACCTAGTGAATGCTGTGTCTATATCTGGAGAGGCCCTGGAGTCGGATGACGAGGGGGAGACAGACCCGCCCATCCCCGCCCTTAGAGGTACTATTGTCAATCACCTAATTCATGCAATATCTAGAGTTTGTAAAGAGGAAAATGAAGGCAAAATTTTTTGAATACTTGAGATACCTACAATGTAATTAAATGCGTCAAATTAATATCCAGATAAAATCGCGAGAACCATATCTTGCAAATTTTAAAATCTTGTTTTTTTTTCATGCAGAGTGAACTAATTAAATGAAACTATGATAACATTTGAGGTTCTTGATTTAATATTCTCTTGATTTGATGCAGAAAGGTTGAATTTCAGAATTAAGAACTCGTGTTAAATAAGGAATCTAAAAAAAATATTTACATTCTACTGTGTTTTTCCATTAAGTTCTGTGATCTTCAAAGCCTCTAAATGCAACAAGGAGTCAAAGGACAAATTGACGAGTTTTATTATGACGTCACAAACGTTGAACGCTGTAAACTGCAACGTCACAAGCGAAAACCAAAGTTCACGCTTGTGGCTGTTACTGTGGCTCTTCCATTAATATTTACTTACCCTTAGGATAAGATTGGAATTTTAAGGTACATGTATGAGTCACATTTGCAGACAAGGCAAGAAGTTAAAAAATGTAAATATAAGCATTAAATCATGATTTTTTGAAGTATACACTCTCATAATTGCAGCGGTGTGTGCATACAAATTTTCATAACGCGCGTTACTCAATTTGTATGCACACACCGCTGCAGTTATGAGAGTGTATACTTCAAAAAATCATTATTCAATGCTATAATATTTTTAATTTCAGTAATTTCCAAATTGAATAAAATTGTTTTTTAGCTCTGATTTATGCATGTACATGTACCATTCACATGAATATACTGTTTACATTGTATGCGTGTTTTAAACTTGGTCATTCTGAGTTGAAATATGTGGGGTCTTGTAGGTATAATACATGTATTTATACATTACTTGCTATCTTTCCATGTAGGAACGAGAAGAAAGAAAAGAAAGTTAAAATTCTGCCAAACTGTGCAGAAAGCAATTGCTAAATAAAAGTCATGTTGACACGTGGTGATTCAAGATTTTTGATGTTCTCACAAATCTTGTACCCCTTTTATTCATTAATTCTGAAGGATTGTAATTGTGTTATACGGATTATCGCATTAATGTCGTCAAGTACATGTATCATATCTCTGCTTTACTCAAAACCTTGTATGCATATTATGTATGAATAAATCTATCAGGGATAGTGTCAAAACATATTTTCCTTAAGTATGTTTTTAATATTTATAGTAGAACATAGAGAGAGTGGAACTGGACAAGAGGAGACTGGATCTCACTCAGTGACCAGACTCTACTCCAGTAAACCAAAGTATGACAGGTAAGTAATCAATATATAAATGTACCAGGTGATGTAGATATACAGGTGTATGTAAGAATATAAAACAGAGAGAGAGAGAGAGAGAGAGAGAGAGAGAGAGAGAGAGAGAGAGAGAGAGAGAGAGATGACACTAGTACTGGATCCCATTTAATGACCACGCTCTACTCCAGCATACCCAAGTATGATAGAAAAGTGATTATCTAAACAATAAAATGCTTTATTTGGTGACTTTTGGGGGATATAAAGGTGGCAACATTGCAGAAAAAATACGTCCTAACCTGCTAACACAGGTTTTGTAAACAAACTTCTGAATTGATCACTACCTTCATGACCTGCATGAATCATCAAATATTACATTTTATTGTTTATATTTACATCTTTCTCTTAACAATTTGATAGATTTATTGCTTAAAAAAAAAGTAAAATTCACTAATTAAAATTACTGTTATTAATGTGCATCATGTACGTCAGACGCTGAAAGCCAAATTATCTCCTTTTGGAATTTGAGCATGATTTTTTCAGGCATTCCTTGATATAGGTTGATGAAGGTTTCGATAAATCGATAAATGGGGTGTTAGATTATAGTTTTGTCAGTTTCTACAGAGCTATGAATAACAACAAATTTCTATTTAATCCGAGATTCCTCTGACTCTAACCCCCGCTTTTATATTGTGACTTGCGCAAGTCACAATATACATGTAAAAGCGGGGGTTAAAGTCAGAGGAATCTTGGATTAATTTCCATTATGATAAGAAATTGAGTGAATTTTACTTGTTGGATGTACATGTAAATATACATGATTTGTACAAGATGCATGTATTAGATATAGGTATTTTTCTGATTTAGTTTTCTGTGGTGGAGAGGATACAGCATGGATGTAATAATGTAATCTATTTTATGTTATATTAACTTACATGTATCTGCTAACAATATTTGTCCTCCCATGTTTTATTTGCTTGAATAGAATACTGTTTAAGAAAAAATTTCAATACAAAAAAATTGGAAATGAAAAAATAACATTGTATGCAATATGGCTTCATGTATTTGTAGATAATGTTTGTATGTTAACATTTTACTCATTGCTCGTTTTGATTTTTTTTCCAGTCTGCTCCACAAGAAGTTACGTAAGTACGAGGACCAACCAAAAAATTTTTGCCATACATCTTTTACTTAACAGCACCATCCCATCATCAAATTACGTAAATATTAGTTTAAAATTTAAAACGTTACAGTAATTTTAATCAGTTTGAATTTAAGATACTAAATATACGTATATTGGTATATGTAGGAATTTTAAGGTCACAGCGCAAAGTCTGATGTGCTATGTAAACAATAAACATATAATATTGAAAAGAATATTTCCATTTTGAATGACTAATAGGAGAGAAGAATGCCAGTTTGAGGAGACACTTGGTGGATTCTGTCCATCAGATGTACCTGGTGTCTGCCAAAGATCTACACAACACAAGTCTCCAACTCCATAAGTCAAAGGCTTTGATTGGGGTAAGTACATGTAGTAAACATCAAAGGCACTTATTGGAGTAGGTACATGTAGTCATCAAATCAGATGCACTTATTGGAGTAGGTACATGTAGCTATCAAATCAGATGCACTTATTGGAGTAGGTACATGTAGCCATCAAATCAGATGCACTTATTGGGGTAGATGCAGGTAGCAAACATATCCAAGGCACTTTATATTGGGTTGGAGCATGTTGCCAACATATCAAAGGCACTTATTGAAGTAGTTAATGTAGCCAACATATCAAAGGCACCAATTGGGGAAATTATATATGTAGTCTACATATCAAATGCACTTACTAGGGTAGGTATACGTAGCTAACAAATTAAAGAGACTTACTGGGATAGGTCAATGTACAAGTAGTCAATAAATCAGCTTACTGCAGTTATCATGTGAAATCAATCAGGAATCAATGATCTTCTTACTTGGTTTTCATCGTAATTGTGTTAGAGGTGTTTGTGTTCAGATGGACAAAGGGGGATAATTCATCAAATATGATCTATTTATTGTTGCTGGAGATGCTTTGTATTTGAAGAGTAACACTGCTTTTAGAAATTATAGAATAATTAATACCAGTATATATAAAGTACATGTGTGTGGTAATTGTTTTAAAACCAAAACTCTGTAAATTGTGTTATGTTTTTAATTTCTAAAAAAATTGTTGGTACAAGTAGATTCATCCAGAAAATTATTTAATTTTGAAATAGCCAACACACTGTTGTAAAAGCTCCCCCATTTTCTCCCCCGTGTAGAATCTCTGTACATATTATTAGCTCACCTGAGCTGAAAGCTCAAGTGAGCTTTTCTGATCAAGATTTGTTCGTTGTCTGTCACCGTTGGCAGCTTTGTCGTTGTAAACTTTTCACATTTTCATCTTCTTCTCCAGAACCACTGGGCAGACCTAACTTGGCACAAAGCATTACTGGGTGAAGGAAATTCAGGTTTGAAGGGCCACGCCCTCTTTAAGGGGGAGAAAATTAAGAATTATTGAAAATTTTTTGATATTTTTCAGAAATCTTCTTCTCAAAAACTATTTGGCCAGAAAAGCTTAAGCTTGTGTGGAGGCATCCTCAGGAAGTGTAGATTCAAGTTTGTTCAAATCATGTTCCCAGGCCCAGGGGTAGGGTGGGGACACACTGGGGGGATCAAGTTTTACATACTAGGAATATATAGAGAAAATCTTTAAAAATCTTCTTCTCAAAAACTATCAGGCAAGAAAAGCTCAAATTCGAATGGAAGCATTCTCAGGTAGTGTAGATTCAAGTTTGTTCAAATCATGGTCCCCGGTGGTAGGGTGGGGCCACAACGGGGGGATCAAGCTTTACATAGGAATATATAGAGAAAATCTTCAAAAATCCTCTTCTCAAAAACCATTAGGCCAGAAAAGCTCAAATTAAAATGGAAGCATCCTCAGGTAGTGTAGATTCAGGTTTGTACAAATCATACTCCCTGGGGGTATGACGGGGCCACAATGGGGGAATGGATTTTTACATAGGAATATATAGAGAAAATCTTTAAAAATCTTCTTCTCAAAAACTATCAGGCCAGGAAAGCTCAAATTTGAGTGGCAGCATTCTCAGATTATGTAAATTCAAGTTTATTCAAATCATGGTCCCCAGGGGTAGGGCGAGGACACAATTGGGGGATAAATTTTTGTATAGGAATATAGAGAGAAAATCTTTTAAAAATCTTCTTTTAAAGTTTTCAGTCCAAAACGCAGTTACCCGGTACTTGTGCGAAAGCACAGGTTGTGCAGATTAAAGTTTGATGAAACCATGATTCCCTAGAGAAAAGTGGGGCCACAAAATGGGGGGGGGTATATAGGAATAGAGAAAAATATTCTTACAGGTATAACAACAAAAGGGGCTTGGTATTTACCCCCCCCCAAGAAAAAAAAATATGTTGATAAAAATTAAAAGATTTTCAATTTTTTAGCAAGATCTACTGTACTTAGTTGTTAAGACACTTTGATTTCGATACTGTATAATGCTAATTTGATCAGAGTTAAGGCAATTGTTGCTCAGGTGTGTGATGTGGCCCCTGGGCCTCTTGTTATTAGGTTTAAAGTGCATGCTTCAGTCATTGTTTAAGTCACGCACTGGAGTTAGGCAGGGTAAGCCCTATTACATTAATGATGGTCTATGTGCTTGTATATATTATTGTTAATATGACATATATATTTTTACATGTTATAATCATTCTGATGTATGTATTTGTAGGATCTCTCCCACAATATGAGGAATCTGACCAATGACTTGTTTCACTTGGAGGACAGGGTAGACATCATAACTTCCTGTATGATCCTACCAGACATCAATATTAATGTCAGTGGAACCTCAGTGTCACAATGAGAGAGAGAGAGAGAGAGAGAGAGAGAGATTTGTATATAGCATTATTTACATATGAAAATTATTTAAAAATAATTAAATTGCTTATTAAGTTACATGTATATTGATTATAAATATCATAGTTTAATTTATAATACCTGTGTAATAAACAATATTTAAGAAAAAAACATTTTTAATTTTTTTTATATTGAGAATGAAAACTAATATTTTGGATGAAGTGGTTAAGGCATTAAAATTTATTTTTTATGTTCCATCAACATGCACAAAAATTACAATATGAACAGAATATTTGGGGTGGCATGTAAATACCATTCAACCCAGGGGGGGGGGGCACTCTTTAACATGTTCTTTTTCTAAACTAAGTCTAACAGAAAACTCTTTTGAAGAGAAAAGATGGGAAAAAGAGCACTATTGTGGCAAATATTCTGTTATCTCCTATTTCAAATTCTGTTTCTCTAACTCAACCAGCCTCTGCGTGCACAGGTTAAAATTTAGTATTATACAGAAATATTGGATCGAATGCCCTTGGTCTCCAGTTTACTAGTTAAATGTACAAGGACCAGAGAAAAATGTCAGCATTGTGAAGGAATGATGTCACGAAATTTAATAGCAATAAAATCTATGTCCACTGTTTCTGCTTCCACCACTTTTTAGCTCATCTGAACCGAAGGCCAAAGGGAGCTTTACTGATCAAAATTTGTCCATTGACTGTCGTTTTGTCATTGTTGTTGTCATAAAGGGGATTCAAGTTTGTTCAAATGAAGGGCCACATCCTCTTTAAAGGGGAGATAATTTAGAATGATTGAAAATTTGTTAGTATTTTTCAAAAATCTCCTTCCCAAAAACAATATGGTAAAAAAAAAGCTGGAACTTGTGTGGAAGCATCCTCAGGTAGTTTGGATTCAAGTTTGTTCAAATCATGGTCCTCGGGGATAGGGTGGGGCCACAATTGGAGGATGGATTTTTACATAGGAATATATAAAAACAATCTTTAAAAATCTTCTTTTCAAACACTATTAGGCCTGAAAAGCTGGAACTTGTGTTGAAGCATCCGTGGATATTATAAATTCAGGTTTGCTAAATCATGGTCCCCTGGGGAAGAGTGGGCCCACAATGGGGGGGGGGGGGGGATAAATTCTTACATAGGAATATCAAGAGAAAATCTTTAAAAATATTCTTCTCTAAAACTATTAATCCAGTGTAAAACCATTAATGTAGATTCAGGTTTATTCAAATTATTGTCCTTTGGGGTAGGGTGGGGCAACAATGAGGAGATCAGGTTTTACATATTAAGTATATATAGAGAGAAACTTTTAAAATCTTATCAAAAATATAGAAACTAAAGATACATAAAGGAAAATCTTAAAATCTTCTTGAAAAGCTTTCAGCCTAAATAGCTGAAACTTGTGTGAAAGTACGTCAAGTTGTGCAGATTAAAGCTTGTCAAACCAAGTTGGGCTACAAAGGGAGGGGGGGGGGGGGTTATATACAAATAGAGAAAAATCTTCTTGCAAATACTAAAAAAAGGGCACGATATTTACCATAAAATTGTGGATATAAGTCGGTTTATTATTTTACTTTTTGTGCAAGATCTACTGTACCTTATTCTCAACTTGAAGATATATTGATTTTGATACTGTAATGCTGATTTGATCAGAGTTGTGGCTATTGTTGCTCAGGTGAGCCATGTGGCTCTTGGGCCTCTTGTTGCTTAATATTTTAAAAATCGCAAATACCTGTAGGGCCTTTGAGCACAAACTGGGTTCGTCAACTAGAATTTGAAAATCCAGCTTTTCTGGGTTTTTTAAAATGGCCCCTCTAGCTACCGCTTAATTAGGTTTCAATAGACAACCAAAATTAGAACGTCTACGGGGATTTTGCATTACAAACGACATGAAAATAGCGCAGATGAAAATGTAAAAAAACAAAAGTGATATATATCCCGAGTACTTTCGAATGGAGGAAATATGTAGATAAATCCCATCTTAATCCCCGTAATATATTTGTTTTTGTTCATGTTAATTTCTCTGAGTAAAAATAGATAAAGTGTCAATGAAGAAATCTAAGATTTTCGTTCTGTATTGATTTCAGTTGTACTTCTTTAAAAGGAATGTGTATTACAGTGAAAACATGTTAATTAAAAAGTGACGGAAACAGTATCCTGGGACAAAGTATAATACAATGTATCTGCATGGCTATTAGTATAATTGGTGGAAAATCCCAAGACGATGCGATTTACAGATCCCTAGAGAGTACTCTAAATATAAATCAAAGTACTGAAAGTACTGGAAAGCGCTAAGCCGGGAAGAGATTGTTAATTCATAGACAGGATGTTGTCATGGACGCCGATTCAAATGTCACAACAGTATTTCACCGTAGGTCACGTCAAAACAGGGCTGAAGGAAAATAATTTCCTATTTTTCCTCCGAATTTGGGCCGTTTCCACCTGCGACAAGGGATAACCTTTTATGTAATAAAAAGCATGTGTAAGGTGTCTGACTATCCAAGTTTTTTTTATTATGCAAGATCATTTGAATTTTTTTATGCTTGTTTTTTTTTGGAGGAGGATAGATGAAAAGTTCTTGACTTGTGGTCTTGTGCTTTTCAAACACACGTGTAACTTCGACGTAACAAACTCTCACGCCTTGATGGATGCACATGTGTTTTTGCTAAGTTATTCCAATTATTGCTTAACACCTAATACACAACCAAATGCATATAACAGCCATTTTTTCCCCAAAAAAATTTTAATTGGAAATAAATCATCATCATAAATGTGATATCTTTTGGAGCACCCATATCCGATATATAATAATAATATTCATTAAAAGAATTATTCCCAATTTTATACTGATAGAACAAATGTATCTGCATGCAGGATAACTTGAAGATAAATTTTCCCTACTGCATAGTTATGAGTTCTCCCGAGTACGACTTTTCCAGGGTACGACTTCTCTAGCATCCGCCAGTAGGTGGCGGTATTTCGGAAATGCGAAATCGAAAGTGGAAGTAGGATCAGAAATCTGGCGACAAAAAAGCGCTGCAGCTATGCTTAGCGCTTTAAAAAAGGAAACACAATAAAGAAAGTAGAATACATGTATTTTATTTACTTGCCTTTGGAATCAATATGTGTTTGCATTGATAAATCCTTTTTAACCCTTTTGACAACAAATGGACGGAGAATAAATAATATACATAAAATTAGAACAAAATAAGAAAGCATTGCCACACTAATGGCGACCGAATCAGGCGCCATATTGGGCGTGGCATAGTGACGAACATCCCATGTTATGACGTCAAATTGCAACAACGTCCCTATCGTGCAGAGCACGTGAAAAATTTGGTGGCCTTGACCGATTATATCAACCTTTCCGGGAACGAGTTTGTCTGGTAAATGACTGGAGAAAAAGAAAACCGACGCTGTTATGAAGCCTACCACGTAACTATGGTGATTCAGTGACGTCAGCTGACACGTGGGATGGCGAAAACAGTTAACATATCTAGGAATCACAAGAGAAAAAACAAGAATGGTCTGAGTTCCAAACGAAAACAGCTGCCACAACTTCCTGCGGAAAGGGTAAGGTCGTGAGTACTTAAGTTTGGCAATACAACAACAAAGGCATCCGGCGGCGCTCATTAGCACCACGGAAGGGAGGTAATAAGCACCCAGAACGTCAGTATAGGGGTGATAGCAGCTAGCGTGAAAGACGTAGATGCTACAGCCCAGCGTGTAAAAGCCGATGCCTGCGTAGTCCACCAGGAAACAAAGGTAGTGAGTCTCGGGCGACTTGGAGTGGAAAGTGTGCGCCATGGTGCTGCAGAATGTATAGGCTAGACAACAGAGGCTGAAAGCCCACAGGACGGGGTGGAATGCAGGATCAAAGGAAGGATCGGCCGACAGACTAAGCCACCGGTAAAGGACCAAGAGAAAGCCCAGGAGGTGGGTCCAGATATTGACGGTCTCATTGTGAATCTGAAAGACACTGGCGAGATAGTACAGAAGCCCATGCCCAGATGGGCGATATCCGGATAGGATGCCCGGCTCCCAGTAGAGGGTGTTTACTTGGTGGTAAGATAAGGTGGGCTGGGATTTGAGTGGCGTCTGTAGGTGTGTCCGCAGAAGATAAAGAAGATCTCTCTTTCCCATCTGTACTGCCTATGAAAAATAATTGAAGGTTGTCTGTGAATCATTTATGACATTTGTATTGAGTCGTGAAAGTAGTAAGTTGAAACATATTATCCTTCACAAACATGCTACATGTATGATTTTTATTTAATTTGTCTAACAGAGTATCGTCATTAACTGGTACCTGCTGTGAAACCTGAATATTTGACATAGACAATATTAATTTGTTCATACTGTAGATCGAATGCCAATTACGTGTAAGACAAGTAGATTGTATTTATTAGCTGTTTTATGTTCTAATACCTTCCAATAAAAAAAAACATCTTACATTTATCGCATGATATTTTCTATTTTTGTAAAATTACGTTTTGCATATATATTTAACAGTTTATTTAAGAAATACTTGTACCTTATTTATATAAATTAAAACTAATATCTAAGTGTCTTTGACATGTTTCACTCGAAAAAAAATTAGCGCATTCATTTAGAATTATTCTAAAGCTCCAAAATATCTTATTAACAGCCAATACAATTTTTTTTCACTTTCTTTGATAAAATACAAAATGGTCATATCCATGATTAAATGCTGCTAACAGGTTTTCTTATTTGTGAAATTATGGTGTGTGTTTTTTTTCAATAAACTTTATCGATGCATCATAAAATATATTAGTGAGTCGAGCCACCTTAAGTTGTTATTTGTACAAAAAATCCAGGTGCGAATGCAGATTTTTTTTTGGGGAAGGGGGGGGGGGGTACAATTGGAGAGGTAATTTGTAATTGTTTGTTTATTTTTTATTATAAATTTAAAGTGGTTCTAAAATATCTGAAGTAAGTAGGGGTAGAGAGGGGACGTCTGGATCCCACCCCTGAACCCTTCTACTTTCTGCATGGCATGAAATCTCAATTCACTCCTTGCCTTTCCCTGATCAGATCTGTTTCTGGGAACACGAATAATAGCTCAAAATTGCATTTTTTAAAACTAACATTACTTGCATAATACACATATGGTTTGTTTGGGTTTTTTTGTTTTGGTTTTTTTTTGTGTTTTTTTTATGTTTTGTTTTGTTTGTGTGGTTTTTTTTCTTTTATTCAGAGTAGAAAATACTCATGCTTTTATGTTGACAACAGGCTGTCGTACGTGTACCCCACGTGCAGATCCGTTCACAGGTAAACACTAAATGCTTGTTTAAAATGTACATGCATTTATCGGGGTATCTGTGATATTGTGTATGTCGTATAGATATGAAATAGATACAAATATCTGTCATTTACACTTTAACAATTTCTAGAGTTTCACAGCTTATAGATAAAAATACTTACCCTGGCAATATCCGGCCCAGTGTCGCCGCTCCCTGGTTACTATACACAAACGGATCGTTTACCGAACAGTTCGTCATGATTCAGTAATTCAGCACACATGTAAAACGCTCTTGTTTTTAAATGCAGTAACACCCCTTTAAGTAACATAGAATTCATGTTTTAAATCTCGATCCTTTATGCTTTTTATGACGACTGTCAATATGCAATGGAGTCAACTCAGATTATAAATGCCTGTAATTAACCTATATTTTAAGGGGATAAATAACTCACAGATCATCTTTGGCAGGAACCATTTGGTTTTGTTTTTATTTTAATACCGAAAAGTAACTTTCTTATGGTACCAATAGCCCTCTCTCAAACCTTCCAACTTTTTTTTTTAGTCTGCTACTGTTTAAACGGGAGATGACTATATTTTAACGTGGGTTATGTACATGTATTTTCTCTGCAATGTCGCTACCTTTATATCCCGAATGAATCATCAAAGAAAGCATTTTATCGTTTATATTAACATCTTTCGTTTTAACTTATTAAGAAATAATTATAAAAAGTAAGCAAAATTCACTAAGTTACTGTTAATGTACATTGGAACTTTAACAAAAGGAAACAGCGAAATCTTCTCCTGTGAGACTCTGAGTCTGACATCACCATTATTAGGTCGCTGTAATTTCGACCAATCGATAAAGAGGGCGTGTCAATTTCAGTCCTGTCAGTTTCTTGTCAGTTTCAGCCGCTGTAGATTTCGACCAATGGATAAACGGGGCGTGTAGATTTCAGTCTGGCTGTTTCTATAGAACTAGAAGTTTCTGTATGAAAAAGAGGGAATCATTCTTGGTAGATGTACATGTAAATATATATACTTTAATGCTGTAAGTCGGTCATTCTGTCCCAATATCGTTTTTCACACTCTTTCTTTTCGTTTTAGTTTGGTGAATTGATTTGAAAATTGTACTACAGCATCACACATAGAAACTATGTATAGATCGAGATTATTACAGGTATAAGTTTTATTGACACTGATCGACAGATAATGAAGAAATAAATTCATAGCGACTCACAAGCACTGAAAATTGTTGAAAATAAATGTACATGTATTGTTTGTACATGTATGAGAAAGAAGGCTGGGTAGCGCATTCTTTTTGACGCAAAATCGCATGGTTTGTTATACTGGTATATAAATGGCAGGGAGTTTGGGGAATTCGTGGCGTGTTTTAAACGTTCGACATGTCGCGATGAATCGTTGAAAATACTTTACCTAGTAGGTAAACGCATAGATTTGTTCCGATTATCACAGTCAGACAGTTGAAAATGTAATTATTATAACATTGATTTGTAACCCTTAAAGATGTTTAATACTTGGAATATGTTGATTTAAACTGGCGTATATGCATATCAAAATCCCCAAATGGTGTATTTGTAGTTTTGTAGCAATCGTATCTTCTCGGGCCTTTCTGGCAAGCTCATAAATGTATCCGTTGTTTTTCTGATCTTGATGAAATAATTCAGGAAGGTAGTTAAGAAAAGTTATCTATTTATTATCATTTTAGAAATACTGATTTCTACCGTCCTTGTATAACAAGACCTAGTAATATAGCTACTGTTACATTCTTGTATTTATATACAGGTTAGACAAAAATCCCCACATAACTTAAGGCTATATATATAGATGTTAAAACGAAATTTACATGCTACAGATTATCGTCAGTGGTATACAGAATGCTCGAGAGCGCTAGCAATGATTCCGTATATTTTATTATTGACAAATCAGAATCGACCTTTTTATTCACTTCGAATAAACCGGATGTACACAAGTCTTGCAAAATTCTCGGTCGTCACTTCTTGAGTCTTTCTGGCAGTGCTCGGTAAAAACGCCTCGGATGTATTACATACTAGGCGTCTATGACAACCCCTTTTTAATCAAACTTGATATAATACAATACATTTTGCGATGTGTTGAGATGTGAGCTAGAATTCATAAAAGCCAATGATATACCCTTAAACATAGCACAAAATTGACATAAATGCTGTGTAGCCGATATTTTTGAAACTGAACGGAAACGACTCCATTTTGTATAAAATTCAAACATTCTGTAAGTTAGGACAATCGAGCTCTGCCGGAAAGACCCTAGAACTTGCGATTGGCAAAACTTTTTGTACTTTAAACACAATAAAGAATAAAATGGTTTCTTGTGCGATTTCTTTTTATTCGAAACATTATTTTGATTAAAAGAAAATGGTCAAAACATAAAGTCTGCCCAGTATGTACATGTATATGGGCAAGCATTTGCGTAACAAAAAGGAAAGAGACAGATTTCTGCTAAGTCATGCTCACTGAGACGAGATTCCAGCAATGGTATTCATGTACATTACATTTACAAACATGTGTAATATATATTAAAAATGTGCACATTATATTTTGAATTCAATTCTTTCCCACAAGTTTACACAGGTATATGTGTGTTTACCTATACACCTGTAATCAAGTATAAGCTAAACACCTCTGATTTACATTTCAATCAAGATTGCCTCTTTCCCACAAAAAGGTTATATACATGAGCACAGGAATAATGCACCTGCATCGCACAACTGTATAATACACTTGAAACATACACTGTATCAGACACCTGTATTATCCACCTGTATCACACAACTGTAACATACACCTGTATCATATACCTGTATAACATACATCTGTATTATACAGATGTATCATGCAACCGTATCGCACACATGTACTACACACCTGTAACATACGCCTGTGTCAAATGCAGGTATGATACACTTGTTTCATACACATGTATCATACAAATGTATCACACACCTGTAATATACAGCTGTAATATACTTCTGTATCATACACTTGTAATATACACCTGTATCGCATACGCGTACCATATACTCAGTTCCTGTGTCTTACACTTGTACTATATACCTGAGTGTATCAATGACCTGTACCATACACATGTATAATGAGCGTTTATCGTACACTTATTTTATACACCTGTATCATACACCTATAAATCATACACATGTATCATACACCTGTATCAAACATCTCCACTAAGACCGGCTTTCAGCGTACGTGTTTTCCGTTTCTTCAATGCTGAACCGTCCCACTGCAGACTTGGACATCTTGTTGTAGCCGAGGGTTTTCTGACGGGAGGGGCTGTAGGAAGAGACGTAGGTACTTCGGGGGTCCGGGTTTCGGGGACGCCCCCCGCATAGAGTTTGTCTAAACGCCTGTCTGTATTTCCTGGACATGACGTTGTAAAGAATGGGGTTCACGGTGGCACTGAAGAAGTAGAGCACACCTAGGCAAGACAAAACATCAGCATGTAGCTTCAAACATTTTGATTTTTTTTCCATTCCAGTATACAAGTTTAAAAAATCTATTTTTGTCTTTTTAATTATTCGTTAAAAACTTTTACCGAGAGAAAGATAGAGAAAGAGAAAACAGTAAAACGGACAAACAGACAACGAGAAAAAAATATTGAGATAGAGAGAGAGAGAGAGAGAGAGAGAGAGAGAGAGAGAGAGAGAGAGAGATCATCAAACCTGACAGGAAGAACACGTGATTTTGGAGCTCCAGTAGCTCAGTTGTCCAGTGTTCTTTCTTCATGTAGATCGTCCACAGCCTCTGAGTGTGAAAAGGCGCCCAGCAGACGAAAAAGGCCACCACTACCGCAACTAAAGGTATGAAACAAATAGAATCATTGAAGATATTGGTCTCATCGCCATGTACTTTCAACACTTTCATTCGAAACAGGGATTTTTTTCATAATTTATAAAAGAATCAACTCGAGCCAAACATTTTCTTCCAAATTAAGAAATTTTGCAGGTTTTGGCTGTGTAGGTGTAGTCCCTCCTATAGCTGGTTAACACAAAGTAAGAATAACTATTGACTACAAAATATTATTGGTAGTAGGTAGGATATTACGATTATTACCTAGCATCTTTAATACGGACTTCCGGGCCTTTGTTGCACTGAACGACTTCTTACTTTGAGCGCCACCATCCGGTCCCAGTGAGTTTTGCTGAACGCCGATAACCTCTGAATTATACAGTGTTATCCCAATCCGAATGTATATTAGTGTTATAAGAGTCATGGGTAAGACAAAAAATATGAACGAGGAAAACTGCAGGAACACTTTCATGGTTTCCCGCCATTGATGGGGGATGCTACAAACCATGGAGTCAAGGAGGGGACGAAACGTCACGGGGTGTGTCATCTCGTAAAACGTCCGTGTGTGAATAGGGTAAGGCAGGGCACACAGAATGGACAAAATCCAGATCACTACGATCTCTTTGACAGCTCGTGATAAATTGGACAACTTCTGGAATCTCATTGGGTGACATATGGCCGCCCATCTTTCTATTGTGAAGGCAGTTATGGTGAGAATGGACGCATATGCAGACATTTCTGTAATAAATGCTTTGATGATGCAAAATCCCTCTCCCAGTCGCCAGGGGTA
Organism: Magallana gigas; assembly: GCF_902806645.1. NCBI lineage: Eukaryota > Metazoa > Mollusca > Bivalvia > Ostreida > Ostreidae > Magallana > Magallana gigas. The sequence continues at coordinate 45,538,904 of NC_047563.1, forward strand.
GGCCTCCCAAATCATGTATAGCTCCTGTGGAAGAGCTGAAATCAATAGAAGTTATTTGCATTTTACAACTCAAAATTATCATATATATATATATATATATATATATACATGTACTAATAATTTTTTCGAAGTGTATACCCTTATTCCAGGGAATTTATTGGCTAGTCTTACAGCAAAATGTTGATATCTTCTACATGATCTCTACAGTACCTGAGAATGAAATCTTAACGCCAATAATACCAACAAGCTTGCTAATGTCTTTCCAATACGTTCAGTACTTTGATCCATCATGTTCATGGATTTGTCAATCGAAACTCTTCGGATGTCTCGCACAAACGTCATTCACGTGATTCTTGGGATTATGAGGCATCCTGGGCGTCTCGATTGCACACAATTTGGGGTATTGTTACGTCACATGGCAGAAAATGTGCAAACGAGACAGACGTTATTTCATGAAATCAAGAAATCAATTTATCTAGGCCATGGATCAACAAATGTTCGCTCTTTAACAGTACATCCTGCGATGAATTATGATTTTTTTTTGCCTTATCATTAAAGTGCCTAACAATTATGATGAGTTTTATCAATAGTTCATTTGACTTCCAATTGGAATAATTTTGAAAGAGCGGCCCTTTTTACTAATGCGCCACTTTTCTTTGTATGTGCAGCAGTTCAATCTATGTACAGTTAATTATTATTCATTTAAGTATAAGGCTCATAATACTGCTTTATACCGGTAATCAGAAATTGATGCATTAATATTCTTTTGTAGTTCTATTTTTTTTCTCCAATGAATTCTTTTCGAAATTTGGCGAAAGTTACTTTAACAATATGTAATCATCAGTAATATAAGTTCATGAACTCATGGCTGATTACTTTTATAGTAATATATTCATTAATAACGAACATTTCATAAAAATAAATACCAATTCAATGAAACATACATTTGTAATTTGTTGATGAGAAAAACAGCCCCCCTGATCCTCACCCTTTTCTGCGGGGGGTGAAATATTGTCACAAGTACCCTTCTAGAATTTAACCTCATCATACGATTTTGAACTTTCTTTTTGTTGAACTTACAAGTTAATATAGTGGTCTGCGTTGTATAAGAAAAAAAAAACCCAATCACGGATTAAACGGGAGGGAGGGGTCCAAATGGTTTTGTTTGCCAAAGGCGTTTGGGACGATGCGTATATTTGATAACGTTATACTGAATAAATAAAGTAAGTGTAAAATTTTCCTGGGGAGGGTCTTCTGAACCCCCTACCCCTTCCTTTTCCTTTCTTGATATATGCAAGGTATTCATGTTTTTCTTTCCTCACCACACAATGACAATATATCACACACTGTTATTGCTATGTTCATCAGAGCGTGAAATTAAGAAACATTTATCTCATATGTTTAAGTATGATCCTAAAATTGATATTACCTAAATGTACATCAAATGTGTGCTCGCGACAGCTAATCGGATGGAGATCATTGAAAACTGTTAAAAGTACACAGCAAAAACTTGTTATTTTGACGGCATTTTTAATCAATATTTTTTTTTTTTTGATTTTCAATTTAATATCCGAATTTCATTTACTTCAATAAGGAGCTTAACTCATTAAACAATACTTATTCTCGGCGAGCTGACAATGAATAAAGAATCAATATCATGTAGAGTTTACATTGCACTTAATGCTCACTGCAGAAACCATTTATTTTATCTTATTCTTTTAAATGCACGATTAAGACTCAAGGACAATCCACCCCTTCACAATTAACATATCTGATATTAACTTATTTTTTAAAAGAATTTTATTAAATATTTCATAAACGTTCAATATGGCAATTATCTTTTTAAGCGGTATTTTTTCTGAATAAGATTTGCGAAAGGAAAAATGATCACACAAGATTTTTTTCAAAGAAAATCGACACCTTCCTTATAAAAATAAGGAAGGTGTATTTGTTTTATCCGGAACAATTAAGTGTCCGTTCTAATTTTACTCAAAACAAGTGAGAAACGGAGTTGCTCTTGAATGTACCGATCTGAACTTTACATAGCAAAAAAAGTAAGTAAAGTAAGTTAGAGAGAGAGAGAGAGAGAGAGAGAGAGAGAGAGAGAGAGAGAGAGAGAGAGAGAGAGAGAGAGAGAGAGAGAGAGAGAGAGAGAGAGAGTACATGTATGTGGAGGGGAAGAGATAGACAGACAGACAGACACAGAGAGAAAGAGAGAGAGAGAGAGAGAGTACATGTATATGGTGGGGGTTGCAGAGTTCGATCATGTCAATTTTTGAAAACATCGTTAGTAGCAGGATCCGACAGAGGCTATTAAAACGAACACGACTCTCCGCTTAAACATAATGCGGACTTAATCCTTCTTAATTGAAAAAGACGTTACACCCCTGTATCACCTCCTACATCTCGTTTCTTCGTACAAAAAGGCCTGACAAGTGTGTCGAAGTGTTAAAAATATTTGGTATTGAATTAGAAAGTAAGAGAGAGAGAGAGAGAGAGAGAGAGAGAGAGAGAGAGAGAGAAAGATGAGAAAAAGAAATACAGAGAAAAAGAGAGGAGAGAGAGAGAGAGAGAGAGAGAGAGAGAGAGAGAGGGTTAAAATGGTAATCTATAGTATATCAATTTAACCCCCTGTTGCTGGCGCTACAAGTGGCCAATCATATATACAGAATGACAGATCGTGCAAACGAAACTAATCAACAGGCACCGCCATCTTTTGAATCTAGTCGGCAAAAGGGCACGAACTTCAACCGACTGAAAGAGAAAGTGTCAAGCGAGCCGTCAACGTTAGTTCCGACGCGCCGACGACGCAGTAATTAGACCCTGCGATCAGCAGCTTTTAGCGAACTCACATCGGAGTTTCCAAGAAAATTTCCTATTTTTTTTTTCACCAACGATTTTCGATACATACAATCACATTTAAGTATTTAACGCTATTCAGAGAGGTCTGTTCTTGGCTAATTTGTCAGAATTTGTGTAACAATGGTGATTGGCGGAAATTCAGCAATCAAGGAAGACGTTTTAGGGGATGCGTTCTGCGTTATGTAGCGAATGTAATTTCTCGTCTTTAGGAGTTTTCTTACCGACAATTTTAGCAAATTTGAGAGTAAACGAATAAAAGTTTTCTAAAGAATATCAATATGCATTTCACAATTTGCTCTTAATTATTAAAAAAAAAACCACCTGACAAGAACCGAAAGAAGAATTTAGATGGTTGAGTATTCATTACGTCTAATCAAATTATTAAAACAACCCCATAAGTTGATCATTACGAAAGCGAAGGCAGCCGTGTATAATCTATTGTCGATTCCACTTTCTAAAAGAGAGCTTGACCGCATCTCAAAAGTTCAAATCGTGATCCATGAAAGGATTAATGATATCCGCAACAGCTCTCTCGGGGCCCAGGACAGCTGTGTCAAAATCAAAGTTCTTCGATTGCAGTAAAGAAGCATTAAGAAAACTTATATCGTCAATATATTTCGATAAAAAAATGATTGAAAATGATAAGTGAATGTTTCTTCATAGAAAAATCGGGTATGTTTTTCATAGGCAGTGCAAATATTAATCGAGATCAAAAACGTTAATATACAAAGAACTCAGAACTGTGTAAGCAAACTAACGCATGCTTAGAGTTAATCATCAAGATTGTATATACAGGAATCTTAATTCAATTGATTAATCCTAAGTATATAGTTTATAAATGAATTATGTTTTTCTAAAATCTCGTCATAGCTAGGCGGTCGATAAACGCGATTTCTGAAAGAACTTGTACTATATACTTAAAAATATATTGCAGATAATATTTACATAGTATAAACTCAAAAATATGTTGTAGATAATAAATAAAAAGCGATTTTCAGTCCCTTTAGTACTTTGATTATTGTGCGCAAATTGATACTTGTTCAGGATTTCAGAAGAGTTTCAACATGTTGTCTCTTCTGATGTTTTATTGAAACCAACAGCTCTCCGAGTGTTTGGGGTCATTAGTGTTCTCCGACTTTACGTAGTTACTCTCGATATACTATTAAAACACAGACGAAAAAAAAGATTCTTTATGTTTTACACATACAATGTAACTATGAACGTATTTTTGTTGTTGTCCTTTAACAAGTGTTACCAAATTGTTTCGGTTCTTGAGAAACTAATTTCTGACAACAGTCCGATGCCGGCGTTATATAGGATTTTCGTTCATGAACATATCAATTCATCATTCCTCCAACCCGGCTCGGTGCTGGGTTATCGTATATATCCCGTAATTAATATTTCACTTGATCGATTTTTGCTTTTTATTGAACTTTTGTGGTACTATGTACATGCGCATCGCGGTTTTGGTAAAGAGAAAAGAGTTTGTCAAATCTTAAAATCAATTTGTATCCTGTGTATTTGAGAATTGTTACAAAAGAATATTCAGAATAGAATGGAAACAATTTTCCTAAGATGAAATTTTCTAATTGATTTTGATAAAAAAATTTTTCAATATTTAAGGAAGGGGGGGGGGGGGGGGGGGGGTAGAGGTACCGTTCTGATTCGATGGGAGCAATCAGTAATCATATACACGTATATTTTAAAATTGAAAAAAGAAAGAAAAAAGAATGAAAATTCTTCCTCTAAACGAAAGCTCTTAACGCTATACCCTTTAACTTCATGGCAGAATTTACGAGCATCAATATAAATAAATGTTAAAAAAAAACCAGCATTTTATCCACGACTTTGGGATTTGCACATGCAGCAAGGAGAAAATTTAAAGTGAATTATTAACGAGATTTCTCCCGTCAACTTGAATAAGATGAGCTCGCGTGTTATAGCGTTTGAGATGTGTGCATTATGAAGCTGACACGGATGTTGGGATAAATTACGATCAAATCATTAACCGGAAATTGGCAAAGAACTCCACAAAATTTAACTATAATTCACCCATTTGAATCAAATTAACAACTTTTTCTCTGAAGAGAGAGAGAGAGAGAGAGAGAGAGAGAGAGAGAGAGAGAGAGAGAGAGAGAGAGAGAGAGAGAGAGAGAGAGAGAGAGAGAGAGAGAGAGAGAGAGAGAATTTCGACGAAATTAGCTTTGGAATATTTAAAATTTATGATCATTATAAATAAGACTCATATTAAAAATTGATTTTTGAAACAGTTTCTTTTAAAGATTTTTATAATGCCATTCGAAATTACAATTCAACACATGATATAGTGTAAAAAGAAATATCAAAGAGAAAACAGTCAAAAAAGAAGAATTAATTTGCTCTTAAAAATCAAAATCAAAGACATACCCAGAAACAGCGTGGCCAAGTCCGAGACGGACAGACTGAATAGGTAGTAGTTTGTCGCCGTGTGCATGTGCCTGTTCCTGGCGATCACGATGCACGTGCATACATTGCCCACGGTCCCAGAGAGAAAAATCGCAACATACACACTGGACAGAACGGCCAGTACAGGGGTGTTTAAATGACGGGGTCCCAGGTGTGATTCCAGGTAACTGAATTCATCAAAATTTGAATCCGATCCGTTTGAAAATCCGGATCCGTTGGAAAAGTCCGGAGACGGACCAAAGCTCACGTTATCCATACTGGTTTATGTTTTTTCTCCCTTTTTCTTTTAGTACTGCACTCTTTTAATGCATTGACTTTGCACGCTATCCTTTTATCTTTTACCTTAAAATCAATAGTATAATGTTATAAAGAAAAGACATAAAGATCTCATAATCTTCCCAAAATCTGAAGCACAGTCATAGTAACTCTTTCCTATCCGAACGATCACCGAACCTACACAAAGATATCTCCGAGACGTTGAAGTCGACCATTTTTTTTTTTATTTTGAGGTGGGGGGTAAAGCTTTGTCAGTTCCTTGGACACGCTTGAGTAAGCAGCGTGCATCAGATATAGATGTATCTAGTGAGCACGCTTTTTTTCACGCGCCTGGCTTTTATTGCACCGAATTGATCCGGACTCGAATTATCCTCGACTTCACTCGATCATGAATTATTTCTCTCACTTTTGATCACTTAGTCATTAGAATCTAAGACCCGCTGAACAGTCAGTCGTCGGTCCCTGTCATACAATTAACTGATACTAAAGCTTAAATGTATGCTGTACTTTATGAGTCGCCCCAATTCAATCGATTATCTAAATAATGGGTGCAGCTTCTATAATCTCTTATTGATTTACATGCGATTCGCTTTCACATAAAATTCATACTTGACTCTTTGAACTTTTGAAACGGTAAGTTAATAATTAGTATGTTCTCTGGGTTAAAGAGACAAGCAATACATTTTTATAAATCTGGATTTACAGCAATCGAAATTGTGAAAATCATCGAAACGATTATGAATAAATACTCGCCTATTAAGTAAACATGAACTTGATGGAGATAATTCATCAGAGGAGAATTATTAGATAATAACAGAGTTCAATCGTACGCTAAAGAACTCGTCAACATTTTTAAAAAAAAAAAGTCAAAGAAAACGCAAGGCAACTTTATAGCTTGAATGCACTTTTTGAAATCCCTGTTTTTGAAATATCTCAATCGAATGGAGTATAATCGACAAACATTTAAGAGGGAGGCGTCTCAGCCACGATTACGTAATCGACATATACACGTGCAAACTGAATTTAGAATTAATTGCATTAATACAATGAAAACCTGATATAATGCTTGAAATGGATTATCTAATGTTTCAAGTTATTCTGGAAAGAATGTATAGATTATACAATATATTTCTAGCTATCTCTTTGAATCATTTATGAGTTCTTTAGATCCCTTTGCGAGTTCAAAATGAGCATTAACAGACTTATAAATCTAGCTATTTTCAAATAAGCTGCTATCTATTTGTTGTGTATTTCTTTCTTTTCTTTTTTTAACTTTTTGTTTATTTTCCATCGATCAACATAATTTGTTCCTGCAATATACTGTGAATCAGTTTGTTTGATACAAAGCGAACAAATAAACAAACAAGCGAAAAAAAAACAAAACAAAAAAAACAAACAAACAAAAAACAAAAAAAAAACTCCAAAAAACAAACAAACAAACAAAAAAAAACAAACAAAAAAAACTCCAAAAAACAAACAAACAAAAAACACACACACAAACGAAAATTATAAAAAAAAAAAAAAACAATCTTTGTTCCGTTTCCAGTCTGTTGTCTGTAAGAGTTCGTAAAAATTTCAAATTTAACTGTTAACAAAGCTAGGAATCTTCTGTACGTTTTTTGAAATCCTTACCAATGGTACATATGAATTGTTTCAATTCAACCTTGACTCGAAGCGTGAAACACCGTATTCTTAAACTGGTACAAAATATTATCTGGCAATCCTTATCCAAGATAATAAAAAAATGACCTTAACCTTGACAAAAATTATAGAAAGGTCATGTAATCATATACTAGTACAATTGCTTGGTATACGTATCTTTACAAGTTTAAATTTGGCCTCGACCGAAATCAGAAAAGGTCTTGGCTTATACATGAGACACAATAGTCATGTACTTGAAATATTGTTTATAAATTTTAAATTGACAAGTAATTTTTTTTGTAAATTTGTGAAACAAAATTAATTAATATGAATGTTTTCGAAAATTTTCAAATCACACCTTCACTTGCTTGCTGAGCTTTTTTCCTGCAAATGTAAACTTTTTTTTTCATATTGTCGCATAAAAGGAATCAAAGTGCATTAATCATAATCTTCAATCAAAGTTAATCCTTTCGGTAGAAATGCTGCAGGTAAAGGAATACACAGAATAATTAATTTGGTGGCAAACTAATAGTTTATTTGATGACCATAATTCGATCTATCAAAGAACCCTGTAAAGAAAGAAGAAAGGAAAATATTACATAAAAAAAATATCGATCGATTGACCAAGCAGTCTTAATTAATCAGACTCGATCAATCAAATTTATCAACTACTAGTAATTAGTGAGCAAAGCAAAAACTGCATCCTATTTATCGACCTGTTGTGTACTTTAACAAAAAAAAAACAAACTCCTTTGAAAAATTGCGAACAAACCTCAAAAAAGTGGTTAAACAGACTGAAGAAATAAAACTTAAAGATTTTGACTCAATAATCAAAATAGTATTTGTTTTTAAATTTTAAAGATTTTTCTAGATGCGAACATTAAAGCAAGGACAATAGTCCGACTGACCGGCCGATTACAAATTTGAAAATTAGCAGGATCATGCACTGTAAATTGAAGAAAAAGAGAATAATTATATAGAATATTGTAATAATATTTTTTTTGTGTTTCATCCCGTTTTCATCCAACTGCAAGTAAATATTGGTACAATGACCAGCAATACAATGCGTAAACACCGGGATGACCGTTTCTGGTAGCGGGATCATCGGCCGGTCAGATGGGCTATTGTCTTTGCTTTTAATGTGCTGCGGTTGTAAAAACTCTATTAATTGCGTCAGGAGTTAATTGCGACGAGCAGCCACTTATCAAAATCTATTTTAAGCGATCAATCCACGTTTCGACAGACTGTAATAGGATGATGCACCGTGAGCGTGCATTCACGCCGTGATATCACGCTGATAACGCATGACATGACAGCACGCGTGATGGCACGCTGATATAGCACGCAGTGATAGCCACCGTGGTGACATGATATTTGTAACTTCCAAATTTCAAGAATTTAAAATCATATGAACAAGGAATAATGCCATACAGAATAGTAAGAATGCAATTACATGTTGCATCGCTTTAATCCAAAAGAGCTAGAAAAAGATAACAAAAGTCAGTAGATTTGGTATGCTGTTTAGATGATGTATTGCAGACATGAAACCATACAGCGAACAAACGATACCAGACAGTGATTATCTAAAACAACTTATTGAACATACGATGTACTATAAAGCAAACACATGATACCATTTAGCGAACATACGCTACTAATAATTTAATAAAACATTACCAAACAAAAAGATATACCAAACAAGATACTAATCAGTGAACACACGATACCATACAGTGAACACCCTATACCATACAGTGAACACTCTATACAATACAGTGAACACATGATACCAAACAGTGAACACACAATACCATACAGTGAACACATAATACCATACAGTGAAAACATAATACCATACAGTCATTGGCGGATCCAGAGGGGGGGTTCCGGGGGTCGGAACCCCCCCTTTCTCTGGGACATATGAATTTTTTTGAAAACGTTTAATGCCTATTTAAAGACAATTTTTCCCATTTATAATAGAAATACTGTAATTATCTCAAATAAATGCTTTTAAAATTGCTTATTTAAATAATTTCGTATTACGTCCCATAATTTTTTTCTTATATAAAAAAAAACCCTATCGATTTTTTATCGAAATAAAGTACATTGTACTCCCCTTTAGCATCCGGTGTTTACTACACTGAGTAAACATGTGGAAAATTAAAGAAAAAATACATAAAATTAAGCAGTATCATAGATTTATAATAACATTTACAATGTATCTTCTACTCTATTTCTTTTGTTTTTTAATCGAATATAGTTCGTACAGTTTTGAACTGACAAGCCATCGAGTAAAACGACTGAACGGTTCAAATACGAGTACACGCTTTCGTTTTACTTTAAAAAGCCGCTTTCAAATGTATTGTTTAGTTAATTAACCTAAATAATTATAATAGATGAGTTTTACTTCGTTTCATACGAAAAATACAAAGAAAACTACATGACCCGCTTATGCGGGTTATGCTATTTTTCTGGAATGCTAGCTACCTTCATACCCACTTTTAAACACAAAAGAAAGCCTTTTTTGTTTTGTTTCCAAGAATAGGAAATTCTGTTACAAACATACCTTGTAAAGGGTTTATATGTAAACCATTATGAAAATGCACAACTTTTCAAACTTTTCTTTTTTAAAATGCTCGCGTCTGTACCAGTCCGGATGATGTATCGCACCCATTACAGAGGTCACATCAAGTTCCCTGGGACGACAATTGCTTTTACCATTGTATTACACACGTACCATATTTTCAGCAGATAAATTATCCCCATTCTTTTGTCATATCATGTCATTTAGACCTTTATTTAAGAAGGCAATCAATAGAAATCAAAATCGATAAATAGTTCAGAATTTAAAAACATCAAAGACATAAAAAACATTACCAAAATATCCATTTATTAATAGTTTGTCATAATTAGTCTGAGTTGTGTTTTGTTTCTTAGTGTGTGTTTTTTTTCTATCAAGCATAGACGCACTGAATTTATCATTGCTGGAAAGTTGGGTTTCTTAAGGCTAGATATAATGCAAATATTCCTTATCTAAACCAAAAAGGCAAAACACTCAATAATGCAGCGCACTCTGCTGTTGATATAGATGTGAAATAGATAGTGATGAGATAAATGTTTATTAAATACAGTTGTATACGCACGGAAAACGTTAAAAAAGTCCTTGTTTATTGACAAATGATGAATTTTGCACATATTGATTTTCATCAAATGGAACCCCCCCTTTTCCAAATTGCTGGATCCGCCTCTGTACAGTGAACACACGATACCATACAGTGAACACCCTATACCATACAGTGAACACTCTATACAATACAGTGAACACATGATACCATACAGTGAACACACAATACCATACAGTGAACACATAATACCATACAGTGAACACATAATACCATACAGTGAACACATGATACCATACAGTGAACACACGGTACCATACAGTGAACACACGATACCATACAGTGAACACACGATACCATACAGTGAACACACGATACAATACAGTGAACACTTGATACCATACAGTGAACACACGATACCATATAGTGAACACACGATACCATACAGTGAACACACGATACCATACAGTGAAAACATGATATCATAAAAGGAACACTCGATACCATACAGTGAACACACGATACCATACAGTGAACACACGATACCATACAGTGAACACACGATACCATACAGTGAACACACGATACCATAAAATGAACACACGATACCATACAGTGAAAACATGATACCATACAGTGAACACTTGATACGAGAGAGAGAGAGAGAGAGAGAGAGAGAGAGAGAGAGAGAGAGAGAGAGAGAGAGATTAAAACATCTACAAGCTATCTATGAAAGACTGGCTTTATTGAACGCGGGTCGCTTTGGTAAAATTGGTAGAGATTGCCGGCGATGTTAGAGAATAAATTGTGCATAAATACCTTTGTCATTATAGATTCATGAACACATCAAAAGACGGATCAAACTGTAAAGTACACTGAAGTGATAAACTGATCGTTCTATATATTTAGTGCTAGTTTAATGAGCCCGGTCATTGTTATATTTTGAAGGAAAAAAATGTATTTAGCATTTTCTTACATGTCTGTACATTATAATTAGATGATCTTCTACGTAAGTGCACTAATGGCGGTGGGGGAGGGGGGGGGGACAGACACCTTGATAACGGATAGTCTTTCTAAATGTTATTATAAACGTTACAGTAAATTCCATATATTTAATATAACAAAAGAATATGGTGGCAGACGATTGGCTATCAGGCCAATAGACTGATAGACTTGATAGACTGATAGATAAAGACGATAGACTTGATACTTAAAACACAATGTCCTGGACGTCAAGTTAAGTGGCAGTGAGAGATATATAAAAATAAACGCATGCAAATCATTTTTTCTATATCACGAAGCTACATATTTATCTTCTGAAGATGGTCATGGTTTTACTTAATGAAGCTAAAACTAATATGAACAGAATATTTGCACCATAAAACTAACGTTGACCAGATTTATCGTCAAACATCAAACTCAAGGAAAAGCTTTAAATAAAAGGTACCTTAGTTCAGAGAGCCACTTTGTTATATCTTTTGATAGCAAGCAGATTTCCTGTAGAACACATTTTAATGTGATATCTTCGGAATGAATCTTTTGTTGGTTCCACCCGAATTATGGTGCAGACTCCTTCCCTCTCTCCATCAATCTCTCTCTCGTCTGTCTGTCTGTCTGTCTCTCTCTCTCTCTCTCTCTCTCTCTCTTAGCTTTCTTGATACCTCCATTTCTTTTTCTGCATATATCTCCTCTCTTTTCCCTTCTCTCTATCCCCCAACAAAATTCATGGTAATGGATGTCAAAATACACTAAGCAGGCCCTCATGCGATGTTTGTCTGCTAGACACAGCCTCTGAGATTTATTGTGTAAAAATCGGTAAACTCGTGTTGTGAAAACCATATCAATCAAACGAATAATCAACAGGAGTTCAGCGGCGACTGGCAAATGTTTTTACGATATATCTTGTTTCAAAAACCGTTATTAAGCAAACATGCTACAAACAAACAAACTATTAAAACAAATGCATGAACAGATTGCATGGTTTCCGGTGGAAATAACGGGTAACTTTACTAGAAATTCCAAAAATATGACGAATTCTAAGAAATTATTGAAATTTTTTTGTATATTCAAACTTAGATTTTATGACATTTTCGTCATAAATCTTCATAAAAATAAAAGGTACATGTGTATTATGCCAGAATTATAAGGATCAATATCGTTGTCAAGGGAATAATATGTCAATTCTTGTCATTTGTCTTTCATTATTATACAGTGCAGATGTTTGAAATGTATCATAAAAAAGAACTTTGAAAGAGTACTATCAAATATAAAAAAAAAAAAATATATAGCAATATAATATAGTATATCACTTTATATAAATTTTTAAAAAACTGATGTATTACATTTTATAAAATTTTATAACTCAGTTTAATCAAATTGATAATTTTTCATAAAGAAGAGACGTTCACATACCCTCTATATGGGGTTACTTTGAGCCAAGTGTTGAAATCCTTGGTTCCCAGTTTCATATATTATTTTTTTTCTCATGTAAAGGATGAAGTTAATTATATATAGTTTACATTTTATTAATGTTTCGAATATTCGTTAGGGATTAATTTCGCTGTATTTCCACGAATGCATCAGCAACCACCAAAGTACGGACATCGATCGTAAACATGTGCACTGCCATTTAAAATGAGTTGTGGCCATATTTTGACTAAATCTATTTAATATCCTTAAGAAAAAGATATCTATGGTAAGATATAACAAAACATTTAAAGTATCAAACTACAATATGTGGGTTTTTATTAATTACAAAAAGAGAGTTTATAGCTTTAAAAATAATATATTAAAAAGGAAGATCTATTGATTGCTTTGTTGACACCCCCCCCCCCCCCATCCTCCTTAATATAAAGTTTAAGAAAAGAGAAGTTCAAATTAAATTCCTTTTTTTCGCAAGCTAGAAAGTCAATGATTCACTGTACCGCCAAAAATGATAAAACTTACCATAAGAATTTTTCAATTTTCTCAATGTATTCTTCTCAATGTACAAGAATAAAGTTCATAAGATATGCACTCAAGCGATTCTTATTCATTTTTCTCACCCCCCCCCCTCCCCCGACCGGCTCGACGCTCACGTAATTAGTTCAGAGCTTATATATATCAGCATGCAAATTAAGTTTGGATATAATAAATCACAAAACCAATTAAAAATGGCTGCTGCACCGTGCATTGTTCCCGTTTATCAGAAAGACGGATGAAATGCGTCAAAACATGCACTTATGCAAGCATTTAGAGATTAATTAGCAGAGAGTTTAAGGTGCAAAAACATAGTGTCTGATAATTTCCCCGATCAATACAAGGGCGTCCATGATTAGTCTACTCAAATCACATAGACGTGTATTCCTCTCTCGAGCTCTTTGGCACTTTGTTCACTTTAAAAAAATGTGATGAACGTTTTAAACTTTAAAAAAAATGATATAACAAATGTCCCACTTTACTCACACCCACACATCCCACCTCACCCCCCACCCCACCCCCCCCCCCCCCCAAAAAAAAAAAAACAGATAAAAAACAAACAAAACAGAGGTCGGTTTTCACATACCCCATTCTTTTAAAAACATTTCGACACACCTTGCCTATTTTTCCTGTCTTAGAATTAAGACTTTTTCTGGTGGTGGTGGTAGTGTTGGGGGGGGGGGGGGGGGTTCTGAGGTTGATAACATAAAAAAAGAGCAGTATTCATTGTTATAAATAGCTGACACATGTCATCTTACATCTATATAACATGAAGTAACGCAGAGGTCAAACAACGGTTGAGGACCACATTTGTTCCAGAGGGAGTCCTGTATGTAATAAAACAGTGACAAATTGGAGGAATAAAGCAAGATGGGGAAGGGGGGTCCAGATCGATCCATTCAGCAGAGATCAGTGCTGATGAGCTTTCTCTTTGAGACATACATATATATCATCCTCTCTTTTCCGATTCCAATAACGGAAAAAGGAAGTGTTATACGAGATAAAACCAGCGGATAAGACGTTCATTGATTCTGTGCGGTGACACATGGTTACAGTGATCGCGTCAAGTTTTTTTTTTTCTTATAACTCGACATGGATTTAATGTATTGATAAATAATCTGCATGCATATAGATTATAGATTTATGATTCATGCAAAGTTCTACGTACAGACGCATTTCATTAAGTTTGTACGATATTTGAAAGAAATAGATGGTTCAGCATGTTTAATAAATTTTATTTAGCGAATTTCTGAATGGTTAATCTATCCTTAAAAAAATAGGTGGAAGAAAAAGCTATACATAGCCAAAAGTGTACAATTTAATGACAGTTATTTGTGTTTATACAGGACTGTTATACGATAATCGGTCAGTTAAAATGCTTTACCGTATGATCTTATTCAGCTCAGTGTTTTATGATATATACATATATATATATTCATATATATATATGAGCTGGGTCGTTTGCCCTTAGTTATTTTTAGAAAGTTGAAAATACTGAAATATTGGATGAAAATTTTAAATACGCAAAATTGTATATTAAAAAACATATAGGAGGATATGTATTCCACCCAATGTGAAAACTCTTGGATTTCTATGGTAAAAAATTCATTGTGCTCTGCTGGTTTTAGCAATGTTTGGTTTGTACCAAACTGTTTTTAGATCAATCGCAACTTCTCGGGCCTTTCCGATAAGCTCGGAAAAACACCTCGAATGTATTAACATCACCGGATGTTAGAATTTTGTACAAAATGGAGTCGCTTCCCATTTAAATAAGTATCGGCTAGACAGTCTTGTATGTCGCTTCTCTGTTATATTTTAGTGTATATCGTTTACTTTAATGAAATATAGCTCACATCTCAACTGATCGTAAAATGTGTTCTATTTAATATCAAGTTTTATAAAAAAGGGGGGGGGGTGTCATGGACGCCTAGGTAATACATTCGAGGTGTTTTTCCGAGCTTGCCGGAAAGGCCCGAGAAGTTGCGATTGTTTTTAGATATTAAGCAAAGAGTATGTGATGTCCTTATCCAGGAAAGAGACGCCTTCTTTGCATGTTCCTCTAAATGTTACGTATACAAATATTTTTACGACCCTTTTGGTCTCCAGTATATTATCTTAAAAAATGTTTATCAGAAAATATTGTTCACTATTTGACAGAATATAGCATTAAATGATTTATTTTTGACGTCGTCGTGTCAATAACTGCCGTTAGGTGAGCAGACAAATTGAATAACGCGCGATAGCGCGTTATGATAATTTGTCTGCTCACCTGACGGCAGTTATTGACACGACGACGTCAAAAATAAATCATTTAATGCTTATATTTACATTCCCTTACTGAAGAAATCAATTGTTTACTTAAATAAATCGATATAAAGTGCAGATCACGGAGGGAGTGAATAAGTAACAGCAAGAACAGCTGTTTTGTAAAACCGGTTTAAACTGGTTTTCACATAGACTGTTGAGATGAGATCGACGAGCATGAAAATATAATCCATGATAAATAACTCTTGAAATGTTGCTTTTAACAATAAAGTCAACTTTTTTGTTGAACGATTATAAAACATGGTGTTTTGACAACATTCATGAAATGCATTTTTTATCCGATAACATTAAAATCACTGTTTGAGAACTACTTATGTAACTTACTCGTAAATTCATACGCAGTGAATAGGTGTTGCATTTAGAGGCATTTAAACATCACGGAATGTAATGGAAAAACACAGTAGAATGTAAATATTATAGATTGTCTGCACATAGACTACCAATAGAACAAGGTCGGTATAATCAAACTGTACGCTCGCGTCGCATGTGTAGATTTTGTACTCTTAATAGGATTGAAGATGGAAATCACTTCATTCTAGGATGTCCAAAGTACAGTCATTTACAGTGTATTAATATAAAAAATTATTACTGGTCAAAGTCTTCTTCCTTCAAGCTTGTTCAGTTGCTGAGTTCCAGAAATAAGAAACAATTAAACAAACTATGTATTTTTCTGAAGAAAGCCACAGAGTATAGAAATAATTTGCTTTAATCAATATGTATATTATCGTCCTAATGTGATAATTTAAGTATTATAAAATACATAATTATATGTACATTTTTCTTTTCTATTCTTTGTTATGTAATTATTATATTGTACATTTGTGGTAATATCTCATAATGGCAGATGTGTCTGTGTACTGCCAATTGTTTTTTCTCACATTGATTATGTATTTACATGTATTCATACAGTGCCTATAAACCATGTGGTTTTGAGCTAATAAGCTATACTATACTATTTAACTAATAACATAAGTAATGTTAATAAAAGTAATTCATGCGGAATATAAAGGTGGTGACATTGAAGAAAAATACATAACCCGTTAAAGCGGGTTATGTAAATTTGTCTGCAATGATCGCTACCTTCATAACCCGCATGAGTCATTAAATGAATCATTTCATTGTTTATATGTACATCTACCTTTTAACAAATTAATTAATTGATCGTAAAAAGTAAGAAAAGTTAGCCAAGTTATTTTTAACGTACATCAGTACGTTAGATAAAAAAAAACCCCAGCCAAATTGTCTCGGGAATTTGAGTCAGGCATCATCATGGTTATTTCGTGCAGTCTGTGATTTTTCTTAGGTCGTTGTAGATTTTGACTAATTGATAAACGGGATGTGCAGATTTTAGTCTGGCTGTTTCTATAAATGTATAACAGATACTACAGAGAGTTTTTTTTATACACGAATATGTATCATTCATTCTACATCTAGAAAAAATTCGGTTATTTTGTTTGACAATGTATTACACACTAAACTAAAAACAAATACCCGCGGACATCATGATTCAATCAATATAATTACTTATATATGAATAACATGCACATGATCAATTTTCTAATAATATATAATTCGTTTGATGCAAATCACAGGAAGAAATCTCTGTACATGTCAATCTGTGTCATTTAATCAACTTAACGTTAGCTGAAACGTCTGAAAAGATGACTGCACGGTAAAGCTATGTCGCCAGCCATCTTTTAGTTACAATTCAGTTGACTAAGATTTAAAATCAATGCAATACCTGGTATTCGACGTAAGCCGCAACTATCCGTTTTCTTTCTCGTTGAATGATTAATCCAGAAACACTATTAAAAAACTTTAGACTTTTTTTCAAAAAAATCTAAATTAGGGAATTTTGCAGCAGTCAGCATTTATAGGGGCAAATACTTAATGTACATGTAGGTGTGAACTTGTAATATAATTTAATAAATTCAGTCATTAGCAAGTAGAATCCAACCTTGATTTTGCTGAATTCGTCCATTTCTCTAGAAAGAACTATATATGATTTTAGTCAAATGTAGCCCCCATAATTTGCTAATTTTAAAGTGATTCAGGTTCATTAATTTGTTGTGTTATTTTATAAAAGAGAAGACATTAAATATGTTTTTTACCTATTTATTTGATTAATTACGCACTCACTGGCAGTATATGACGTCAGAAGTGACGCTAATTTTATAATTCAATCAAAAACAGTCAAAAATTGACATTTTTCTGATGTTTTTTCGAATCGGAAATATAGAGCGACACTTTGAACAAGAGCGAACTTTTTGTCACTTATAAGTATTGGAGAGATACATCTTTGGTGAAAATATTTTGTTTGTTCAAGCAGTAGCTCAATGTTTCCTAAAAGAAAAACTGCTTCAAAATAAGCCGTTTTATGCTAAAAATGCGAAAATGGCGGGAAAAGGTAAACTTTATGATGTCATATTTTTAAATTGTGGGCACTAAAATCAAAATGAAAATTATGAAAAAACTTCAAATGTATATTTGTTCAAATAAAAAAAAGAATTACATTAAAATGACAATGTTCATTTAAGGGGGCCATATTAGGCTCAAACCATATATAGTCCTTTGAAAAATTATGCCTTCGAAATCGATTTTTCATTTCTACATGTAGGCATTTTTCAAAAAAAAAAAATATATAAAAAAAGAAATATTCTGCCCACACAACTGATAACAAAATGTTTAGAGCAATTTAATCTGTGATGTTGTCCATATAAAAGCTATTATGGTTGAGAGTTTCAACATTTTCGCCGGATGCTTTGTCTGGAGCGCCACCTGTCGGTTCGTTTTTAAAAAATCACAGAGTCAAGGTCATCTGCACTAAGGGGTTCAAATGATATCTTAAGGCACGAATTAACTGAAACAGCAAAAAAAAAAAAAACAAAAAAACAAAAACACAAAAAACAACAAAAAAACAAAAACAATAAAAAAAAATATCCCCCCCAAAAACCCCTATAATCTACCGCCTGATCATTATACAATACCTTGAGTTTCATGACAAAAGCATTATGCTTTGATTAACAAAATAGCTTTAATATAAATTATCAATTTCAACTAAGATTTATTTACGTTCTACATTGTTTAATATAGGTAAACTACTAACAACATAGTAAAGCGATATCTATTTTAAAACATTGCAAAATTACATGTAATTCAAGATGTTTGTCCAATTTTCTTCCTAACCAAGTAAATCACATTTTTAAAATGAGATACACACATTG
Source organism: Magallana gigas (assembly GCF_902806645.1). NCBI lineage: Eukaryota > Metazoa > Mollusca > Bivalvia > Ostreida > Ostreidae > Magallana > Magallana gigas. Next base: position 45,557,757 of record NC_047563.1, read on the forward strand.
ACAAGAGAAAAATTATATATTTTAAACATATTAAAACCAATTCATACTTTAATAAAGAGACCCATAATTTGTTTGAAAATCGCGTTTTAATTTGTATATATTTTTCCCAAAAATAAAAATTAATAACAATCTCTTTAAAATATTAAATCTTGCCATGCATTTTTAATAGTTAAACCGCAAGCCTCTTCGAGTGTTCCTGGAGCCCTTGTTTACTATGTTCATATCAATGTGAAAATGTGACAGTATATATAAGGTCTAATATTGTACTTATTTTGGTAAAGAACATGTAACAAAAATTCTTATACTAGTCATTTTTAAAAGATACTAACAATCTATTTACATAGATATAATAATGGACAATAGCATGCTTTACAAGTTGCTTTTAAGCATTTTTAAAAATGTCGTAGTATATATGCATACGGATATATAGGCTAATAATTTTTCTTAAAATTTATGATTATAATGAGACATGCCATCATATCAAGTTTCATTTTTTAATTGCAATACAAAAACCATGTTTTAACATTTAGTTTAATCTATCGTTTGACATCCATATCTAATTATATAAGTGTGTGCAGGGAAATATTCGCCCCCGTTTTAATTTCGCCCCGTATCGCCCTCGTCAGCTGGCAGATTAACGACTGCCTGAATTCCATGTACGAAATGTCTCAAATTTTCTCTTTTTTAGCACTACTTTGTCTGAGCGAACTACAGACTGGGCGATATACCGTTTGCGTTATTAGAATCGGAAAAAGAGGAGGATATATGTTTGTCACAGAGAGCTCATCAGTACTGATCTCTGGTGAATGAATCGATCTGGATCCCCCTTCCTTTAGTCCTACAATTTGTCACTGTTTTTAATCTATCGTTTGAAGTCTATATCTAATCATATAATGTGTGCAGGGAAATATTCGCCCCCGTTTTATTTTCGCCCCGTATCGCCCTCGTCAGCGGGCAGATTAACGACTGACTGAGTTCCATGTACGAAATGTCACAAATTATTTCTTTTTTAGCCTTACTTTGTCTAAGCGAACCACGGATTAGGCGATACCGTTTGCAAGTGTTGAAGGGCAAAATTAACCCGCGGTGAAATTAATCCACTATACAGTATTTGAATGTATTATTTCATTATATATGTATAATCTATTGTTCCCCTTCCGTCTGTTTGATGATGACTTTGTGATTTTTCTTACACTGTTACTAAAAAACGTAATATATCCCTTACGCCCCCTACACCCATATCACTTCCAACAGCATATCTTTGTATCCTCTCAGGGACTCCTTTATATTTCTACTTTGAAGAATGGCTTCTATTTCTTGAAGTTCTATTTCTTTCGCCTGTTACAAGAATAAAGATATATAACGTTTAGTACTCTGTAAACTGATAACTTTGCACTAAGATAAAGTCCTTAGGGAAACATATTCAACAGTATACACGCAACTAAGAATAAAAAGAGCATAGATGGACACACAGTCTTGTATATTGTTGAAGGCAATAAAAGAACCATTTTAACAAGACCCTGGACTATCGGTAGCTAGGATATATTTATCCATTTCTTGTACCAAAACAAGTAAAAAATGAGGCTGGTTTCCAGAAACATATGCACATATTGCGTAGTCTTAGCCCCCAAAGCCACATATATCTCGCTGATTTTTAAGAGCCATAGCTGAAGGACCAGCAATGAAAAAGACAGGCTTACGTCACATTGTTATTTGACACAACTTCCCAAAGTGGAGAATGTTTACAGAGGCACTGCCTGCTGCCTAATCCATTTATGTAAATGTTTATATATTTGCATAATAAAATATGTTCAAATCAAAAATCAAAAGTCAAAACTCTTGTAAAAATGGTTCTAATAAAACCGGAAGAATGGACACGAAATGTCTTTTTACCTTTAATGTTCTTAACAGGGACAGCTTCCGTTTCTCAGCCTCGATGTAATCATTGTGCAGTGTATTCGTGATGGGTAAAATGGCGCTTGTTCTCTGTTTACGTTTATTTTTGCCGTCAAAGCTCAACTGCTCTCTATGGATGTTATCCATGAGGTGGCTTAAACCGTTTGATCCTCTTGAAATCGCTGACCCTGAATCAATTAAATCACTGGATTAAATTGTAAACAGTAACATTAGATAACTGCCTTGAAATCAGGTTTATCAACATTTTCACATGACAACCTGAGTAAATTATGTTTTAATAGCTATAATATTTTGTCCTTTTTTCATATTCAGGTGATGTTAAATCTTACCTACCAGTATTGGGTTCAGTACTCTTCGAAGAATCTTTATTAGAATATTCTTCATCAGAACTCTCGCTATAAAAGCCATCTATAGAGAAAAGGTAGTCAATGTTATTTTATGTTACATGAATTTTATGGTGTAATACAGTGGCTATAGTATTCGAAAAATTGCCTGTTCATGTAAAATTATCATAACGATTTGCAATTTGTTCAATTAACATACTAGTATACATATCGCGAAGCATATTTAAACAATACGACAATCGTATATATATACATGTAATTTATTTTAATAGGTGGATCAACATACCTGGAAAAAGTCACTCATATTAACTGGAAATTTTTTGATCATGAAAGATATTATGATATATAAACTGTACAAATGTCAAATAACCAAACAATTTGCAGTTTGAGGATAAAATGAACATCTAAAATAATTATTCCAGCACGTAACAACAAATGCCCCTGCGGGATTCGAACTCAGGATGTACGGATCACAAGTCCGACACTTTATCTACTCGGCTATGGAGTAAGTTTTATGTTTAAGTCCATAAAATCCTTTTAATGAAATGAAATGTCGTTTCGATCAGCGGTCAGCCATTTTTTGATAATGTGTTATTCCACCTAAAACAATTCATTTGATTTTTCTCGTACGATTTCATGTTTTTGTCAATAATATTGTATACAGGGAAATATTCGTCCCCGTTTTATTTTCGCCCCTTTCGGCCTAATTATCATCGAGTTTATGACTGGGCGAATTCCAATGTCTTAAATCATTACTCCATGAACAAAAATGTTTCTTGTCGAATTCAAGACGGGGCGAAACTGTTTGCCAGTGTTGGATGGCGAATATTACAGGATGCAAAAATAACCCAGTATACAGTATATTAGATATTCATGTTATAGTAGTTGAATTTTGTTAAGTCATATAACGTATACTAAGTCTTGTACCTTGTTCACTAGCCTCTGTTCGTTTATCAGTGTATTTTGTTGAATCTCTCATCTTGTTCATCCATCTTTAAAAGAAATGTGCCAAGTATAGTATCAAGTACAGACAGATGTATTGCAAACATTACCACTGTTCTATCATAGATACATGTGTTCTCAGTATAATTACATTTTAAGGAAAAAGGTTGAACATGATATAATTGTGAATCACATTCAGACCACAAATAAATTAAAATTTCAAAAGTTACTTAAACTATTCAACTTATTCATTTATAAGAATTATAGTTTTAAGTCACAATTAAGGCATTTCTTAAATTTTCATAAGAGTTCAATTGTCAGTAACTTGTGAATTCTATTATAAGTGCTCATAACCTTAATTGAGTTATAAACACAACAAGTAATAGTTATGATTCTACAGCAAGATCGGGTACTTACTTTATCATGTCATTCTGTCGTTCAGATGCGAATACAAAAGTCGTTCCCGAATGGTGGACTTTAAATGCGCTGTAAAATATTGTAATTGTTACATTGTATCTTACTTATGTTGATGTCACTGCACAGGACGAGGTCATACGCTTGTTTAACTTAAAATCAGATCTAAATACAAAAGTATGCTATAAAGCCACAATAAATTAAACGTATTCTAAAACAACAAACCTTTTCACTGATGTTAACCTTTTGAAACAATGTTAACCAATGTCATTGTCCTTAAATTGACTAAAAATTCTCTAGTTTAAATTAATAAAAGATGAAAGAAATTTTAAAACAATTTATTTCTTTAATATATAATACAAAGAAACTATAGTATATATACCACAATATATAAAGGGTTATACATGCGTATATATAACATGTGCATCGAAATAAAAATATTCTTCTTACATGATCATTTTTAAAGTGGCAAAGGATTACTGTCAATGTGTTATTTGAGTAACAATGGGAATTTTTTTTATTAATTTTTTGTTCTTGTAATTTTTGTTGCGGATATATTTTATACTTACAAATGTTCTGTTTTGACTTCGGGGGCAGGAGATATTTGAAACGCGGGTAAGTGTAATAAAACCTCTGCTTTCAGATCCTGCAAAATGTGTTAAAGACAAAAGAAAATTATAACTTTCAGTCAACTAATGTTAAATAAAAGTTCTGAAAAGATTAGTAATTGGCAGAGCAATGCCATTTTTTTTCATCTTCCAGAGGACATTCAGATACCTTTTAGTTTGAATATTGAATTGCAAACTTTTAAAGGGGCATGGTCACGATTTTGGTCAAATTCATTTTTTCTGTTTTTATTATCTACAATGCTTTAGGAATGCATTTCTAATGATCAAATGAAATTTGAGGGTCAGTCGTAGAATTATAAGCAAGATACAAGGCTCACAATATTTTGTCATGTAAACAAGGCTCTGTCCTGGTTTTGTTCACATAGGTTCAATATACCTTAAAAAAACCTTTATCAAGCTGTTTTGTGTATTTTCTTATTCATTTTAAGCATAAACAAACAGTTCCTAACGTTCAACACATTCATTTCAGGTCAAAAACTGGAATTTTTACTTCAACTTTCAAAATGTAAACAAAAGCTTTGTTTACATAGCAAACATTTGTAAGCTCTGTATCTCGCTTATAACTCAACAAATGTCACTGAAAGTTTGGTTGCTCATTAAAAAAAGCCTTACTAAAGCATTGTTAACATTAAAATCGGAAAAAATAATTTTTGACCAAAATCGTGACCAATGCCCCTTTAACCTCTGATATAAATGTTTTTGTTAGAAGGAGATACTTTCTTGCAACATTTGAAGAACTGTTAAAGGGTCTACCAGAAGGATAAAGAACCAATTTTACAACAAGTATATTATTTAGATATTAAGGTTTTGCTAAAGCCTAAACCCTTTAACCCTTGCTAAACCCTCTATATATTACAGCTAAAACAGTTTTTCTTGTTTCAATTCTTCACCATAATGCTTTCTTGTTGATGCTCATAATGTAATATATTGAACTAGTATTATATCATTGACGTTTGTGGTTTTGTGTAAAGTGATCAAATAATAAAGGTAAGTAAATGACAATTTTGCAAAGGTTGAGTATGAATACGTCGGTGAATTCAAAATGGTACTCAACACTGCATTTACTAACGGTGCACTTTCAATGCAATTTGCAGAGATGTGAGATATTTTAAAAAAAGCGGACTTTTAAAATGAAGCATGAGAATGTCAAATGAACCTCTAAAGTCAAATAGATGTACGTGTTTTATAATAACCTACCAATGCAAAGTGTCCTGGATGTGAAATGATAAAGCTGCAGTTTATTGAAAACGTTACCAACTTAAGAATATCACTGTACCTCAGTGGTCTCATAGATATACATGTAGTGGTTCTTAATGACACACCACCGTTTGACCCAGTCATCCGCCAGTAACCTCCTGCCGCCTTGTCTTTTGTACAGCCAGCCTTCACAATCCCCCGACCCAAGGTCCTTACAACTCACTCGTCTATCTGTTGATACAGCAAGACTGGAGTAATGCCATAGTCAGAAACCCACGGTCAGTTTTGCAATTTCTTAATGTACCGAACGCCGGCAAACTCACTGAATTTTTCTCGTTCTTATGAATATTTATTATTCTCAATTAATTAGTGAGAAAGCAAAACTCTATAGTTTTAGGAGGTATCAAAACAACGAACATGTTATGCATACCTTGTCGATATAAAGGGTGCGTAAGCTTTAACAGGAATGTTAAGCCTTTCTTCACAAAAGTGTGAAGGTACCTATCAAAATTAAACATGAATTATTCATGATTACGGGATAAGCTCAATGAGTTGGCCTACAGTCAGTGGGCGTGGGCAAGAGTTGCCATGGATTTCCGACGATAGAGTGATGAAAGCAGAAATTAGAATTAAAAAAAAAAAAAAAGAGAAATTGCCAGAAAAATAAGTTTTTAAAAAAAAAATTTATTTCACCAACCAATCGTTTGTATAGTGAATTAGGAAAGGGTGACATATTTTAAACGCGGGTCATGCAGTAGGTCAGTTAAAATGATCTTTCTTGATCTGAACCATATACAGTACCCTGGTAAACGTATTACAAATGCATTTGATATGAAAATGACTTTTGATTTCAATGTACAGATTTCAGCCATGTAGAATCATAATATATAGAGATGTTAATCACTAATTATAAGATAATTTATTATACAAGGCAGTTATTAAAAAAAAATTACATCCTTTCTAAAAATGAAAATTTAGTAAAGTTGGACCACACAAAATTAGTGATTCCACAGGGCTGCTTGAAAAAGTTTGCTAAATGAACTACAACTTGTCGGTCTATATACATATAGCGTCAATTGTAATAGCTGTAAGTGGATATGTGTTATTAACTTACTTGCATGTTTTACCTTGCTTCTTGATCTCATGACAACTGCTGACTGTGAATGAAAAATCAGGACCGTGAATCTAGATACTGAATGGACAGATAAAATATAAGAAAAATTTAGACAAGGAAGTAAGGCTTCATGTTACATTGTACTGACCTCCTTTTCGAGTGGATTTTTGTGGACCACGCCCCCTACCACTGTCACCTTGTAACTACCAAAAATAATGAAATAAAGAAATAGTTACAAATAAAGGTAAATGACATTCTACTTCCTAGACGTAACGAAAGAAATGTACATGTATCTTTTTGACTTGAGTAGAACAAATGAGAATTTCAGTAGCGTATTAAGAATATATAACTTGGTGAAAAAAAAATATCTAGATTTAATTAATATCTAAAATAACAGTCTTGGAAGTGAAGCAAGTGTGAGGGTAAAAAAATTGCTCTTGCAACAATTCTAACCACAAATAAAGTGATTACTAGTATTTCTAGACTTATTAATTATTATTAAATGGCCAAACTGTGAAATAGGACTACGTTTTCTATTGTTCTATCCTATTTGAAAATTTAGCGTAGATTGTATCGTTCCATGACCGTTCAAGAAAAACAATTTTCGTGTTTCATTTTAGTTTAAGACATAAAGGGTAGGATTTTCTATTATGAATGAAAAAAGAAACATCTTTTTAAAGTAAATATGAAAACTAAGCCAACCGTCGCCCTATCAAACCAAAATGCACTTTACGACGACATTTTGGATGTTATCCTCTTTAAAGGCATATAATTTAAGGCTACAAAAATGACAATCTAGTTAAATCTTACCTTTGGTTCTGATACATCCTACATTTGTATAAAGTATGTCTTCATTTTTTAAACTAAATAAAACTTGCTCAAGTCGCAGGTCTCAATGAAATTTGAAGCATAAAGAGTTTTATCATAGTTTGAAAATTCAATCCTTTACGGTGTATTTAGAATCATGTGAAAGAAATCTGATATACATCCTCATTTTTTTTTCACCTCTTGAATCTGTCCTGCATTCTTGTCACAAGAATCTAAATTTCGGGGTTTCTTTTAGCAGCCTTTTGTTTATCAAGCTGTTTTCCATGTAAAGGATTTTTTTTTCATAGAAAGATTGGTTTGATTATATAATGTCCTGTCAATGAATTCTCTCTCTCTCTCTCTCTCTCTCTCGAACCTTTAAAAGTTGACCTTGACTAGTCGCTTTTTGTATTCTCCCCTGCCATATTCTTTTCCATTAACCTACATATTTCAAACCCTGGGTATACTTTTTCATTTGTTCGTGGCCCAGTGCATTACGCTAATCTGATTTCATATGTATGTCATTGCTATGCTGTTATGGTTAAAAATAATAAAAAAAATTTGCTTTTATAGAGGATATCTATTTTTTGTGATTATATATTTGCTTTATCCACCTAGTTGAAATAGTGCATTTATTTGCGAATATAACGATTTCAACGAGTTGGATAAACCGAATATAAAATCACACAATAGATGTTTTTCTTTTATGTCGTACGGTTTCATTTAAATTATAAACTTCTGAGCTTTGAGAAAGCGCCGTAAGTAAAACCAATTGAATTTTTTTTAGTCTAATAGGTGATGCAACGTTGTATAATGCAGTTATTGTGACCTTTTGCAATACAATTTAGTGCGTCATTTTGGATGTAGCTGGTTTTTAACGTAAAGTTTCACTGAAATAAACCTTGAAATTATTTTTCACGTTTATTAAATAAATTTTTTCATGGAAATGAAAATACTGGAGACTTGAATAGCCATGTTTATTGACAATGCACAAGTTGCGAATCATATTCTCATACGGAAAAAAAGCCATGTAATATTTTCGCTGTCTATTTTACACACAGATTGATCTTTAATTTGATTTTAAAAATTTTCAGCATCAAAATTTAAGATCAATTGCATAACTCACGCTATTAACATTACATGCATACATGTATGTGGCGTATCAACCACAGCATAATGGAAAGCAGTTAGTGCATTGTAAAGGACAAAGTGCTTACTCAAGACTTGATATAAAATTTATACTTTTTATTGTGATTTGTTATTTTGGAGAATCTTAAAAATAAAAACTTTCCTTTTTTTACACATCCTACTATGTATTAAAATGTAATAATTTTTATTGGAAATCATTGTGTTTTGTGTGTATTTATTCATATTTTGTAAATTTTGATTAAAACAAGAGGCCCATGGGGCCACATCGCTCACCTGAGCAACAATGGGCGTTCAAAAGATATTGTGCCATATGGTCCCTCGGTAGAAAAACAAAAAATAAATATTGTAAAGTATTCGAATTTTACACTTTTTTTTGTATACATGTAATCTTTGACATTGTACCTTCATGAAATACTATTTTTTACCAGAATAAGAAATTTCTACGCAAGATATAAAACTAAACATTTGGTAGAGGTATACTGTTAAGTTGTTAACATCCAAATCCCTATATTTTCGTTCTGCCCCCCCCCCCCCCCCCCCCCCCTTTGTAAAGCGATCAAAATATATGAGAGCATAAAGGTACATTTTTTTCATCAACTACTCAGTACTTACTAGTTATTGTATTAAAAAAAATAATAGTTATTGTTTTTTATTTTAAAAACCCTACATGTATAGATGTGAAGAAGAAAATTGTACCTCAATGTGCTCAATTCCTCAAATTAAAAACATTCAAAAATTTTATTTGATTAAATGACTGTTATTTACTTCGCGTACAAACCAGGATAATTTTCCGCTGTGATATTCTTAGGAATAGCGATAATTACTTTATCCCCGCAACAGAAATGTGTCAGAAATATGGAAACTGTTTTAAAGATGTCGTTTTTATTTACTCGTGTCTGGAAAACTATCAAAATTGATGTAGATTTCACATTATTTATTGTATAAAGAGAGGGCCCCAGAGAGTAGATATATACAGAATACTAGTATCATTCTTTTATTTTGTTTGTACAAGTATTTAACATACTCTAATTCATAGAGATTTTCTAATGTTCAACCAAAATTTCAGCGTCAATTGTAAATTTATAAGCAAGACACAGAGCTCACAGTTCGCCTAGGTTTGATTCATAATTTGTTCACATGAGTTTATTACATTCAGCTTATGATTTTTAACTTGGTATTTCCTATTCAGCATTTAAAATGGAAAAAAAGAAGGGCCTAAGATTTTATATTCTTTTATTCACTCAAGACCAGTTCACTGGTATTTGAGGTTCAAAATCAGTTCATACAAATGTACACAAACACAGTGAAGGATCACATGTACAGTAGGAGTAATAATGACGAAAAAATGTTAAGTTTACAATACAATAAGATGTTAAAGTTGGTTTCTGAACGAACAGACTTTGAAAATTTTCTTAATAAATATTGACAAATTTTTTACTCTTTTAATCTTTAGTTTTTAAGATCTGTGTACAAACATAGAATTGTGAGCAAATCTCTGTATCTTGCTTATAATTTGAAGCTGAACACTCAAATATGGTTAGTAAATAGAAATTGAAAACAATTAAACACAAGAAACATTCACTATAACAAATAAAGAACACAATTTATTTTTTCGAAATGAATCATATATATACATGTATATACCTACATATTTCCGTCAGCAATGTCAAACTTTATTTAAACTGAATAAACTCGAGAAAATGCCGAGCATCGCAACAAAACCTATTGCATTAATCTACCATTACGCAAAAGATAATGCCGATCGAATTACCGATAGAATGAATTGTATTTCATTATTTTTTGATACATCAGATTTTGCTTAATTTGCGCAGGTAAACAGTTAACTGTTTGATTTACCAAAGTCTCTGTTTGATTTGATACGTAAAAATCACGAAATAATACAGACGATAGTTCCCAGGTTACAAGCAGAAATAATGAAAACGAAACGAAAGTCGGAACAAGCTAACACCAACGTCATGTGTGAAAACTGTCAACGCATTGAAATATTTAGCCTCAATTTATTTCACAAAATCGGCAACAATATATTTTGCATGTTTCAAAAATTTCCCTTCATACGCGAACTGTTGCACAATTAACAAGCAAATTCATCATAGTCAGATCGACCCTTTTTCGTATAATGTCATGGCTGCTTTAAACAAAGAACCTCGTTTTAGAAGTATGGAATACGAGTCTAGGTAAAATGGGTATGCAAACCCGGGCCGTGGCAAAATAAAAGCCAAGGCAGATCGACAATCGTTAATTCCAAATACGCATTATTTTGCAGAAATATTTACAGCGAATACAAATATACAAGTCCATCAAATATCCTGAAATTTTAATGAGATTGGCAGATTAAGAACTGCCAATCTTTGTTTTGCCCAGACCAAGTCTTGCCTACCCATTTTACCGGATGCCGGATTACCGGATGCCGAACCCGAAGCTATTAAACTGATTGAAACACGCATTTCCTTTATTATTATTTTCGTAATAACTCAGATTTGAAACAGAATTAGCACTTAATTTTTGCAATTTATATTTTCCTTCCCATAAGGATAATTTATGCTAAACTACGTTGAATTGAAATCAGTAGTTCTTGAGAAGAAGATTTTTAAAAATGCACCCCCCTTTTTCTACAGTTTCAAGGTTTTCTCCGCTTTGAATACAGATCGGACTTTTATTTTTGCAATTTATATTCGCCCTCATATAAGGATGCTTTGTGCCAAATTTGGTTGAAATTGGATAAGCGGTTTTAGAGAAGAAGTTCAAAATGTAAAAAGTTTACAGACGGACAGACAGACGGACAGACAGACAGACAGACAGACGGACAGACGGACGACGGACAAAATGTGATCAGAATAGCTCACTTGAGCTTTCAGCTCAGGTGAGCTAATAAAACTGAAATTTCCTTTCATTGGTCTTTTTATTTCAATCATTTAGTCAATTAATATATTGTATAAAGGTTGCCAAATGATAGTTAAAATAGACATGACTGAATCATTGACAAACAATGAAAGCATGAATATTCACGACCGCGAGAACTTGCTTACAAAATGTTATTGTTAAACAGTATAAAAGTAAATCAGTCGAACACATTTATTTTATGAATATTCATGGCAAATGAAATGAAGTCAATTAATCAAACAAACAAAACCATGGATATTCATGATCATTAAAACAAGACCCTTACACACCAAATAACATCCACAGATAATAACAGATTTTACATCTTCAGGCATCAAAACATCTAACCAACAGTCGAGAGTTGCACTGCATATCATTAGCACTTAGTGTCATTCAGTTACAACCTGACCCTTTTATAATTCAAATAGAATATCTTAACATGGACAAACGTTTCACATTTTATGCTATATGTATAATTATATTACTTACAGAAACAAAGCTACATACATAATGCAATCATTAATAAAGGTCACAATTACATTGTAATTGATCTATTGCACGTCTTCAAATAATATATCCTATATTAATTTGTTAATCTGAACCCACTTTCAGTCAAATCCTATGTTTCATATCAAATAGATTATAAACACGTCCAAACTATCTATGATGCTCAATGCACCCATTTTCTCATCCAATAATACGAACATACAATTCACAAGATTGAAATCAAATTACACAGTGTTGATCCACAACCAATCATGCTCCGAGTTTCATTTAATCATACGACTCCCATCCAATAGAATTCCATGTTCCATCCAGACATGATTTTATTCAACATCTAGATTCATCTCAGGTTTGCCTTATAATTACTACGTGTACAATCAATGTGTTTCTTCTGTGTGGTTCTCCTTAAAACTTCGTAATAAGTCCTTTTTATTTCCACTTTTTAGTATATTTTCTAATTCCTGAAGCTCTAATTCTTTGGCCTAAAATGAAGCAAAATCGGATGTTATTGATTCATGATTATCATAGCACTAAGAATTAATCTGTGATAGTTATGGCTGCTTGTTTACATGCAATGTTTTTATTTGCATTCTGTCTGATTTTTTTTTTCTATTTTGGTTTAAATTATTCAATATACCAAATGAATGGTCTTTTGATGGTTTTTTGGTGTGCTCTAAATAATACAATGTACATGTACCAAACGAACGCCATAATACTAAATAATAAAATTTTTGGAAGTAAAAATTGTCTAAAACTTACTCAGAAATCAAAAGTCATATAATGATATAACATGCACATTAATACAGCTAATTTTCTGATTTGCTCTTAGAGTAAACTATAAATCGTAATGAGAAAGAAAACGAGATAACTGTTTTGTGTTTCTTAGGTACATGTAAAAGGAAAACAACATTTAAATTAAGTATATCAATGACTTATCAATCTTCTATAATACATATTATTATATTCCAAAAAAAAAAAATCACATAAAATTCTGTCCTTGTTTATTATTTTCGTCAGTTATGGACGATTTTTAATGAAAAAAAACATACCTGTCAATTAATTCCCTTACTATTTTAATTTTTCTCTGTGTACGGACACTTGACTAAATAGAGAGACGTTTCAAAGAATTGAGGCTATTTCATACCACTGAATGAACACCATTTGAAATCTCCAGAGTTTATGAAAATCAAATAATTTAGAAAATGTGCCGCATGAATATCTCTGAACAAAGCAAAATAGGTCACCATGGTCATACCCTATTTTCCCATAAAATATAAGGACATATTTTTTTCTCCAATAACAACTTGACGTTTGATGTCATTCTTTTTTCACTGTAAGCGATTGTATTAGAAAATTTTAGATCTAAGCCACCTTGTGCATTTAATTATCACCTTCAACGTTCTCATCAGCGAGTGTTTCCGCTTGAGAGTCTCTATACTCTCAACGGGCGTCTCGACCGGGGCGCCGTCTGTCGGTAAGATGGCGCTGGTCCTCTGTTTCCGCTTGTCCTTGCCGTCAAATGTCAGCTGTTCCTTGTGTATGTTGTCCATGAGACGAGTGAGGTCTCCCACACTTCTTGATATAGGAGCGGGGGAGTCCACGGCATCGTCTACATACAAGTAAATTATATAGTTAACATACAAAATTCAGTTCAGGAAAATACAAGTAAGCCATTAATACCAAATTCAGTTCAGGTAAAAAAAAACCAAGTAAATCATTTATACAAAATTAGGTTAAGAAAATAAATAAAATAAATTCAAAATTCAGTTCAAAAAGAAAAACCATATTAGGTTTTTATATAAAATTCAGTTCAAATACTACCTGTAAGCTATTCATGCAAAATTCAGGTTCAGAAAATTTAGTTCAGAAAAATACAAGTTAGCCATTTCTATCAAATTCAATTCATGGTTATCTAAAGTAGAAAACCATCATCACCAGTGAGAGTTATTCTTCCTGCATGTAGTTTGCTAAACAGTATTTGGCATACATGTAGGCCTATATCAATCATATACTGTACTGTGGCCGATACTCTCCAGAGATTCTACACTAGTGGTGGTTTCTACACTAGTAGTGTGGTCCCTACCTGTACTGTGGCCGATACTCTCCAGAGATTCTACACTAGTGGTGTGGGCCCTACCTGTACTGTGGCCGATACTCTCCAGAGATTCTACACTAGTGGTGTGGGCCCTACCTGTACTGTGGCCGATACTCTCCAGAGATTCTACACTAGTGGTGGTTTCTACACTAGTAGTGTGGTCCCTACCTGTACTGTGGCCGATACTCTCTAGAGATTCTACACTAGTTGTGTGGGTCCCTACCTGTACTGTGGCCGATACTCTCTAGAGATTCTACACTAGTAGTGTGGTCCCTACCTGTACTGTGGCCGATACTCTCTAGAGATTCTACACTAGTAGTGTGGGTCCCTACCTGTACTGTGTCCAATACTCTCCAGAGATTCTACACTAGTAGTGTGAGATGGGTGGTCCTCTTCGTCTGAACTTTCACTGTAGTAATCGTCTGTGAATAATATTAGTAATACACTGAATTGAAATGTAAAGAACGTACATAAAAAAAAATCCCACTTCACTTAAATTTTCAACGGGAGAAAGGATTATTGCATATATATGTAGTTACAGTTGCATTAATTGTACAGGTAGTCTACATTTCGATTATACAATCATGTGTTTAACAATGCATGGAAACTTTTTCCCGATGTATGACCACATCCCTAATTTTAACTGTTTAATAATGTAATGACACATTTTTTATAAATTGGTTAAATTTTTAAAGAAATTGTAACAAGTAGTTATTGTTTTTTTTTTGTTTTTTGTTTTGGTTTAAAGAAGATTCAATACTTGAATATCTATAAAACAAATTCTAGCTAGTTTTGTGATTTTGTCAATTCAAGTCAAGTTTCAGCGCTACTTTGACTAACAAAAGTGATACTAACTAGATGCACTATGTTCGCCATGCTTTATCACTTTGGGTGGAGAGAAAGATATCGCAGCTAACCCCATCTTGTTCATCCATCTGTAACAAACATTCTCAATGGTAAGTATCAATTTGACACAAATAATTTCTAAAAGGTTCAAATTGCTTTATCTGTTAAAAACGCGTGAAAAACCCAGAGAAATATTATGTTAGTCTACTACATGTATCACATACTTTAAAATAATTAAACAGTATTTCTTTCCAAAAAATAATGAATGGGAAAAAAGCGGATCAAGCAAACTTATTTAACAATCCTGATTTTCTTACTTTTTCATGTCATCTTGTCGTTCCGAAGCAAAGATAAACGACGTTCCCAAGTTGTGAACTTTAAACGCGCTGTTAAAAGAGTATAAAACATTTAGTTGACTAGAAAAAAAATAACGGAACAGTACTTGTGTTCAGTGCTGTAAACAAAGGTTTACAGCACAGTAAACAGAGGTTTACAGTGCGGTGAACAGATTTACAGAACAGTAATCAGAAGTTTACAGCACAGTAAACAGATTTACAGCACAGTAATCAGAAGTTTACAGCACAGTAAACAGATTTACAGCACAGTAATCAGAAGTTTACATCACAGTAAACAGGTTTACAGCACTGCAAACGGAGGTTTACAGCAGGGTAAACATGAGTTTACAGCACAGTGAACAGAGACATGATAGAGACGTGGGTAAAATAAGGTGGTATAATAAAGGATATAAAGATGATAAACATGTGAATACAGATTTAAAAATGTGAATGTGAATGTGAATATATTCAATGGGAATTATTTTTAGAACCAATGATAGGAAAAATGATGCGTTTTGAATAATATTGTAATCTTTGGAACACAAAGATGTAAAAATTAATTTCACATTCCGATGTCGTTGTACAAAAACTTAAAATAAATCATTAGTATTTATTCCTTTAAGTGACTGTAAAATATACAAAGCAACGATGCAACATATTCTAGAGCAAATAAAATATATAAAAAAAAAACATGATGCAAATGATAGATACCGTTAGTAAAACATGCTACATATTCAAATAGTTCTTCCTCTAGTTACTATTTTAGAGTGATATCTCTCTCTCCAGCATATGCATTTCATATGCTATTGAAAAACCGATAGTATCCTTATGATATAATTGCATTCATTTGATACCTGTTAAATTAATGTTACAAGCTTTTAATAAAACGGCACCTGTTGAGAATCGCTTAATTATGTCAAGTACACTAGCTAACTTATGACAAGTTCCGAGTTTCTCAATGTACCAAGTTTAAAAGCGGATCTAAAACTTTTTTCAAAAATGCTTAATTAATCATATTAAGTAAAACATACAAAATGAAGTTACTGTAGTTATTTAGAAACTGAAAACAACTCAAAATTCATTGTAATGTCTAGTACATGTATGGATGTTTCTCAATCTCCTAAATACACTACACATTGACTTCAGTAAGCATCAAGTACTTTAACGGTGCAAAATATTTAAAAAACTTATATCTATGAAAATAAAATGTTCATCTCTATAATATTCCTTAACAATTACTATCGTTAAATAAAGTGCTTTATATATAGATGTATAAATTGTATAATAATCGGGCAATTTTAAGGATTTTTTTCAACTAATATATCGCATTCAATATAACTAAAAATATGAAAATACACACATGTTTCAATAGTCATAAAAGGAGCAAGACAGGGCATAAACCAAATAATAAAAGAGTCATTCCAAAATTACTGTAATTATTCAGAAAGAAAACGCAGTCATAACATTCTGTTCCTTCTACTAACTCGTCTGCCAATTCAAAGCATTAACTATCACAAATAAGATTTTTTTTAAAAACAATTTTGAAAAAAAAAATGAATGGGAAACAAAGTGCAATTAAAAAACTTAAAATTAATTGAAAACAAAGTGCAATTAAAATGGTAAACATGCAAATTAAAATAATAAAAAAATATAAATAAAACAAATAAGGACATGCATTATTAGCCGCCTGGCAGTTTGACCCAAATGATATTAGTGCGACCAGTAAACAACATTGATTACTTACTATGGGCTTTTCATATGAGCAAAAAGAACAAAGAATACATTTGGGATATTAAGCCATTACTGTGTTATTTTTTTCACATTACTAATCAACCATGAAAAGTTAGGAAACCACACAACTAAATGATTATAAACTGAAAAAAAATCAGATGGTTTAAAATAAAATATCAACGTTAAATTAATGCATTAAAATGTGAGCTGGTGTAAAATTTGTGAATCAAACCTCAAATGAAAAAAAAATTGCTGAATTAACTTAGTATTAACTATAGGTTTGTAAACGCACACGATCTATAATTATTTTTAATTGTAACGTTAGTAAAATAAAAACCCCACCAAATAGCCATTAAAGTTTATGATATTAATCCCTTTCAACAAACACCTTGCCAACTATGTAAGGACAGTTTTGATTGGTTAACTTACAATTTTTTGGTTTTTACTTCCGGTGCTGGAGAAACTTGGAACGCGGGTAAATGTAGCACCCCTTCTGCCTTCAGATCCTACAAAACATAGTTACCACTGCAACAAACGTTTCATCTATCTAACTATTTTTGTCAATCCTGAAGACGAGCTCATGACGTCGCATCTTTTTACGCGTAAATATAGAACAGAAACTGTAACATTTACACTTAAACATAAAGAAAACTAAAATTTCACAAATTAATGTATTCTTTGAAAACTTTTTAAAAGTGTTTAATGTAGTAACGCTATGATGCACAAAAACATCAATTCAAAAGTTACATGTTTACATTGATTAAGGCAATACAAATTATGAATAGAGATGGAAACATTAAGATTTTACTACATGTACAGTAGCAATAAATTTTAAGAAAATGGAACGTATGCCAGTGTACTTTTAGCTTGTCTTGTTGTCATTTTGCTATCATTAATCTCTTTAAATCAGTTTATTTTCTAGAACATATCGTTTTGCTCCTTCCTGCTGAGCAACATCTGTAATTTTGTCTTCATGTAGCTCAGCGACGTTAACAAAATCATCCGTGTTTTTTTTTTTTTTTTTGGAAAATCCATCATATTGTATGTTCTCCTCAATAACACGCTTTACCAGAATTATGTACACAATTTATGTTAATTCCGCCATTGTATGAATTTTGCTTGACCTTCACCATGCTATTGTACAAGGATTATGTAAACACAGTTGAACTTCAGTGTCTCGAACACCGATACCTCAAATATAAAGGACATACCAAAGTAATTTATAAGTTCCAGTCACTTACACTTTAAGTAATCTATCCTTAATAAATATCTCGAAGTTTTTAACTAGTCTCATCTAGTGCGAGATAACGAGGTTTGTACGTTTTTCCTATACGTAATGTATCATTTTTAAGTTTTGAGAGAAATAAAGAGCACCGAATTCGTTTTTTTTTCTGTATTGGCCCCTTGTAAGTGTTACCTCTTGGTCGCGGTAGAAGTACATGTTGTACTGCTTGATGACACACCAACGCTTGGCCCAGTGGCTGGCCATGAACCCGCCCTTGTCCCGCTTCTTGTAGAGCCATCCCTGACAGTCGCCCGTGCCCAGGTCCTTACAGCTCACCCGGCGGTCTGTCCAAAGGACACACACAGCATAAAACCACTTATATAGTCACTATAAAACCACTTATACAGCCACTATAAAACCACTTATACAGCCATTATAAAACCACTTATACAGCCACTATAAAACCACTTATACAGCCACTATAAAACCACTTATACAGCCACTATAAAACCACTTATACAGCCATTATAAAACCACTTATACAGACACTATAAAACCACTTATACAGCCACTATAAAACCACTAATACAACGAAACCTTTATTCAATCAAAAGATTTTCATCCTGTATGGGTTACGAAAAAAGTTGTCAAATGGACACCAAATGCAAGGTTAATACGCAATCTAATTAAAATTAGATCTTAGATCCGCTCACGTGCTTACTGCTTAGTGAAGCGATCGTACGTAAGCGGATCAGTTTTTAGATTGCAAGGTTACTCAAAAATCTTTAACAACAAGCTTATGAGGATTTCAATCCCTGCGTGGACATTGGATAATGATTTATTGCATTCTCTCAATATGCCACGAAAAACATGGTACTAAGATATATACTAGTATTTGTCGCTGCATGGTTTGCAAAAAATCTTATTTTTATATGTCGAAGAGACATAAAAATCAAATATAAGCCGGTCCAAAGTTTATTCTAACGTTACCCGCACGCGTAGTAGGTTTAGGAGAAATTATCGTTTGAAAATAAAAGAAACAATCCTCATCAATTTTCAGTTTGATTTTTTCCAGTTATATTTTAAAAAATGTTTGCAAGTAATATACTGCACTCTGAAGAAATATGAAATGCCTAGCAGTTGAGCAGACAAATTATCATAACGCGCTAACGTTCGATATTCATTTTGTCTGCTCAACTGACGGCAGTTATTGACACGACGACGCCAAAAACAATTTAAATCATTCAAATGAATGCTTAAACATCCTTTACATATTATTCTGTCATCGGAAAAAGTTGTTTGTCGTTAATTCATTGTTCACAACTTAATTAATATTAACGTTCATAAATCGCAAACGATTTCCTATATAGTACATTACAATGATGTAAATAGATCCTCCCGACTTCCGGAGCTATTAATAGAAACAGTCATTCTCACTTCCTGGATTGCGAAACAACACCTTCTGTATTCAGTGTATACAATGTACGATGTCCTAGACTTTTATTACATGATTTCCCACTTTACAAAAATCTTATTCCGTCAGAACTATAAAACAGAAACGTGGGGGCAAAGTCAAAGACATAAATTTACCGTTACATCTTATACTTACCTACTCGCTTGGCCTTCTTCTTTGGTCTCATCACAACAGCGGGCTGAAATCAAAACAAAACTGGCGGTAACTGTATAGCGTTACTGTAGTAACACGGAAGCTAAGTGATGCGCCGGAAGTTCATTAATTAGAACGCCCTAATTACGTATGATTCTGACATGATTCAATGGAGACAGTGTCATTTCATATCGCTACTTTTACAGAACTACAAGTATACGTGCGATGTGGGGGCTGATAATAGAGAATTTATCTAAGAAAATCATATACATACATGTATGTTTAGATGTTACATGGTTATTTCAGTTACAGTGTGCATCTGGGTTGAATTCCCCATGACAAAATTGTGAACTTCAACCTATTCAATTCCATTAAATCTTGTCAAAACCGACTTTGTTAAATTTTGTGTAATATTGTGAAATTGACTTCTGTCACATGTACAGCATACCATTTCATGACCAAGTTTGACTTTGTAAAACATGGCTTCGACATAGTTTGACATTCTGTGACAATGTATGACATTCTTGTGACACTGACACCACGTGACATAACTTAATGACATTGTAAGACATTATGTGACACAACGTATGACGTTTTATGACGTTGACACCATGTGACCCTGACTGACCTCTGTCGTGACCGGAATCTTCTGGACGACCCCGCCCACCACAATCGTCTTATAACTGAAACACAACACAGACACAATCTTATTATAGATATACAGGTACCTGACAATATAATTATATCTTTTTTGTTACGAAAAAAATATATACCCCTTATATCTATTGGCATCTGACGTTATATATTTTTCTTGCAATGAAAAATATGAATATTGAATAACGTCAGGCGCTTACGACTGTGTACACTATACAGCAATTTGTATTAGGACATTTTACTACATGTATATACATGTATATATTCAAATCAGCAGGTCAATTTTCGTTATACTGGTTTTAAAAAAATTATATTCATGTATTTCTAAATAAAAAAAATTATGACAATTAATCATTTAAATGACAAAATGTTGGATAGCAAAAAAATATTTGTGTACGAAGCGTAAAGAAGTATACATAATACCAGTAAATATTATCAAGACCTAAAAGTCACTCAATCAAGATTGAGGTTTATTTTATTAATTTTACATAAAATACTCGACTCTTGCAGGCACGTAGCATCAGGACGGGGGGGGGGGGGGGGGGGGGGGGGGGGCTGCCCCCCCCCCTTTTTGCGCTGCAAAGATTTTTCTTAAAGAAGATGCGGGGATAAGATTGCGCAACTGCCCATTTGGTTAAGTCGTAAAACACAATTTCAAATTTAACATTTTTTCAATTAAATATATTTGATATGTTATAATACAAGTTGACAAAAGGGTAATTTCTAACTTTATTCAGTTAGAAATATTTCAAAAAACGATAAGAAAAAAATAATAAATACTTAAGTTTTGGTGGTATGGAACCCACAACCTAAAAACTTAAGTTCTGTAAAGTTACTTAATGTCTACTGCTCTTACCACTGAGCCATTTCATTCACGACAAAGGACGTTGTTTAAATGCTATATGAGGCGTTGGCCACGAATTTACAGACATGTATTATTTTTCTAAAACGTTCAATTGTTGGGCTACAAAGTGGCATTTTTAAAGTATTGTGGGTCATCTCTCCACATTTTTGTTGATTAAAATCGGTTTAAAATTCCATTAAACCGCATTTAGACTACGACAAAAATATGGAGCTCAGACCAACTCTATAAAAGAAAAGGCATTGCAGTTTTAAAAATGACACTATTTGGAGGTTTTGACACGCATACGCCAGTTTAAATCAACCTACTGCAAGTAATTGAAATATTTAAGGGTTACAAACCAATGTTACGTTAAATATACTTTGTTTTCAATTATTTTTTAAAAAAGTATCAGATTTAATGATATTTTAATTTTGCAGTATCTAATCATTCCTCATATGGGCATTTTACACGCCTTATTCACCCATCTTCTTTACATACAAAAAATTGAATTAACATGGAGATGCGCCCCCCCCCCCCCCCCCCGACCATGTAAAAATTGAATTGAAAATAAGGAAATAAACAGTGACATTGAAGTGAAAAGTATATTTTTTTTTTGCTTGTCAAAACTTTTTGGACGAGTCTGCCACCCCCCCCCCCCCGCCACTTTCAAAAACGATGCTACGTGCCTGTCCTGAGATATCAAATAAAAAAAGAAAACATTTAGTTTTCACAATAACAGCCGATATATATAGGCGACCTTTGTATCAAGCAATAAGTAGCTGTCACCAAAAAGGAAGAACCGCCGGCGATTGTGACTTTATCAGATTAAATAAGCCAATTTTAGACTTTTATATATACTTAACACCATAAATACAGCCGTAAAGGAATATTTGATGAAAGAAATCTTTGGACATTTCATAATACTGAATTTTCATTTTATTTTCTTTAATAAAAATTCTTTGAAATATAAAGCCCTCGGCAACCTCGAAAGGCGAAGAGTTAATTGCAGATAAAAGATTGCTATTTCTACATACTTTGCACGTCAACAAAACCACACTACTTCATATCTCCCGGCTTGTGGGTGTGATCTATTAGGGATTTTAGAGGCAAGTAAAGTGGCCCTGGACAAATGTTGTAAAATGTCTTTCATTTTTTCAATGGGGAGTGGGGGATGAAACATTGTTTTCATGCGATATCTTAACACAATTATATAACTACGGAAACAAGCCGAATACTAGGGCACAATTTTGTTCTCGTTAACTTGCAAGTTGCTTTACTTGCATGGGTGACAGGTGCAGTTCTACGATATGACGACCCGATTTTTTTCCATAGAGTTTAAAGCTTATATATATACATTATATTAAAAGAAGATAATGAAAACAATTCGCTAAAAGTCATGTAATTTGTGTCTTTACATGTAATACACAAACTAGAAACTTTGAACGTCTTAATATAAAGAAAAGTACAAAATAGCCAAAATATTTGCATCATCACTGGTAGTGGGCACCAATTAACATAATTCCGTAGTATACATCTGCCATGCTTCAGTGTGTTGAGATCATGCACTGTTACCTCTCCAAAATGCCCCCCCCCCCTATATTGATCGTCTTCAAAATATCCAATCGGCATCACCCCCCCCCCCCCCTCCCCCACCCCAAACCCCTTTTTATATATTTACGTTGGAAAGTTATTCGAACAAACCGATCTGATCACCTCTAAACTATGTGATTTTGTGTCAATGTAAATAACAAAAAAAATGTTTTGGTCATAATATCAAATACTATAAGACGAGATAGATTTATGGGGGAAAATCTCAATAAAACTCGCGTGAATTATAAAACAACCCACGTACATTTGTAACACTTAATATTTACTTACAGTTGTAAGTCCCTGTCATTCTTCATTATGATATGGTCGTCAACTGACGTACTTATATACATATAACTGCCCTAGACAGGGAAACAGCTTTTACTTAAGTTAAAAGGAAGTATATATATAATTTCTTTCTTTCTTTTCACTTAAAACATTTGCTGTCATGTTTGTGGAGCACCTTAAATGAGACCTAACGGGCAGTTATAGAAAAGTCGCGGAATTTGAATATCTATCAACAGCGTATTGGATCGGGAGATAATGCCCTTTTTCAAACAAAAGAAGGAAAAGTCGGATATCTAACTCTAAAGTTCAAGTTCTTTTAAATTCGTGCAAAATCCTCGCTAACCCGGAAGTGGCCTTGTTTTGCCTCGGTATTGTTAATATCGAGCCACGGCAATTAATGGCTGTATCAAGTTTCCCTTAATATACTGAGATAAGTGTCTTTCACTTCTTTTTTTCCCCAAGTTATTGTCGGTTTTGTTCCTCGTGCATTCTATTTTAGATAATGCATTTTCAAAACGCCAAGTACTAACTTAAAGATAAACTTAATTGTACATGCTTTTAAATTATACTAGTAAGTGTTTTTCCTCACACATACAATGTACATTTGCGTTCAGTCCATCAAAATGAATATAAGTGCATACATTTCGTCTACTTGTTCAATAGTATACATCTAAATGCATATGGCCAAGGAGTAAATTTTTAAAACGCAGAAAACGAAAAAAACCCAACAACCAGTCATTAATTTACATTTCACATTCAATTTTTCTCGTTTTACAGAATTTTATTTTTATCGAATGAAATAAAGTATTAATAATAGTCCTTTACTTCATTCATATGTAATTGGTTAAAGTAAAATTCAGTAAACGACAAGATTTTTTTTTTCAAATTACGAATACATTGATCAAATGTGAACGCTTGGCCACAGGCTATATTCATATTCAATGTTTAACACTGATCTATAGACCCGAGATATCAATTCGTTGAATTTTAATTCGTATATATCAAGCTCCTCGCACATGCACTTTTGTATTATCAATTTTATATATTATCAATCACTGAGATATCATACACAATGCCCCTACCTGATTACATCGCCTTGTTTTGTCGATGCCGAAAAATTCACTTGTTTGTTCCGATTCTGAAAAAAAAAAACACGATACCGAGTGAATTATCTAAAAGACAGAAATATATCCATTTGCTTGCTCATTTCTCAATTTCACTAAATGTCTTGTTATTTGTTACGCAGAAATGGAAAAACAGAAATGGTTTTTAAAGCGCGAATGTAGATTAAAATTATTAAAAACTTAAAGCAAGATTTCAACATTATATGTTTATGAATCAAAGCAAATGAGTTTTAAGCATGTCTACAGATACATTAGAAATTATGACTCGTTAGAGAAATATGAATGACTAAACCGATCACGCTGTCCAGTGGCTCACTTCATTAATTATAAACCGGTGTCCAGACATTTAATATATACATATGTACATATTCACGTGTCATGGGGTCACCCCCCTTAAAGCAATATGAGCTGTATTTTTTTAGAATTTTATTCTGCTGGAAAAACCTGCTAGTACACTAAGTCTGTATGTAACTTAAACTTCTATGATAAATAAGATTTGAAAAAAATCATCAATTTTTGTCAGAAGAAAGATTACTCTTCTAAGGAATATATAAATAGTAGTTCAATTTTTGTACAGGACGACAATAATTCAATTTTGCTTCAATTAAGGCTTCTTAACGGCTTTTCCCACAAAACTAAGGCTAACAGAGATTAAAAACCATGATATTTTTTGTCGTTATAGCAAAAAAATAACATTTTCGAAAAAAAATTTCGGCATAGAAATTGCAGCTCATATTGCTTTAACTAACGCAAAATGCAGATGCATAATTCAATAGCGCTGCTTAAAAAAACGTTAGAAATTACCACTATAGTACTTTGAAACCAAAGTTATCAATTACATAATTTCAAACCTAGTTATAATCAAAACTTGTAAAAATGCATACCAGTAATCGAATGTTATTTATATTGTATAGTTAATAGTGATTCTTAACAATTAGGTAACAGTATGGAGTATAGAAAATAGCCAGCGTTCTCCGAAAACTCCGGAAAGTTAGTTCGTGGGTTAGGTGTACTAAATGTTTTGAATAAACCGAAGGGGTTTGATAGAAATACATCCAGCTGCATGTATTTCTTGTTTTATACATGTAGGTAATCGTTAAATATCACAGCAAAAAAGGTTGACACGCGATTAAATTTTTTCCGATTTTTGATTCGCTCTCTAGCTTTGCGATCGCTTACTACAATATAAATGAGAAATGTTTGGAAGGGTGTCCAAATAGTGCAGTGGACAATTCACTCGCTTATCACCGCTACCACCCGAGTTTGATCCCGAAATCAAAAGTGGTTGAATGTGATAGGGTATAGCGGTTGTCCGCTTTGGCACGCGGGTTTTCCCCGGGCACTCTCGCTTCTTCCCACATCAATGACCCCCTACGCTAACGAAAAATAAACAAGTTGTAAAATAGGTCAACGTTGACTTGGGCTCGAACCTGCAGTCTTCCTCTTTATTTTATCACACTTTTACCAGTTGT
Organism: Magallana gigas; assembly: GCF_902806645.1. Taxonomy (NCBI): domain Eukaryota; kingdom Metazoa; phylum Mollusca; class Bivalvia; order Ostreida; family Ostreidae; genus Magallana; species Magallana gigas. Next base: position 45,583,482 of record NC_047563.1, read on the forward strand.
TGCAGAGGCTATAGAGAGCATATAAATGTGCAATATTGCATTAATTGATCCATGAATGCCTGTATTAAAACTCAATTTTGTTAAATAATGTGTAAGCTTCTACAGGGTTAATACCTGATACAGAAAGGTGCGTTAATACTAGATCTGTTACTATAGCAGGATTAGCTATTAGATAATCCGGTTAATTCTGGTCAGCCCATCACCATCATACAGTATGAACTACATACCCCTCCTTCGGCGAAGGATTCAATTTTTCGAATACTCATCAGTTGGGGTTCGTTCTTTTCTCTAACGAAGGTAGCAACCGAGGACGAGGCGGCGACCATGTTTTTACTGCCTTTTCTCCTATTGACGTACGATGCGTTCAGATTTTGTGGAGCTGTTTTCGGCATAAGCGACACCAGAGTCGGCGGTGACGGAGGTTGTGGCGAAGTCGCAGTGCTTGTATAGTGTGCATCATCCGTGCCAACACTTACCCCGTGGGGCGATCCTATGGGCTGGTCAGGAGACGAGGTCGAGATCGTTTCGTGAGCAACATCCTCACTACCACTGTTCTCCGGCTTTTCTTCTTCTTCTCCTTCTTTTCGATCAGTCGCCTCAACTTCCGTCTGTGTTCCGGAACTAGTTGCCACATCCTCTTCCGGTCCGGAGTGGTCGGTCAGCGTGTCTGTGGATGATGGGGAGGATAGGCACGCTGGCTTCTCCGCCGTCTCTTCCACATTGTCTGTCGTCTTCCGGTTTGGATTCTGGAATCTTGACGGCACCTCCAGCAAATCCAGGACCTTCTTCTGATCCAGTAGGTCTTGGAAGGTCCTCTGCTGCTCCTCGGATGCCGATTTCGGCGTCGTCATGTCGCCTTTTGGTTCTTGCACTATCGGGACTGGCTTTTTGACGGTGAATTCCAGGGACTGTGGGCCTGGTTTCGCTGACTTGTAGTCTTGTCTCTTCTGCTGGGCGTTGTTAGTCTTTCCCGCGCCATTACCCAGCTTGGCGAGATTACTTTCCTCTCCTGTCAACAGACACAGAGGTTTATTTACAACGTATTGATATTCGCCATATATGCTGTTACCAGTGGTAAAATGGATCGTGGCGACGAAATCTACGTTTATCATCTTTATGAAATACAAACGAAATTTAATTAACGAGTATTTATGACATTATAATTTCGCTACTACTATATGAATGTTCTTTTCGCGATCCACCGAAATTTTCTTGCCCGCGAATAATATGTTGGTCTACAGTAAATATAGCGGTCTCCATTTCTCTACTACCGACTGTCAAAACACAATACAATCTATATATAACAATGACCAATTCTAGCTGTCTATTTCTAGCTTACCCATGATTTCCTTGAACTCCGACGCCGGGACGTCCGCCGACGCCACGGTGAAAGATTTGGGTCGCGTGGGCGTTTCCGGGTCGTCAATCCCTAGCAGAGTCCGGCTCAGGGTGGGGGAGCCCCCGCTGACGGTGGCCCGCCGCTGTTTCGGGTCGGTGATCACAGGGAGGGTGTACTGGGGGGACTCGGATCCGCTCCTAAATACGTCACTGTCTGTGTCATTGCCGTCCTCTCTGTCGTCTGTCGCTATCTCCTCCCTACGTCAAATCAGAAATCACATTTTATAAATGTATGAATAGTATTCAAACTACAGGGGTATGTATGTTTTCATGATATCCCTTTCAGGAAGTTAATCTGAATCAGTCGTATGCGTACTGATTTAACCGAATACACACAATGCAGATAACGTGTATGTGGGTTATCCAAATACACGTTTATTTAGCGGCGTGTGGTTACTGGGGTATATACATACATGTGAACATTCAACCATATCTACGTTATGTGTAAACAAAAAAAACAACCATTATTTCTAACTCTTGTAAGCAACATATATGTATACTTGCCGGATGATATGTAATCTCCTGAACATCACACGTTTATGAAACGAACCACAGTTTAAGAGACAATTATTGATAATGTAGAACTTTCCTTAAAACTAGTTCCGCAAGTTTTCAAGTATGTATTCCAAACACAAACTGAATTCTGTAGTACTATATACTGTATGCAACACTTCCGCTATATTCTTCTATAATAGTTAGGCATTTTTGAAAAGTTTTTTTCCGGCCCAGACATGAGGAAATCACGCAAAAAAATATACGTATACATGAATCGTGCTGCAATACATCTAAATAAAAATGTACCACATATAAGTATTTTTTGTAATTATATTGCAACTAATCTTACATGTATTTGCATATTTGATCATTAATATTTTTGAATCCCTGTACACATGTATGTGGGATGAAGACAACTTCAAATTGAGGATTTTGGGGGCAATAAGAAAACTAGAACTGTCCTAATGGGACTAATACCCCCGCAAGGCTAATTTCAAATGGGACAAATAATTGAATTGAATAATATAACATTACTATAATTACCATACTATGTAAAATATGTAAAAAAGAAAATTTAACATTAAAATTGCCAAAACACTACAATCATATCAGTAATTTTGAGTTTCATTTAAATCAATGCCCTAGCTGTACTGATTGTAGTGTTTTGATACGTATACGCCTGTTTGAGTCAACATATTCCTAGTATTGAACATATGTATAGGTTTAAAATTAATAATATGTTAAAAATATATTGTTTTGAATGATATTTCAAGAAATATCAGATTGATTTGATATTTTAATTTTCAGTATCTTGTCCGACCGTGCATGGGCATTTTACACGCCTTATCCACCCATCTTCTTTAAACAAATTCTAAGAATAGTTAACTTCTCTATTTATTTATTAATTATTATATTTATTTCCTTATATTGATAGAAACTTTTGGTTTACATGAAACAGTTTTAATATAGCCCCAAAACCACCGCCCATTTTACAGATTATCAATTTTCCCTAAACACATGTTTCACCTAAACCATGGCTCAGATAATGGCCCTCTTGGGACAAATGAATTCAGCCACACTTGTCTTTGATGTTCTTATTAGCTCCTAAGAATTTATAATTGACAAACAAACATTTTGCATTGTCAGTTGATAGAATACATGTACTTATAAAAAATTAATATTTTTTATTAATTAAGACATAAAGACAAAATACCTCCATCTGGATGTATTTATATAAATATATTTTAGAGTGTTTTAATCAATACTATTAAATAATTAATAAAATCTGTAAGGATTACCTCCCTTACTTTTCAACATCAGTGTACACTATAATTATAGAATAAGGAAAATGAAAACTGTCAAAAAATCATTGAATCTTGTCTGATCTTAAAAAAAGTTTCAGGTGCACATCTTCAGATGGTGATCAACGTGTGTACAAATTTTCAGACTGTTCAACGCAGCAGTTAAAAATTCTATAGGGGGACAAAGTTGCGTCTACATACAGACGGACAGGTTGAAACCAATATACCCCCCTAAACTTCGTTTGCGGTGGTATAATTACTTGAGAACGAGGACTTGATTCCAGTAAAGACTGGTTACCGATAGTATCTAGGTCTTATATATTATAAAACAATTATTATACGTGACTTCATTTTGCGATTTTTTTGGTAAACTGGTTCGCGACAATATTCGTGATCGAGCTTTAAAAAACCCAACAAAACCTTCCTCATAAACATTAAGATCCGAATAAACCAAACAGATATTGCTGGTCCAAGAATGTACTTGATTGTACATTACCCCTGCATGTACAATGTACATGCTACCAAATGTGACAAATTCATTATAAATATCCTGTAGTGTCAAAGACAATGAAATCTTGTCCTTCGAAGATTGTTGCCATTAAGATCAAATGAATTTAAGTCTTACGTGTTTTTCTTTATACTTGTTATTCATTGTCAGAATGTTTCTGTCAAATTACTTGAAAAAACGCGATTTATTACACATTTAAATTATGCATGTACATTTACGCAGCTATTTAGGCGCACATATGAAATATGGTTATATTTTTTCATATCATTGAAATGACGTGAATAATTTCCACAAAACGTGTTCTTCATAGATGTAGGAATGTGCATAATTATTGTAAAATGTAAATTAAGTGGTGAAAAATATGATTTAATCCCCACTAACTATATAAAGAAGGCAGGCTGATGTTAGGATACACATAACGCCAGCCTTTTGCATGTTCAGCAACCATGTAAAAATTACTGTTTGTATTACAGAGAGTATGTTACAATATACATTTTTTTTCCTTCTTTGGGGCCTCTGTAAATTTTACAAGTCAAAAATTACACAAAGTTCGTAATTTGTTATCGACTTTTGCGATTTTAATAAGCTTTTATAAAGGTTTATATTCAATATGCATTTAATAAGTTTAGACTTTAGTCTTCCTGAAGTACGACTTGGTTGAACTTAGTCTTTTAGAAGTCGTAAGCTAGTCGCAAGTCCCTTACGTTCCTCAACCTTGTTAAATCAATATTTATGTTTGGTATAACTGTCCAAGGCGTTGCTCTCTCTTGCTGATCCTTGCATTCATGATGGGGACATACAACGTTCAGGTAAAGATGTTTTAGAATGTCGGTTACGATTTCGGACGCTTCGCAAAAAATTAATTGCTCAACACACTTCTCGAGAAAAATGCTTTCATTTCATCTAAATTTAAAATCATTCTCAAAAACAATACTAGTATACCAAAATCTTTCTTTTTTTAACCCAATGCGAATTCTTCCATAACTTTCCAACAAACGGCAAAATCCTGTTCTCCCGCAAGTTAAAAATTCTGAATAAAAAGCTTCTCCGAATTGCAACGCAATTCATTCCAAAAAGAAAGGAAATAAAATTACTATATAATTGACCATGTTTTCTTTGACAATTTTGTAGGCTTAACGTGTTAAAGTGCAAAAAGTTATATCTAAAGCGGAAAACTCTCAACATCAAAACCCATGCATTGAGGTTTTTGCAAATCTATAAACCCTTCTGTAAAGAATTTTCAAAATGCATTTTATGGTCACATATTGTACAATTTAAAAGTTTAAAAGATATGTGAGTATATATTTTGATTATATAATTTACAAATGTCCTGTACTTGATGTGTGCATAACACGATTGATCTATTACAGTATCAATATATGCATGCACATTTTAGTTTAATAATCCAATTACTGAGGAGAGCGTTAATCTAATTACTCTCCAGCTGCGCGCTCTCCTGGTCTTCCTGATTACGTGTGGAGTACGGGCCGCCATCCGTCCCATCGATCTCCCAGACAGCCTGTCCAAGTGTTTCCAGACCTTCTCCAAAAAACACTTCTTTAGGAACGGAACCGCGGAACAGCTGTCGCTGACGTGTTTACAACGCTATATGTGGTCAGGCGAGTCCTTCGATCAGCATTTGTACTCATTCATTCATTTATTCATTCGTTCACTCATTCATTCATTCATTCATTCACTATTTCATTTAATCATTCATTTGGATCTCAACACTATTTTACAACGGTACATACAGTGATTAAACATAGGTAATCATAGATTACTAAGCTCACCGAGACGGAGCATCACCTTTATGAGACATCACCTTCATAAGACCACCTTTATCATTTTATATGAAAATCATACTTTATGATCTTGGATATTCATGGATTCTGTTTTGACAAAATATCGTATATCATCTGATAAATTTTTTTATGATAATCATATGTTCATATGTTAATCAATACAATGATATAAAATTAAACATTGCATCATATCATATTTATAATATATATCATATAATACAATAAAATACCGACATAAACAATAATGAGATATGATATTGAAACATATGATATGACATTGTATTGTGTTATAATACCTTCTTGTATTTGATCACATAATACAATATCATAAAATATAATACAATATAGTATTATATTACAATATCATATTACATAATACATCATAACATTGAAATATGATATTATAATGTATAATATAGTATGATATTGTATTGAATGACACTGAAACATATTTGATACATTACATGATATTATATCATATAATACAATATAATTTGATTCTAACCTTGTATCTAATCAAATGATACAATATTATGTGATAAAGTAAAATATTAAAAAATACATTATTATATTATACATATTGTATCATATGACACAATAATATATATTACACTATCATATAATACAATTTCATGTGTTATGATAATATATCATGTAAACCAATATCATATCATACAATATTGTATGATACAATATTATATAATATTACAATATCATATAATACAATTTCAGGTGACATAATTCTATATTACTGAAACCAATATCATATTATACAATATTGTATGATACAATATTATATAGTAAGAATATACAATATTGTATCATAGGATACAATATAATATTTTGCAATATCTTATGTCATTGTATCATGTGATAAAATAATAAATTAAAAATACAATATAATATTATACTATATTGTATCATAATATACAATACTATACATAACAATATCATGATACAATATCATATCATAAAATATAAAATTAAAAATGATACAATATCATATCGTATCGTATAACTTTTATAATATAACATATGATATCATATTGTATCATATCAAACAATATTGTTTCATATCATACAATACTATATCATAGGAATCATGTTATATCATTTATCATAAACACATCTATCTATCGAGCTGGTTTGAGTGAGGTAGGAGATTTCTTAAGCATCCTTGATAATGGAGATCAGGCTCTGCATCTGAAGCAACCTCTGCGTTTAATTTATAATAAAGTTAAATCAACTATGCAAGCTATCATCTATAAAACATGTCACCTGTTCCAAAAAACTAAACCTCATCCAGCATCCGAAACCTATGGCTCAGATTCAGCATTCAAGCCCATCAGGTGCATTGGTATCATAAGACGCATCATCCATGCAAGTTAGGTGAAGTTTGGACCAGTAATAACTAAGATATCATTATCAGAGGGCACTAGCAATTAAAACCTTAACTTCCTCCAGCATCCGCAACCTATGGCTCAGATTCAGCATCCATGCCTGTCAGGTGCATCTGTATCATAAGACACACCATCCATTCAAGTTTGGTGAAGTTAGGACCTGTAAAAACTAAGATTTATTTTTTAGCATCCTTGATAATGGAGATCAAGCTCTGCATCTGAAGCTACCTCTGCGATTCATTCATATTACAGTTAAATCAACTATACAAGTTTGAAATAGTACTATCATCTATTAAACATGTGACCTGTTCCAAAAACTTAACTTTATCCAGCATCCAAAACCTATGGCTCAGACTCAGCATTCAAGCCTGTCAGGTGCATCAGTATCATAAGACACACCATCCATGGAAGTCTGGTGAAGTAAGGACAAGTAATAACTAAGATATCATCATTAGAAGACACCTGTTTCAAAAACTTTATTTAACCAGCTCTTAAAACCTTAACCTCCTCCAGCATCCGAAACCTATGGCTCAGATTCAGCATTCAAGCTTGTCAGGTGCATCAGTATCATAAGACGCACCATCCATACAAGTTTGGTGAAGTTAGGACCAGTAGTAACTAAGATATAATCATCAGAGGGCACCTGCAATAAAAACTTTAACCAGCTCTAAAAACCTTAACCTCTTCCAGCATCCGAAACCTATTGCTCAGATTCAGCATTCAAGCTTGTCAGGTGCATCAGTATCATAAGACGCATCATCCATACAAGTTTGATGAAGTTAGGACCAGTAGTAACTTAGATATTGCTATCAATGGGCACCTGCAACAAAAACTTTAACCTGCTCCAAAAACCTTAACCTCCTCCAGCATCCGAAACCTATAGCTCAGATTCAGCACTCAAGCCTGTCTGGTGCATCGGTATCATAAGACACACCATCCATACAAGTTTGGTGAAGTTAGGACCAGTAGTAACTAAGATATAATCATCAGAGGGCACCTGCAATAAAAACTTTAACCAGCTCTAAAAACCTTAACCTCTTCCAGCATCCGAAACCTATTGCTCAGATTCAGCATTCAAGCTTGTCAGGTGCATCAGTATCATAAGACGCATCATCCATACAAGTTTGATGAAGTTAGGACCAGCAGTAACTAAGATATTGCTATCAAAGGGCACCTGCAACAAAAACTTTAACCTGGTCCAACAACCTTAACCTCCTCCAGCATCTGAAATTTAGGACTCAGATTCAGCATCCAAGTCTTTCAAGTCCATTAGTAGGTTCAGATGCATCACCCATGCAAGTTTGGTGAAGATAGGACAAGTAATAGCTTAGATACAGGACCTGCAACAAAAACTTTAACCAGGTCCGGACGCCGACGCCGACGCCGACGCCGACGCCGACGCCGACGCCGAGGGTATAGCATAAGCTCTCCTTGACTTCGTCTCGGTGAGCTAAAAAAGGAAAGTGTTATAAATCTTATAAATATAACGAGCATGGGAAGAAATGAGATGTTTAAGCAGTCTTTAAAAGAACTTGTGCGAATAAGAAGGGGCAAACGCCTACTGTTCAGATCGTAAAATATAGTTTTCAAAGGAAAAAAATTTCTAATCGTGCAAATATAATATATTTCGGTAATATCATTTGGTTTTCAAACAAAAAAAACAAAGTTAATATTGAGACAGCAAAGGACCATTTGTAAACGATAAAAGTAGATACTTGTACATGAAATGCATTGAAATATTGACATATGAATCTCAAAATTGTAGACGTGGGCATCGTATGCAAAAACATGACCAAGCCGGAGTTGGATTACATCGACAGTTTGTTGTCGAAATTTCTAAGAAACAGGGAAAAGCGTCAAGCGCAGAGGCGACTGAGGCGAGAGTACCGGTCTCTGACACTACAGGAAAGGAACGCTTATCATCAGGCCGTGAGGGCGCTCAAAGACAGACCCGCGGTAAGTATACAGGCATCATTGTTCTGTTAGCGTGCTCAAAGTAAGACTTAAATTAGTATCAACAGGCAGAGAAACCGCTCAAATCCAGACTCACGGTAAGTATCATCAGTCCATAAGTGCTTTCAGATCCAGACAAGCAGTAAGTATCATCATGCCATGAAAACGATCCATTTAAATTCAGACCCTAAGTTAGTATCGTTACGCCGTAAGTGCGCTCAAACCCAGATCGACCCGCAGTATACAGTATAATGTCTATTCGGCCGTAAGCGCGCCCAGATCAAGACCCACAGTACATGTAAGTATCATCAAGGCCATGAGCGCGCTCAGATCCAGACCAGCAATAAGTTATTATCAGGCCGTAAGGGCGCTCCATTCCAGACAAGCAGTAAGTTTCATCAAGGCGTAAGCTGCCTCAAATCACGATTGCAGTCAGTAAAATAAGACAGTGAAGGCACGCAAAACTGCAGTTACTGTAGGAAATATCAGCTCCTGTGGGTGCTCTCATAGAGCCCCGTGTTAACATAATCAAACCGTCAAGGCCTTCAAATATTCATAGTCTGTGACTTAAACTTTTTAAACAAACATACAACAGTATGAGCTCGAGTTTTTAGTACACACAATATTCCCCCAAAATCAGTTACCAAATTTCTATCATCACATCCGTCGTATTTCTGTATTTTTCAAGCCCCGTAACTACGATACCATAGCGAGATACCACCAGGCGAACGTTGGGCAGTCGGCACACGGGGGCCCGGCCTTCCTGCCCTGGCATCGGATTTATCTTCTTATGTGAGTAAATGCATGCGATAGCTACAATATTGCTCAAATCTGCACACAGTGCTCGGTTTATTTATATTACATCGATTAAGAGATACCGGTAATATTTCAAAGATTAAAAAACAAGATATCTGTGAGCCAATGCTCACTAGTGATACCCCCGCTCTGATATGAATATTAAAAATAAGAAAAGTCGACATTAAACAGGAAGTTGGCATCCGATTGGTACAAAAATAACTCCTACCATATGGCATGCCTAAACAAATAGTGTGTTAAAATTTTAAGCATCTGCGATAAAGAGTTGCTGAGAAATCTTTGACGAAAATTTGTTTGAAAATGTTTTGGCTAAAATAAACAAAGTCACCATTTAACAGGAAGTTGCTGAGAAATCTTTGACGAAAATTTGTGTAACGGACAGACAGACAGACAGAAGAACGGACGGACAGACAGACAGACACACAAGGGAAAAACAGTATACCTCCTTCTCCTTCGGAGCGGGAGTATAAATATAACATGTATATACTGATAACACCTTAAAGTGTCATTATATAACTTTTATTTAAAAAGATAACTTTTTTAAAAGTTAAAATACGATGTATGGCAGATCGACATTTCTTGTTAAATTAAATTGTTTTAAACCCGTACATCGAAAAAGTTAACGCTTTTTATGTCTCTTGGCATTTAGTCCTTAATTAAAAAAAAATGCTGCATATTTAGATCATCAAAAAATAATTCCCTAAAAACACGTTTTTGCACTCTGTAGATATGAGGAAGCACTTATCGAGGCTAGTAACGGCCAGATCCAGGCCCTCCCCTACCTAGACTTCCGGTTAGACTCCCGCCTCTCTAACCCCACCAGTTCTGTCCTGTGGACCCCTGATTTCCTAGGGACCGGAAACGGACGCGTAAACAACGGACCCTTCGCTAACTGGATCGTGGACGGCTCAGCGCTCATAAGGAATGTGGGCGGCAGTTCTTTGTTGATGACGGACGCCCAAACAAGCCGGCTGTTCCAGATACGAAACGTGCGCCGTTTTGGTCAAGATTGCGAGTCTCTCCACAACGGTGCGCATGTGTTTGTCGGGGGAATGATGTCCGAGCTACAGAGGGCGTCCTTTGATCCCACCTTCTTCATGTATCACTGCTTTATAGACTACCTCTGGTGGCGGTATCAGTGTCCGCCCGGAAACAACTGTATCAGCGAAAGGTTCGTGTACCCCGGAACGCCCTCCGATGGCCCCCATGCACCAAATGAGTTCATGGATAATTTATCGTTCAATGGTCGAGTTCGAAATAGAGAAGGTTATGAGCAGCGCTGGCTTAATATTTTTACGTATGCTAGTTCGCCAGTAGAATGTACCAATGCCTGTACCTCGCTGTCAAGTGCCGGGGCACTCGACTGTACCACGACTTCGTGTAGGTCTGCCAGTACTGGAGGAAACACTGGGGGAAATGGGGGCGGGGGAAATGGAGGCGGGGGAAATGGGGGAACTAATGACTATGATTACTATTACGATTCCCAGCCAATTACTGGGAGGAAAAAAAGAAGTACAGACCAAAACCAACAGCCATCACCCTTCACAACGCCTTCAACCGTGAACAAGAATTACTTCTTGGCTTATCCTGTTCAGAACCTGTATAGAATGAATTGCGTTAGCGATACCAGCAAGTGGGCGTTCATTCCAATAAAAGTCATCAATGTCCGTGCGCATTCGGAACTCTACAATTCGTACCCAGTGAAAAATGGGAAAGTCGTTGTGTCCACATCAAATGACATTTACGACCAATTACCAGAAATCCAGAAAATCGAGCGACTCACGAGTCCCGGCAACCAGACCCATTTCAATCCTTGCAAGACCGACGACTCGGGGGCGTTCCGGATATCAGTCACCTCCTACGGTTTAAACTACTACGGTACCCATGAGGATTACGTTATAATTGACAACCGGGCCCCTCTGTATTCCGCCTTGACCTACATTGGCGTGAGACGGCCAACCAGAAACAAGTCCACCAAGGTGTACTTGACCTCTTTTGACAACTGCGGTCGGATATGCACTGCCGAATGCTTGGTTCCGGGTTCGAAACCTCCGCGCTACGTCACCTGTTCGGGCGCCATTGAAATCGATCGTAAAGGACCAAAGGGTTACGGGGCGACGTACGACGACGCGGTTTTGATGTACTATAACTTTAAGAAGCCCGGTGGCTGCCCAGTATCAAATGAAGCGTCAGTACCAGTTGTTTTCTACTGCAGAAAGGCCAATAATTGGATGTATACTCCCAATGCATATAAACAATAAGCACCTGCAGCATTGGAGATAATTCATAAGCTACAATGTCACTTACTAAACTATAGGAAAGCCAACACCCTATTTCTATGCATAGCTGACAACTTAAAAAAAATGTAAAACGTCAAATAAGTACCCGAAAGTACACATTGTATATAGAATTACAAATGTAGTTGCATTCCATTTCCAATTTAGATTTTTTGTTTGTTTAATTTACATCAATAAATAATAATTGTAACTACTGTATACTAAGTATTTTTATTACATGTAACTTATGAATCAAACTTTTAATATCGGTACTAGAATGAGTGTATTACACTTGTATTCTTTAACTTTATCCTTATCAATTATGTTTTCATTCGTTAAGTGGGCGTAAATGCTGATAATTTAAAAAAAAAATATCACATACATGGCTTGTATAAACAACAAAACGTTTTCCCCCCAGTTTTGTTTTCTGCAGACTTCATATAAAATAGATCTAGCATTTCATTGTAACACAAAAAAACAAGAGGCCCATGGGCCACATCGCAAAATTTTTACCCTCTGATGGAAGGGAATATACAATGTAATAAATTTTGTGTTGAGTCAGATCTGATGATCAGCACCTGGCAAAAAGACATAATCCGACCCTTTGGATAAATTTACTGTCATCATGACGATAACATTTACCGTCATGATAATAAACAATTATGTAATTAAAAAAAGAATACTTCAGACGACCTACCGTGGTGTATAGAGATCTTCTGAGGGCACCGAGCTGACAAACTCCTGTAGGGAGGGCCTGGGCTGCTTGTTGTGCTCCCCCTCCCTGGAGCGCCTCTTCTTGGAGGGCAGGGTGTTGACCTGTGGCTGCAGGAGGTTGGTGTTCTGGTGGCGCTTGTTTGGTAGCTGACCGTACGGACTGATGTGGTGGGGCCGCTTCTTCAGCAGAAGGTGGACCTCTTTTGGTTTCTCTTTCAGGGTGTCCACCAGACGTTGAAGCTGCCATCCAACCTACAAATAATTATTTTATACAATATCAATCTAAGTTATATGATGCTATTATTTTTAAATGCTTTGAAATGTATTGTCTGTTTCTTTGGTTGCATTTATAGAAAAAATGTTTCTATAAAATTATGTTATCTGGTTGTCAAAAGCATAATTTCTCAACTTGATAATTATGTATATGCATAAACCATTGTTTCCTCTCTGTGTGAGAAGCCTTCCTCTTCCTGTTGTGCCTAAAATGTTATGTACCTGTCCACTTTTTTTAATGTAAGATACCTACCACTGTTTTCTAGTGGTGAGATACCTGCCAATGTATTCTGGTTGTGAGATACCTACCCCTGTTTTCTGGTTGTGAAATATCTACCACTGTTTTCTGGTTGTGAGATATCTACCACTGTTTTCTGGTTGTGAGATACCTACCAATGTTTTTCTAGTTATGAGATACCTACCACTGTTTTCTGGTTGTGAGATATCTACCACTGTTTTCTGGTTGTGAGATATCTACCACTGTTTTCTGGTTGTGAGATACCTACCACTGTTTTTCTAGTTATGAGATACCTACCACTGTTTTCTGATTGTGAGATACCTACCCCTGTTTTCTATTTATGAGATACCTACCACTGTTTACTGGTTGTGAGATACCTACAACTGTTTTTAGTTGTGAGATACCTACCACTGTTTTCTGGTTGTGAGATACCTACCACTGCTTTCTGGTTGTGAGATATCTACCACTGTTTTCTGGTTGTGAGATATCTACCACTGTTTTCTGGTTGTGAGATATCTACCACTGTTTTCTGGTTGTGAGATATCTACCACTGTTTTCTGGTTGTGAGATACCTTACCACTGTTTTCTGGTTGTGAGATACCTACCACTGTTTTTCTAGTTATGAGATACCTACCACTGTTTTCTGGTTGTGAGATACCTTACCACTGTTTTCTGGTTGTGAGATACCTACCACTGTTTTTCTAGTTATGAGATACCTACCACTGTTTTCTGGTTGTGAGATACCTACCACTGTTATCTGGTTGTGAGATACCTACCACTGTTTTCTGGTTGTGAGATATCTACCACTGTTTTCTGGTTGTGAGATACCATTCCACTGTTTTTTGGTTGTGAGAAACCTACCACTGTTTTCTGGTTGTGAGATATCTACCACTGTTTTCTGGTTTTGAGATACCTACCACTGTTTTCTGGTTTTGAGATACCTACCACTGTTTTCTGGTCCACCTGTACCACTTCATCACCTTTCTCTATCTTCCCACACAAATCTGCTGGTGACTGTAAAGGAATTAATACTAAACATTTTCACATGAATTTGATTAATGTGAGTTTCAAACATGCACCAACAAACATTTTAAGGAAGTGTATATGCAGTTGCTTCTACAATTAAACATTTAATCTTGACACTTTACAAAAAAAACACTAATTTCATTTTTTATCTTGAATTTGACCTTTACCATGTCATAATGTATCTTGTCCTTGACCTATAACAATCACATTTCTGACCTTCACACCACATTATGTGCCCTTTATCATTATAGTTATGGTACAGTTTTTTGCTAGCCAAGGGTTTTCAGTTCATTCTGGGGATTAGAGTAATTTAAGCTGAAAACCCTTTGTTAGCAAAGATGTATTACATCAAGATATTAACCATACGATACTTACCCTGCCTCTGATTTCAAGATATAAACCATATGATTCTTACCCTGCCTCTGATATCAAGATATAAACCATATGATTCTTACCCTGCCTCTGATATCAAGATATAAACCATACGATTCTTACCCTGCCTCTGATATCAAGATATAAACCATACCATTCTTACCCTGCCTCACCATTCTTACCCTGCCTCTGACATCAGGATATAAACCATACGATTCTGACCCTGCCTCTGACATCAAGATATAAACCATACGATTCTGACCCTGCCTCTGACATCAAGATATAAACCATACGATTCTGACCCTGCCTCTGACATCAAGATATAAACCATATAATTCTGACCCTGTCTCTGACATCAAGATATAAACCATACCATTCTTACCCTGCCTCTGACATCAAGATATAAACCATACCATTCTTACCCTGCCTCTGACATCAAGATATAAACCATACCATTCTTACCCTGCCTCTGACATCAAGATATAAACAATACCATTCTTACCCTGCCTCTGATTTCAAGATATAAACCATACGATTCTTACCCTGCCTCTGATATCAAGATAACAACCATACGATTCTTACCCTGCCTCTGATATCAAGATATCAACCATACCATTCTTACCCTGCCTCTGATATCAAGATATAGACCATACTATTCTTACCCTGCCTCTGATATCAAGATATAGACCATACCATTCTTACCCTGCCTCTGATATCAAGATATAAACCATACCATTCTTACCCTGCCTCTGATATCAAGATATAAACCATACGATTCTTACCCTGCCTCTGATATCAAGATATCGACCATACGATTCTTACCCTGCCTCTGATATCAAGATATCGACCATACGATTCTTACCCTGCCTCTGATATCAAGATATAAACCATACGATTCTTACCCTGCCTCTGATATCAAGATATAAACCATACCATTCTTACCCTGCCTCTGATATCAAGATATAGACCATACCATTCTTACCCTGCCTCTGATATCAAGATATAGACCATACCATTCTTACCCTGCCTCTGATATCAAGATATCAACCATACAATTCTTACCCTGCCTCTGATATCAAGATATAGACCATACCATTCTTACCCTGCCTCTGACATCAAGATATAAACCATACCATTCTTACCCTGCCTCTGATATCAAGATATAAACCATACCATTCTTACCCTGCCTCTGATATCAAGATATAAACCATACCATTCTTACCCTGCCTCTGATATCAAGATATAAACCATACCATTCTTACCCTGCCTCTGATATCAAGATATAAACCATACCATTCTTACCCTGCCTCTGATATCAAGATATAAACCATACCATTCTTACCCTGCCTCTGATATCAAGATATAAACCATACCATTCTTACCCTGCCTCTGATATCAAGATATAAACCATACCATTCTTACCCTGCCTCTGATATCAAGATATAAACCATACGATTCTTACCCTGCCTCTGACATCAAGATATAAACCATACGATTCTTACCCTGCCTCTGACATCAGGATATAAACCATACGATTCTTACCCTGCCTCTGACATTAGGATATTAACCATACGATTCTTACCCTGCCTCTGACATTAGGATATTAACCATACGATTCTTACCCTGCCTCTGATATCAAGATATAAACCATACGATTCTGACCCTGTCTCTGTTATCAAGATATAAACCATACGATTCTTACCCTGCCTCTGATATCCCCAATTACGTGGACACCGTAGTATGCCGAGTGTATCGTCATTCCCTGGAAATGGATATCTCTAAGTGAATCGTCTTATTACATGTACATTACAATTAGTTAAAACATTTTGCTTTAAATAGCAAAAAAGCTTTATAGAAAACATTTCCCCTGCCCAGGAGCAAAAGCCAATTATCATTTGAGAAATTAGCGACTCTTTGTAGGATTTCTTGAAGAATTATTCATTTTAAAACACTTCAAATTCATCGTGTTATGGGTTCCTAATAAGTTGCTCAAACATAATTATGTATAAAGTTCAGTTACTATTACAAAAGCTAAATTAATATGTGTCTCTCAATTTTGGGCATCAAAATAATATCCATTGCATATAAATAAGTGTCTATTGGGACCAGAACTTTTCAATGTATCTAAATCAAGAAGATTGGTTCAAGATGGCATGTTACCTCAAATTACCTTAAGGTTTCTCCACCCTCGATGTTTTTATGGTTTAATCTGTGTAATTTTTGTTTAAATTTGATGATTAATATGCAAACAATCAAATTAAAGTTAAATATTGGTATGTTGCAAATATTTTGTTCATGCTGTAGGAGCTAACACAAGTACACTATCAGGACAGTTATAGCAACGACTGCTCTCTTATCAAACATCACATTTATTTTAACTAATTTCGATATAATAAAGAAATTTTTAAAAGAAATTAATCGCAATACTTTATTTTATTATAAGTATTTTAACATTTTAAGGCCATTTAAAATTGCCAGTATGAAAGCTATCACATTTACAGTGCATTTTGATACGATTTTTCAACCATGAATAAGTACAGTTTAGCAACATAAAACGTCTATAACTTTTGAAATAATGGTTCAAACTCACTGAAAATTGGTACATTTGTAATTCATTGTATATCCTATCGAAATCTGCAAAAAAATGTTTACCTTGCCTGGTAAAAAATTATGAATTGTGGTCTCTGTCAAGTTTGCCTATATACGGTTTTATCAGTTTTTCATTGAATTCAGCGATTTCAACTCAAACTACTCTCTATGAATTGTTAAACATTGGTGTCATTTCACTTTACATAGCTTAAAATGTGTTAAACACAAGTATAAATCAAGAAATATTGGCAAAACTATGCACCACATAACACTATTATTATAACCGATAACGGTAAAATATTCCGGATTGCTCACAATGACGTCACACGACAATCGAAAGACCTTATTAAGTTTAAGATTTATAAATTATTTTGTTATTTTACTAACATTATCAGATAAATGTATACATGTATAATTTTTTTGTTGTGATAGACCTTCTGGAAAATTGAAATACACATTCATTGACTGTTTTAGAACTGTCAATAAGGCCAATAATTACAGTATAAGTACAAGTCAATTAGTTGCAGATGTCTCATAATTAATTTTTGGTCCTCATGGCTTTCATATACAAACTCATCAAAAGATATCCTTATTGATTTTTGATGAACCGTAAACACAAGCTTAATTATTGTTAAAATGTAATTCTATATACTCAACAATTTTTTTCTGCACATGACAAAACAAATTTAAGAAGATCCCCAAAGTTTTAGCAGCCTCAATCTTTTAAATCCAAACTATTTAAACTGCTTATCAACTACTTTTAAAATATAATGAGGAAATAGTCAGACATGATATTTATCCCTAGTATTTGATGTCAAAGATCAAATTAAACTGCATTTCGTCTATAACACAGATGTCCATATTGACAACTTCGCTTTTTTACCCAATGGCAGGCAATTACATGTGGTATCAATATTAGTATTAATATTTATGATATTACTAATGGGTTTGTTACCAACAGTTACTGTCTACGAAAATATGTTGGGCTATTAAAGTCCATAGAAGGTGAGTCAATTAAGATTAATAAACATTACAGCTGACATATGGCTGTCTATAATTTTGTGCTTGTTGTCTATATAGATATAGACGGCAATCATGGGACATGTTTTATCCAGTTACATTGTTTCGTACTAGTTTGAGAGAAAACAAAAGAAAATTCTCTAGATACTATGTGATGAGATGTTAATTTACCAGTTCCTCCCCGGGTTTCTTGCGGATGGTTGTGTGCTCCAGGGAGGCGGGTTGTATGGACAAAGTCTCAGAATTGCTGACCACCAAACCATCACAGTAGTCAGCCAGCATGTGACACTGAAAGAATGAAACAGGTGTCAAATCAATGATACATCTCAGAGAGAGAGACAGAGAGAGAGAGAGAGAGAGAGATTCCTACAAATATGGTGACTCAAATATTTGTTATGTGAACACTGCAGAGTTTATGGATTCAGATAAAAATGCAAAACTCAATATCCAGTATTGATACTGTATTCATTTTTTTTTAGTCTTATTAAGTTGGATTCCAAAATAGGACTGTGACTGTTTTACAATAATAATCTATTAAAAACGCAGCCTCCAACTTTAAAATTACCAGGAAAAATAGGGGAAGAAAATGTTGTTTGTACATACTGCGGTAGATATCTTTTCCTCTGGGTTGGAATCTGTTGTATCTTTCTGACAGGCGGATATCAGGTCTATACCGAGCTTCACCAGGGTGTTACGCAGTAGAATCATGTCGTATATTCTGTCAAAGGGTGCTCTGTGTCAAAAAGATTACAATATAAATGGTATGCTTTAATAAAAATTTATTGAATTCATTTAGCAAATTTCATTAGTTTTATCAATTTGAAAAATAAATTTAATTGCCTTTCAAAAGTTGATGCATATACAATGTTTAATACATAAACTAGATTAGTTTCTTTACAAATGTTTTTTGGTTACGTGAAATGATCGACTGCACCTATAACATGCATATTCAACATCTAGATGTAGTTGCAGTCGTCTACAGATATAATGTTACGTATGAGTTTCGCAAAGTGAAATTCCCCATAACTTCCTCAAAAAATTTTTGATTTTAATTTGATATACCCCTAGTACATAACATGCTTACATTGTACTAATACTAGAAGTATATATCTGTAAACAAATGACTGTCCACTAGTAAAACAGAGATTGCACAATAGGAACTCATTTTCAATTGGTAATCAAAAACTCTTAAATAATATAAGTACTATATATTATATATTACTTTATTTTTTTTCCTGGTAACAAAACATAATAACTAGGATACATTTATGTACTAAAACAACAAATAAAGTGTATGATCTGCTCATTTCAAAGGGAGATAATCCGCTGATTATTTTTCCATACTTTCCAAACTTTTACCTGTCCAGCCATTGAATGACACACTTCAGTGTGATAATTAGGTCAGCGACCGAGGACAGGATCTCGACGGACAGCTGGTGTGGCCTTGACCTGGATGAGTGGGAGTGGTTGGCCATATTTGGGTCGTTCTCCAGGTTGCGGGGCTGGACCTCATTAAACAGGCTTCTGGCCTTGCATCCTAGCTGCAGGGCGAGAGACTGGAGATTCTCCGTTTCATAGTCGTATCGCTGAAAAAGTACAAAATGCAAAGCATGCTATCATAAAAATCATGAAATGTTTAGAATGTCAGACATTTTATTTATTTCCGCTTGAAATAAAATTTTGAGTCACAAAGTTTAAAAAAATGGGTTTTTAAAAAAATCAAATTACATTTTCTTCTGGATCAAATTTTTGAATGCAGTGCATTCAATTATATCTATCTACATACCTTACACTGCACAAAGCTTGAATGCTTTTATATTTGAAAAGCTGTACATGTTAATATATAGTTTGTTCATCAAATTTCAAAAGAATTTAACTGCAGTGATAGTTTTAAAACTTAAATTGACATTTCCTTCAGAATCAACTTTTCGTACAGCAATGTAGCATATTAATTCAATGCTACGTGTACCTCAAATACTGTCATTCTATTCTTTTGACAAACTGTATGGTAAGCTATATAGTTCATTAAATTTTAAGATTACCAACTGATATTTTTTTGCTCCTGATTCTGCAGTTATTACCTGAGTCAGACAGAGATTTAAGTATAGAAGTTCACTAAATACAAGTGTGCATAAAAATTACAGTGTCACAGTCTTCAGTATCTATATAGATAAGTGTACCAGACTAATCGAGAGAGAATATAAATCAATTATACCAGAGATCTGAGGAGATCGACTGCTTCCAATATCAGCTCCTGGTGACCCAGTTTACGGACGCCTATCTTCTCCAAGTCGTAATGCGTTAACATCATCAGCTTTTTGCCGTTGACGTCCTTGTCCTTGAAATGGACAACGTACTGTTGGATGACATCATCCAAGCCTGAAATTACATTGATCAGAAATCACTGTATAGATAGATGTATGATCATCTTAAATGCAGTTTATATGCAAAGATATTACAAAGTTAATTTGAGAAAAAAGACCTAAATATTGCAGTGTTGTAGAAGAAGTATTATAAATACCATACCTAAGTTTCTATTCATAAATAATTGGTTGAGAACTGATTTAAGACAATTACATGTAATAATAAAAATGTAAGTTTTGTAAAAAAAAAATAAATAAATAATAATTTCAATCATTAGTACAATTATATCATGATAAAGAAAAGAGTTGCAGGTTATCTATATATATACATGTAACAATAAATCCAAAAGCATTCAAGGCTGCTTCGATTAAATGAATGCTATTAGCAGTTGATTGAATATTGGAAATAATTACCTAACCAAAGGGATTTTGTTGTTTTATTACAAATTAGATATTTTCATCTATTTTGTATGACTGTGTATTCCGTTTTTCTTAACTTTTCAAAATTAATTCACATCAACTGAACTGCCAGTCAATATATAGACTGCGCATGATCTATCATACATATAAGGCCGTCGGTCAATAGACTGTGATCTAATGGACCAGCAATGTTTTTCAAATGCGGGTCTGTTAAGGCTTTCCGATTGATTTTACAAGTCACCTGTCTGTACGACATACGATATGACATCATGATTTGACGTCACAATCTGCAGCATTTAGATAGTTCTCAGGGAATGTAACATATATAATGTACGTTATAAGTGAATTTTATTGAACATTAATAAAAAAGCTTATTTCCTTTACATAGAACCTGTTTTTAATATACTAGTGATACCAAATTCAATATTAATTTTTATCAATATTGAATATCAAATGATCCCTTTGAATAGGTAACAATTAAAACACACTGTTAACGGCCTCGGACAATAGAACACACTGAGCTGTTCCTAATCAGAGATTCCTCTTACTCTAATCCCCACTTTTTGTCGTGACGTGTGGGGGTGGGGAGAGGGGAGACACGTCGCAATATACAATCGGGGGTTAGAGTCAGAGGAATATCGGATTAAGCTGTTCCAAGCACCTCGGGGAAAATATTCTGGTTTATCGATTGCTTAAGCATTAAATAAGTGTATACTGTAGGATGAAATTGAAAAACATACTTAATTACAAATGCAGCCCTGTTTTAATTTACCGGTGTAACTGTCATCAAATATGATCAGATGATAATGAATATCCTACACTCATGTACTCATGTATCAGTGCAAAAATAAAATGTAGATTTATAAATTGCCTTACCTTTCAGCCAGTCGGAAACGTGATTCGATGACCAATTTTCAAAATGAAGGTTGTTGACTAAACTTGCTGACATTGTGTAGCCTAATCAAAACCCAGCATGTAAATAAAGTGACATCACACAGCAATGTTTACAATTTTCTTTAACACTTCCGGGTAAACAGGCATGCTATTTTTGAAAAGTATTGCAGCGACCAAGAATTGACATTTTATATCTAAATTACTGATATTATCTTTTTTTTAAATTTAGTATTTTAATTGTCACAATTTCAAAAAAGACTTGTAGGCTTTGGGCCAGGCGATGTGTTTTCATGTGAACATATGAAAAAATGTGCGCATGCGTGCAATGAAATCGCCATTTTGGTCGAAGACGAGGTCGTACGATTTCGAGGTTGGTGACTCGTTTTCACACCCTTCTGCCTCTTTTTGCTTTCCCCGCTAAATAAAAACCAAAACAAACTGTCAAAACACATGTTATGTCTAAGTAATGGTTTGCTGTACTATGAATGCGTTAAATAGCTTTAGAGAAATAGGGATATGGAATGTAAGCATATTTTGTGTTAAAATTATATCGTTTTCCCTTTGTTTTGCCTTGTTTATAAGGAATGAAGCTTTATTCTCTCAGATTGTTTATATATTTGAAACTTATGCGATTTCATGACTGGTATCATGAAGTCTCAAACTTTTTCATTTTTAATTTACCGGGTATTAAATATAATAAATTTAATTGTACATGTGATAACCATCATGGAATGATACAATTGGATAAGGAAGTAATTACTCTGAACAGTCTGTAAATGGGATATTATTAATATTCTTAATGCATGGAAATATTTCTTAACAGCTAAATTTTAAGGTTATATTCACAGGGATTTAGCTCAATTTGAGCAACAGAAAAGGGGTTATATAATTTAATTTTAAACAATTCCCCTGCCTTTTTGTTGTTGTCTTATCATATTAATTCTTTGAAGTCGGCAATTTTATCCATAAAAAACAATGTAAACATTATCCTCTGAGCTTCGCGAGCGGCGCTTCGGTAGGGAAGGTTAGTGATTACATTCTTTTATGAATGAAATTGCCAACTCCTGTGATTAATTAAGTCAAATTCCTGTGGGGCTCATTACAATTTTGGCAAAGTATTGGATATAACCTTGCAAATTTATGCGTAAAAAAACCCCAACTCCTAGCAAACAAATTGTCTGTACTCATACTGTTTGGGTTATTAATTGTACTATCCCTTCATCATGTTAATAGAGGATGAAGATTTTGTCATTCAGCGATCGACCTACACGACAGCTAGACACTCGATCAGAAAAGATTTTTAACTAAACTTGCCCAAAACCAAGTGTCACAAAATTAGCAATAATTATAAATACATGTAAAGTATTGAGTATACAAAATGGTGAGTTTTTATTTCAAGAAATGGTACTCGTGCAGTGGCAATTAGGACTTAGAGGTCCTAGACCAATACTGAATGAATTTCTGTTTTTTATACATTAAACAAATATAAAATGACCAATAAATTAATATAGTGCATGTGTATCATGATATAATTTTTTTTTTCAAGCTTCAAAATGGTGGATTGTTTAGACCTGGTGACCTCAGCCTCAGAGGTCATCAACACAGTTACCATGGTATCGAACGCAGACAACGATGACATCATAACAATAGAACCTACCTTGAAGGATGACCTAAGTGACGAGATGGTGGTGAACGCAGAGACAGGATTGGCTGTAACCTCAAGTATGATCACAATATTTAATGAAAACGAGTTCTTAACTGTAAAAGAAAAATTCATAAATTTTAATATGTGAATACATAGCTGGCAGAGGACCCAATCTGAAATGTTGCAATAATCTGCTTGAAGAAGTAACTAGTAATAATTCAATTTTACTTGTCTTTCTCGGGAAAGCTAGACATGTATTTAACTTTAATCTAGTATGTAGCTAATTAAAAAAGTACATGTACAAACAAGTACATATTTTTGAATTGGAACTAGATGCATTTATGAATTGCATTGAATTATAGAATTGAACACCATAAGGTGAACAGACTTTGATCCTCTCCCTAACTGTTGTAGTGACCCCCAGTCTGGCCAACCCCACGATACAGGGGCTGCTCTCCTCCCCAGCAGGCCTCTCGCTGCCCAGCGGGCAGATACTGACCACCGATGGGATACAGATCATTGCGGTCAACGGGGCAGGGGACCTGTCCAGGGAGGGACAGATCTGGCAGGTGCTCCACCCAGACATGACCATCATTGCCGTCAACAACGACCAGACTTTTGAGATCGAACCTAAGCAGGAGGATAAATTGGGTATATGTCTTTAAAGCTGAATGCTCGTTTCAGTCGTAAAATAGGCACTGTTCGCCATATTTCTCTTTAATCCCCGATGTCCCAACAACCGCTATATAGGCAGCAGACGTCTTAATAGTTTAATGTATTTTGCTGTAGATGTCTCACGTGTGTGGACGTACATCTTACCTTGCAGTTTTACTCAGTTGCAATGAAATTATCAAGTTTTTATGCCTTTTTATCAAGCCAGGAGAATACTAGCTTCAAATGAGCAGGTCATTTTTTTTTAACAAACATAATATGCACATAAAATAAGAAATATTAATAAATGCATAAAATCCAGAAACAACATACTTCCCTTCGGCCATGAGCTTCAGGTGTGCAAGTTAAAGAGTTTATATACCTGTGCGACAGTGCCTATTTACTAGTGGTGTTCTGAATTAAGTCTTAGAATGATAATAATGAAAATTTAATTGAATAAATTCATTAAGTCTCAAAAAAGTTAAGACTGAAAAATAAAGTTGGTATGTCTTTTATATTTACCGTAATCAAAATTATTAGAGAAATCACCTTCGTATGATGAAACATCAGTTGAAAAAATTGTTTGAGAAGAGGATGTAATTACTGGATCCTACTATTTTTTCAAATAATTTGTCATAGAGACAGAATGATAATATAACATATATTGAACATGATCTGCAACAAGAAATGAATTTTAAATCAAATATAAAATTTTGATTATGTATTTTTTTTTATCTTTAATTTTTTTTTTTATTTGAATTACAAGTACTATTCTTCTGTATAGCCTCAGTTAGTAGTTGTATAATATTTCAGCCATCTTAGTATATGTACCGGGTAATGGTAGACAAGTGTTGTGCTACTTGTTTAATTACATGTGGAAGTACTGGTATAATTAACCATCTTCCCTTGTATGTTACAGTTGACACAGAAATGGAGGAAGCAGACAGTCGGAGTTCAGGGATAGGATCTCTGCAGGACAGACTAACTCTAAACACAGAGATCCTCCCGCCGGACACCCCAGTGTGGGCCCAGAGATTGAACAAGTGCCAGGTCAGTCCCACTGAGTGTTACATGTATTGATCGTACAAGTGTGGATCTTTTTGACTGCTATTGTTTAACAGCTCACATATACATATATATACTTTAGATTTTTTAGGGTACCTTTATAGTGAGAAAAGAAATCTATCGAAATGTAATTGTTTTATTTCGTTTTTATTTCATTTCGCATTTTAAAATGTACCTAAATTTTGAGGCCTGTTAAGCAATTGTCAACATTATACATTATTATCAACAATAAATTTTTTTATTCACCAATTTATATTAATAAAAAAGTCCTTTTTTTTTTGTTTTTGTTAGAAAATAGGTGACTACTATAGAGGATATGTGGACTCAGAGGTTGACCTTGACCTTTTGTTGACCCATCACAGGCAGCACACGGCTAGTTTCTGGGGCACACGACAGTCACCCTGCCCGGCCAAACCGTCCACGCGACTGATGTGGAGGTCACAGTACGTCCCTTTTGACGGAGTCCCATTTATGAATCTAGGTATACGATTTCACAATAAGTAAGATGTGTAATATGACAGGATGTGATAAATATGTACATAGTAAGGCCATCAAAATTTAATTCCTTGGTTCTCAGGGCCTAGCATTGCAGTGATTTAAACTTAATTATAACAAAACGCAAATGGCTGCCGAATCTAGTTACAAACATCGTGATCAAGTTATGATTATTATTAGTTCTCAGGGCCTAGCATTGCAGTGATTTAAACTTAATTATAACAAAATGCAAATGGCTGCCGAATCTAGTTACAAACGTGGTGATCAAGTTATGATTGCGACAGCAATAGTTTTAGTCTTGGTATATGAAGAAGAACATCGTTTAACCTTAAATGCCTATAGAAGGAGAGTTCTTGTAGCTTGCACTATACTAAATATCCCATCATGCTTAAACACAGGGCTTTCTCAAGCCTCGTAGGTGTGATGTTTTATGAAGAACATAATGACTTGTTTATTTCTTTTAGTAATTAATCTAAGACCTAAATTTAACATTCATTACAAGGTAACAATTTATTTGCTTTACATCATCACTTTTTCTGGATTTTTTATAAGAATTGCACAAACCTCATCCTATTATTATGATATATAAAGAAAATAAGATCGCCTGATCGCATTTGTTTTTGGAAATATTGGCCGGAGAACGAAGAGATTAATTTTTTATGGCCTAATAAGATGTGAAATGTGTGACACTAGGTTGTTTGTATACCGGTATATATATCATAAGACACTAGAAAAGAAATGCCATCAGTTTACTTTGATAAATATATTCTTCTCAAAGTAGGGCTTTACTAGATTTAACTTTTCAACCCTTTATGAAATGTTGTGTTTAGAAAGAGATATTACAGATTTTAATCATGAAAGGACAGATAACTATTGCTGAGTCATGTCTGATATTTCGGGCATTGTTGAAATATTTAACATGGTTATAAACCCTTATAATAAATTGTTAAGTTTACAGACTATCAAAATATAATGCACTGTCAGTTGATAATCTTAGATATATTTTTAAGTTCTTAGAAATACAGTGCACTAGCTGCAGGATTGTAGCTCCCAATCTGAAAAAAAATCGAATGGACGACCTGGGAGCTACAGTGCCACCCATTGAAAAAATTGTATATTAATTTATTTCGCACAAAAATGTGCGCTAGTTTTGGACTGATTTTCCTTATTTATAAACAAATTCTGTGAAAACAATTAGTACCAATAAATTCTCCATGCAATTTACTACATGTACTGATGTTGTCAAATTGTAAGAAATGCAGCACAGATGAATGAATTTTCAGGTAGTCGAGCTGTCGTCATGGAGTGTCAGTTTGGTCCAAGACGTAAGGGAAATGTGAAACACACGAGCGAATACAAGCAGACCTGTCCGGCAAGGTAACAGAGCTTGTCACATGACAATTAGGGTACTGAGGAACCATTTGAATTCATGGGAACCAGTTTTTGTAGATTGTCTGTTTTTTGCCTAGTCAGGGGGTTGTAATTTCGTGGATGCATCCGTTTTCAGTTTCAGAAAGATAACTAACCCTTTCAAATTTTGTTTTTTGTCGAGGATGTAAATTCGTGGGGGAGGGCTACCAAAGGAAATTTATATACCACGAGTTCTATTGATTCCACAGTATCTGTCTTAATGAATCAGAACAAAGACTAGTAAAGTGATGAAATTAGGAATCATTCTTTGAGTGTTATGAAGTGATCAAATACTGCTGGGGCATTATCAAGTCCAATAAAGCATGAAAGACTTCATGATGTATTTGATCTTGCCTGGCTGTATTTAATCATCACCTCATAATACTCAAGGAATTATTTCTCATTCAGAACTTATATTTGTATAACTTTCACCATTTCTTCAATTAATATTGCGTAATTGACAGTTGTAAAGTTATAAGAGAAATTGTAATGTTTATTCATAAACTATAAATTCATTATGATGATGTGTACCAAACGTAATTTCATGTAATAATTATAAAATATTGTGAAAACTCTTTTAGTAATTCAGTTAAACGTTTGTACTACTGTATGAATTTGTTTTAATGAAGCAGTTTCATGCATGTTTTTTTAGTTGATTGAAGTATATTTAACACCATGATGATATTTCAGGATATACATAAAGAAGGTGAAGAAATTCCCAGAATTTGCTGTTGATGTTAACCAGGATAAAAAGTCACTAAAAACTGCCATGGATAATGCCTTCCATCAGTTAAAGGTTCTAGGGACCAATGAAATTGGAAAGGAGTTGTAAGTATAACGGTAGTCAGAACAAAACTTTAGTCATTACATTTTTTAAAATATATAGTTACGTTTGTACTCATTATTAAATACAGTTATAACAATTGAAGTAAAACGTAATTATCAACAGTAAAAACGTTTGAAAAATATGAAAGCAAATTCGATATGAATTGATTTGAAAGAACATTCTTGTAGTTCAAAAACTTTTATAAGTTCATTTTCTGAACATGGTTTTACATTCTCTTCATAAGATACCCTATATCCGGAAATTTTTTGCGATGATCCAATTTTGGCTTTTTTTATTATCTCTTTTACATAGCAAAATATTTGATATGCAAAAATTATGTCTCGTATTGTCTTCTATATGAAACTTTTAAAATCGCAAAAACTGACTATAACACCCAGTTATATTATCATTCTGTTAACATGATGTCCAGTTACTTAATCTTTACAGGATATCCTAGTAACATTCTCTTTTACAATAAATTACATCCAATTACTATCTGTTTACAGAGAATCACAATTATGTTCTCTTTACAAGGTATTAAACCCAGTTACATTCTCTTTGCAAGGTTCTACATCCAGTTACCCACAGAGGACGCTCATGAGTTTCATGCGGAGCTGCCAGCAGAGCCAGCCCCGGTGGTGACCCCCGAACCAGACACCCTCAAAGAGAGGCTGGACCCAAGAGTCCGACAGAAGATCCGCGAGTTAGTGGCAGCCGGGGAATGTAATGTATATGCTGTCCGCAAACAGTTACGGTAAGAGTTTGTGAGAATTTTTTTTTTTTTAAATGTGGCTGTTTAATCCTCAGGGTTGTCTCTAAGACTCGGGAGGCGGGGAATTCCCCCGTCTATAATGCCTCAATTAATACCCGGCTATTTTTGCATTTCAAACACAATGTAACAATAAGCAAGACCCCCGACCCCCCTTCTGCTTTTTCATTTCCTCCTACTACTTCAATTTTTAGAGACAACACTGAATCCCTCTCTCTCTCTCTCTCTCTCTCTCTCTCTCTCTCTCTCTCTCTCTCTCTCTCTCTCTCTCTCTCTTTCTCTCTGCACTCTAAACAATATCACATCACATATGTACTTGTACTTAGTGATTTCTAAGGTTCTATACATATTTATATCGTTAAATATTTTTCGATGCAGTTATTTGTCTTCATGATATAAAATATGTCGTTGTCATTACAGAACTTACGTGTCCAAGGTGCTGTACATGGGCACTGAGGTCCCTGAGAGACACGACCTGACCCTGTTCCCCACGGTCAACGACCTAAAGAACCAGATCCACCAAGCCATGGTGGACGTAGAGAATGGCACGCTGGCCGTAACTAGTCCCCAGGTATACTGGTACACTCTTGGTCTAAAGGTGGGGTCACATGATGCAATTTGTTGTCTGGTTTTCCATCGATTTCTCCTATTTGATTTGGTTTCAACTAAAATCGCTTTGTGTTACCACCTAAATTGAAAGTTGAAAGCAAAGTCTGAAAGTCAATTTAAAATTTGATTGGTACCGATTTTCAATCCACTTTCTGGTGAGAAACTTCCAAAGTGACGTCACAATGACTCGACACGTACAACAAACATAAATTGTTATGATAATAAAATCAGTTGTAAAATTGTATCATGTGGTCACCTCAACAATGGACTTCAATTGACTTACCATAGCAACTAGCAAGTCGATTTAAAATCAGATGAAAAAAAATCTCATCATGTGACCACACCTTAACTATGGGCCTGTTTAGCAGGGTGGCAGTAACTAGTCCCCAGTTAGGGTTTTTGTTTTGTTTTGTTTTTTGTCCTTTTTTTCACATCGAGAAGAATATAAAAATTATCTATTGAGTTCACACTGCTATTAAATGCAAAGGTCTGAATTAATACATTTGAACTCTCTTGAAAATTTTAACAAGCAATGGCATTTTGTGGATGAATTGATTTATTTATTGAAAATTTTATTGAATATTGAGACAAAGGTCATTCTTTCCTTTTGATATATATATATTTTACAATTTATATTGAACAGGTGAATGTGGAAATTGTCGGCCAGTCGTCAGCCAGTCAGACAACAGAGTTCTCCTCGGTGGTGGACGGGTCAATGTGGTCGTCCGACGGGGTGGAACCTGTCCCAGAGACAGTGACCGTCACCCTCACCCAGAAACCAGGAGATGGTATGTATCTCAAAGCCTCATCAAACCGGGCATTTTTTATCTCAGAGTGTCATAAAATCTTGTTAAAGGTAGGTATCTCGGGGTATCATTAACCAAGAGAGATTAGATATCACACTGTCCCATTATCCAGGTGATTGTAGGAATCTATAGGCTTTTCTTTTCCAGGGATTGTATGTATATTCCAGTAACTCTTATTATGGATTAATGATGAATCATTAGAATTCTTAAGTGTTGATTTTTTCGTGGAATTTGTGGGTAGCCATCTCCAAAAAATTAACATTACCAATGAATAATGTATTACAGTCTTTAGACATTATACATACAAGCAAGTCTTAATCAAACCTTTATAAAAATAAGTCAATCTACAAGATTTTCACCCACAAATTTTAATGATTCCACAGTAATTGATGACTAGCATCTCATTGTCACAGTCAGTTTTTTAATCTGAAATTTTCCTGTTTCCTAGATGGACATCATGTGATATCTCGGATAGAGACTCACCTGAGTGACGGCTCGACTCGGATCAGCACTCACCTGACCCCCGAGACTGCTCAACTTCTGTCACGACTTCACCCCAACATGTTCCCTGCCGGCTGTCTTCTACCAGTATGTACATTTATCAATGTGTCACCATGGCATCAGAATTTTGATACCACTTGGAATTTACATATAAGTATATTCAAAGTAAAATTAATCACATACTTGCATACACTGTGTTTAGCAATGGTTGAAGAGACATGGATGTGCATTGGATAGTTATTAAAATGAATTGATGTTCTAAGATTTTCAATACTATAAAGTAAATGAGTATTGGGATTATTTCAGCTTTATTAAATTGATACTTTTTACAGATACATATATTTCCAAGAAATAACAAAGGTTAAAGAAAGTTTTTTCAATAGATAAACTTTTATTATCAGAGTATCATTTCTAGTCTTCCTTCCTGCTCTTTTTTCCCTGCAGTCACAAGACTTGGACGAGGCACAGCGCTCGCTACTAGAACCTAAAACCGACGACTTTCCCCTAAAGGAGGACTCATCGGACACCCTGTGCATCGGTGCTATCCCATCATCTTCTAGTCAGAGTCCTTCCATGTTAGACGGCGCAGAGACGCACGACATCGAGTCGCTGGCGGTGATTGTGAATGGCACGGACTGCGATGGACGGATGATGTCGTCCATGGATCATCACAGAAGTCACCTAGACGACACATCGGACCCTCCATCCGTCGTACATCACGCAGAGGACGAGGACAATTCCATCGAAAATCAGTTGATTAACTGTGTTGGTGTTTCCATGACGACAGACTCTGGAATTATTCTCAGCGATCCGCCGGTGTCGGAGTTTCAGCATTTACCGGATTCATAGTGCAATATTTTTGTAATAGTTTTTTTTTTACTTGGAATTTCTTTTAAATGTTATTTTTGTTATTGTTGTAAAGCTTTATATGTTTTATTATTTATGATTTACATTTACCTACAGGGAATAGCAGTTGTGTTATTGAAAAATATATCTCTCGCTTCATTATAAATTCATGATCATTGAAAATTGGTTCAACATGTACATCTCCCTAAAATGTGACCATCCATTAACTGCCTACTGTATACAAATCTCAACTACCGGTACTAGTCAAATTTAAGTAATAGTGCATGGGTACATGTGTATGAATTGCTTTAGTGACTTTTAATATTTCATTGAAATTTTTGAGGTCTTAATTAGCACAGGTCTAAATCTTTTCAAATCCAGTTGTCTTTTTCTATTTTCATCACAATTTTTCTTTTTATGACATTATTTAAAGCCTCTTACTATTTTCATAACTGTCAAATGCAAATATTATTTTGTTATTGTTCATTCAGAGACATTCAGCTATATTTGTCAATGCATTCACTTTATATAATAACACTTTGAATGTATGTATTGAGAAACAGGGTTTCTTTCAGCTGTTGGTAAAATTACACTTACTATAAAGTTTTGAAGTTCACCAGACTGAGTATATAATTAAAGAAGATGAAATCAGAACATTTGATGTACTTTTTAAGCAGTCTGATTAAAATCAGATCCTTGAATCGCTCCTTGTTTTTCTATTGTCGCCGACTTTTGAAGAAAACAGATTTAATAATCTGTCGTTGTTCAAGTTCATGTGCTTTTATTAAAATGAAGCAAAGAGTTCTAAAACGATACGAAGGCAGTGCAAGGCACTAGTGTCCGAAATCTAATAAGTATTTTAGAATGTTAAAAGCCGAATCCTTTTACTTTTGTATAAATGAACGTCCAAATGAGAAGTTAGATGTTGTATTTAATTGATTAATAGATGGCATTCTAAGGAGTATCAAAAGTTTATTTTAAATTTCGCAAATATTTTTGTTGTGAAAACTGCTACAAGGATTTTGTATTTGAATACTCTATACATGGCTATTTTCACCCCATGTTTTTAGCTCACCTGAACCGAAGGTTCAAGTGAGCTTTTCTGATCACCCGTTGTCCGTCGTCCGTCCGTCCGTCCGTCTGTCTGTCCGTCCGTCTGTAAACTTTTCACATTTTCAACTTCTTCTCAAAAACCACTGGGCCAAATTTAATCAAATTTGATACAAAGCATCCTTATGAAAAGGGGATTATAAATTGTTAAAATAAAGGGCACAGCCCTTTTCAAAAGGGAGATAATTGCGAAACAGTAAGTATAGGGTGCATGTCTTTAAAAATCTTCTTCTCAAGAACCACTGTACCAGAAATGCCAATATTTACACAAAAGCTTGTATATATAGTGAAGATTCTAAATTGTAAAAATCGTGACCCTCAGACCAAAACTGGGGCCCCAGGCGGGGTTCAAAGTTTAACATAGAAATACCTAGGAAAATGTTTAAAAAATCTTCTTCTCAAGAACCACTGCACCAGAAATGCCAATATTTACACAACATCTTGTATATATAGTGAAGATTCTAAATTGTAAAAATCGTGACCCTCGGACCAAAACTGGGGCCCTAGGCGGGGTTCAAAGTTTAACATAGAACTACATATGGAAAATGTTTAAAAAATCTTCTTCTCAAGAACCACTGCACCAGAAATGCCAATACATACACAAAAACTTGTATATATAGTGAAGATTCTAAATTATAAAAATCGTGAGCCTCGGACCAAAACTGGGGCCCCAGGCGGGGTTCAAAGTTTAACATAGAAATACATAGGAAAATGTTTAAAAAATCTTCTTCTCAAGAACCACTGCACCAGAAATGCCAATATTTACACAAAAGCTTGTATAAATAGTGAAGATTCTAAATTGTAAAAATCGTGACCCTCGGACCAAAACTGGGGCCCCAGGCGGGGTTCAAAGTTTAACATAGAACTACATATGGAAAATTTTTTAAAAAATCTTCTTCTCAAGAACCACTGCACCAGAAATGCCAATATTTACACAAAAACTTGTATATATAGTGAAGATTCTAAATTGTAAAAATCGTGACCCTCGTACCAAAACTGGGGGCCCAGGTGGGGTTCAAAGTTTAACATAGAAATACATAGGAAAATGTTTAAAAAATCTTCTTCTCAAGAACCACTGCACCAGAAATGCCAATATTTACACAAAAGCTTGTATAAATAGTGAAGATTCTAAATTGTAAAAATCGTGACCCTCGGACCAAAACTGGGGCCCCAGGCGGGGTTCAAAGTTTAACATAGAACTACATATGGAAAATGTTTAAAAAATCTTCTTCTCAAGAACCACTGCACCAGAAATGCCAATATTTACACAAAAGCTTGTATGTATAATGAAGATTCTAAATTATAGAAATTGTGACCCTCAGACCAAAACTGCAGCCCCAGGTGGGGTTCAAAGTTTAACATAGAACTACATATGAAAAATATTTAAAAAATTTCTTCTCAAGAACCACTTTACCAAAAATGCCAATACATACACTAAAGGTTGTATATTTAGTGAAGATTGTAAAAATCGTGACCCCCGAACAAAATGTGGGCCCCAGTAGGGGTTTAGATTTTAACACATATAGGAAAATGTTTTAAAATCTTCTTCTCAAGAACTATAGTGCAACTGTTTGGGATATTACTATGCATACATGTACATCCTTAAATAATGTAGATTCAAAAAATTGTAACTCCCGGACAATTGATGGGTACCAAGAGGGGTTCAAAATTTAAACATTTTAAAAAACATTAAAATTTTCTTCTCAAGAACTACAATGTTTTAGTTTGTGGAATTTCTATGCATGCATCCTTCGCTTATGTAGATTCCTAATTGGTAAAATCGTGACCCCCGGACCAATACTGGGGCCCCAAGATGGGGTCAAAGTTTATTATAGAAATATAAAGGTAACATGTTAAAAAATCTTCTTCTCGAGAACTACAATGCTTCAATTTGTGAGATTACTATCATGCATACAACCTTGGATAATGAAGTTTCGACAATTTTAAAATAGTGACCCCTGGACTAATACTAGGGACCCAAGATGGGTTTAAAGTTAAATGTAGAAGTACCGGTATATATGGAAAATGTTTAAAAATCTTCTTTTCGAGAACTACAATGCATCAATTTGTCAGATAACTACGTAAGCACCCTCAAATAGTGTAGATTCGAAATTATAAAAGCCGTGACCTCAATCTAATACTGGGGCCCCAAGAGGTGTTCAAAGTTTAGCATAGAAATATAGAGGGAAAATGTTGAAAAATCTTTTTCTAGGGAACTATAATGCTTCAGCTTGTGAGATAACTATGCAAGCATCCTTAAATAATGTAGATTCCAAATAATTAAAACTTTAGCACTGGACTAATACTGTGGCCCCAAGAGGGGTTCAAAGTTTAACATAGAAAGATATATTGAAAATGTTTTTAAAAAGTTTTTCTCGAGAACTATAATGCTACAGTTTGTGAGATTACTATGCAAGGATCCTCAAATTGTGTAAACGCTAATGTAGTGGAACAAAGAGTTATCTTTCTTGATGTTCTGTACAGTCTGAGAGTTATTCCTCTTGAAGTGGAACTCTTCTACGTTCAGTTTTTCAGGTTGTGTACGTGCGGTCCCACCGCAGTGCTACACATTTTCATTCCTATGTTACTATTTATGTTGTTCAAGCCAACCATAAACCTCGGACCATAACTGGGTCCCCAGAAAGGGGTTCAATGTTTAAAATAGAAAAAGCATATGCTACGAAATGTAATGTTACAAGGAACTGCTGTTCAGGTGAGCGATGTGGCCCATGGGCCTCTTGTTTCTTCACCCTTTTTCACTTGCAAATAGTTTCTCTCCGTCTTGAATTTACACAGACACAATTGTGATAAATACTATGTCCTAATAACACAGTGAATTTAAAATAATTGTTATAAATTCACCCAGTCTTGAATTCACCTACTGATGAATGCGAAACGGGTGAAAATAAAACAAAGGGCCAGTTACCCCCTTTATACAATAGTCAACACTTGAAGTGGAAAGGAGAAAACAAGACTGACTATGGCATACTTCCTTGAAATGATTGCTTATCAATGACTTTTGCTATATTAAGAATGCTGCATAGGTCGTTAAATTAACCATATTAACAAAATATGATTTTATAGATTTTGAATTATTTATTAAGTTTTTACTAAATAAAAATCCGCAAATGATGACAAGTTACAAGACTTAGTTTAACTATATAAAGATAAGTTCTTAAAAAGATCGTTAATCTGATATCTAAATTATCTTCTTTTTTTTGCAACACTATATGAAATATCGTGTAAATAAAATTTCTTGGTTCAAATGTTTATTCATAATATGCAAACATGTTCCATAAGGAGTACTGACCGTGGTATTTGAGGTCAATAAAAAAGTTGTTGAGTTTGTTTACATTTGATATATTATTCTTTAACAAAGAAACCAGAAAGCAAAAAATGATAAATCAATTCCCGATATACTCAGGGATTTTGCATAAATTTACCTAGATGTTCGATATACGTAGATTACGATAACAGGATTTTTACGTTAAGCAGTATACAGTCACACTTCGTTATCTCGAACTGGATGGGACTATTTTAAAAACTTCGAGATATCCGACCATTCGAAATATTGAGGCTAAAATACTTTAAAAAATAAGTGGTTGGGACTTAAAAATAACTTCGACATTTCCATTGTATTCGAGATATCAGTATTCGAGTTATCGAAGTTCAACTGTATGTATATTTCGTAACAAATTGAGGTATTCCTGGTCTTAAGCATAACTATAATGTTTTCGTATGGATCATGATCAGTTGAGACTTTCAGCTTCTGATTCGTTAGATTACATGGCGTAGAAAAGTGTAACGCAGGTCTCTAATGTTGGTAAAACTCGTGTCAATTTCAACTCTGAAATTGAAAGTATTTAAAATATAATGCATATAAACATAGCCTTAAAAGACATTTGCAAAACATTGAATTGAAAATGGTTGGGTTTTTTTTAATTTGGTTACTGGTAAATTAGTAATTAATATATGTGATGAATTTTATTTTATAACATTATTCTGAGAATTGCATATCATGTTAATATTCAAGACTTCATAAATTAAAGATATATTTTAAACAAGTAAAAGAGTTCAATGAGATTCAAATGAAATTTTAATAAAATAGAATAGATTGCACAGAATTGTTTCTTTTTATACTGTAGAAACATATATTTTCGTTGGGTTAAAATTTCGTTGTTTTTTAACATAATAATTTCGTTGGCATTTAAATTCGTCATATCATAATCTCTGCATCACGTATTACTCTGTATTTTTAAAATAATAATACTTGGGTTAAAAATTCGTCACGGATTTTATTTCGTTGATATAAACTGCCGATAAAATAACAAAATTAAATCCTCAACGAATATTTCTACGTCTACAGTATATTGTATATATATTAACTAGTATATATATACTGTAGTAGAACTATACATATAAAGTAGACTCACTGTCATCACTTTCGTTTCGTTGATAGAAACTAGGATTCGAGTGTGCAGATATTGATATTCTATTCCCAGCTTTTTATAATGCAAGTTGTTGATCCCGTCACGCCGATATCTTCCCTTACCAGTTTTGATCAAATGATGCCTGTAGAAGTGAAAATTGAACCTCAAAATGTATAGGGCTGGTACGTACTTTAACATATGATAGCATTTCTAATAAATATTAGTTACTTCTCTTTTGGTCATACACACATTTTCATGTACCGTTGTTTACTTAGTAGTTGAATTCAAATCAAAAGTCTGTTAAATAACGATTTGTACGTTCAATAAATAAAAAAATGGTCAGATACAAGTTTTATATATATATATATATATATATATATATATATATATATAAACATACTGGAAGACTAAGTATCTGGTTTTTGAAATTGGTGCATTTTTTTTTTCATCTGAATTAGAAAAAAATAGTACATGAGTACAGATGAACCTCACGCAAAATACTAATTCTGGCGCACCGCATACTTGAACGACGAAAGGAATTTAAATATGAATGACATGTTTATATTATTTATGGTCATATACAATTAAGAAACGAATACCGTGGCAACGTTGTTTCTTTTAGATGTAATGATTGACTCTTTAAAAATGTTGAACGTCCTATGCAGACTCTTTCACTGAACGGACTCATTGTTATACTTCTAGTAATATTATGTGTCAACATAATTCTTTACCTTCGTTTGTTTGCCTTGTTACCCGCGTCATGGAGATGTTTGATCATCTTGTATCTGGACAAAGATGCTTGATACCTTGATATTTTAAACCCATTGTTAACCAACCTAGAAAAGAAATAATGGGACCTATATGAATGGTCCTCTAAGCTTCAGTCTAATATCAGAACACATACATGTACTAGTAACTGTCAATTTAAAACTGATGTTTTGAGAGAGAGAGAGAGAGAGAGAGAGAGAGAGAGAGAGACCGACCGACCGACCGACCGACAAAGTACAGATGGATAGACAGACAGACAAAATAAGAAAACAATGATATGCTTAAGGGCTTTACCTCCTGAACATGTCATCATCTTCACCTCCCCAGCCAAAGAACTTGTTGGAGTGTCCATTCACCTTTTCAAAGTGCGCCCGCTTAATGGCTGTCACTCCACCAAACAATTGTGGATATGGCAACCTGAAACGCAGTTTTGGGTATTCAGAAGTAAAATATAAACAGAACCACACACAAAAGTGGCACAACGCAATGCGGTGGTTAAATGATGTAAAAATAACCAAAAATAGATAAAGAGAAAAGCATTCTTTGTGGTATATCATGCAATTGTTTCCCATGTCCATTTCTATTGAAAAGGGGCCTTTAGTCATAACATTTATTTATACATGTAGTTACTGTTGTGATTTTCTGTTGAAAATTTCTAGCTAAAACCTGATTGATACCATTTATGTGTTTATCTTCGAGATCGTACAATTCATTCAAAATGCAAAATGGGAAACAGATACATGTAATTGTGAAAACCATAGAGGAATGCATGATCTGCGCATAATAACTGCTTGATACAATATTTTTTTCCAATATGCTTCTTGTCAATGATAATATGAAAATATATGTTTGACTTCATATCACAAACGGGGAGGGGGTGTTTGCGGAGTCACTTATTGACTAGTTTTTGCACAAAAACTACCTTTAATATTTCTGCGTTCTGTGTGTGCTCGGAGGACAAGCCAAGATCAGCGCCTTTACTGGCATTTCAGTAGCTGCAGGTCAGTAGCCCCAGGTCTGAAAAAAATCGGATGGGCGACCATCCGAATTTTTTGAGACCGCAAGCTACAGACCTTCAGCTAGCATTTCAGGCACGAACAAAAGCTTAAGTTTATTACGTGTAGCATTTTTAGTAAAATATCTTCATATCTTTGTAATTCCTGTTAAATCTCGGAATTTTCTAATGGTTGCCGCGCGCCTCTAACAACGCGTCTTGACTTATTATTATGTAACCAACCTAATAATTTATAATAAATCTCGATCATTCAACTTAACGTAGTTCTTTGATGGTGAATTACATAATTCAGAAGGAAATTTCTTGTTTTATTGGTCCACCCGTCTTAACAAAAGTTTTATTTGGATAAAACTCATTGCAATAAATCGGCAGTTAGCCATGATTACACATTAGATTTGTGCAACACTCTTCATAATGTTTTGCTAACGAGGTTATAGTAAATAAATGACATATCTTTGTAACACTGTTACATGGTTTTAAAGTTATAACCAATGAAATATTTAATTTCACTGAGAATAAAATCATAAATATATCTATCTTTATTTCCTCCTAAACATTTACAAATAAAATGAGAAAAATAAATGCCTAAATGAAATTCAAAACTTTCATCCCAACACCAGTTCATAATTTTTTTTTTATCAATTAACGTTTAAGATAATTTGCTTTTATTCAAGATGTGTCAACAAAAAAAAAGACCTAGCTGCATTCAAAATTATCAGTTCAAGGAAATAACTTGATTCTTCCTTTAATCAGCATTAATGTATCTTATGATGCATGTAAATGATCAATGCTACAAGTTTTATTTTAAAAAAAAGTTACCCTTGTTTTGTAATTCACTATTTTCGCTACTTATAAAAGCAATTTAATTAAGTTTGAAAGTGAATGTTTTATTTTTAAAAAATGAACAAATAAAAGAGCATGAAATTGAACAAAATGTAACTTTCTAAAAAAATAAATTCTTAAATCTCCGTGTCCTTCTTTATAAACCCGGTTTGCTTAAATCAACATACTTATTTTGGTATAAAATTAATATGTTCTAATGGAAAATATATAAATTAAAACCAATAACCAGTAACAACTTCACTTTTATGTTTCACAAAAAAAGAAAAAAAAGAAAAAAAAACCCTAGGTCGTTTGTATTCCAAATTCCCCATTTCTTCCGGAAAAAAGAAGAAAGAATGGATAAAAGAATAGAGAAAGTAATATTTAAAGGGCTGGTCTTAGTAATAAATAAAGCTTGCATTGGATATGCGCAAACTGAACTTAATATATTGTTGTTTTATAACTCACTTATATTTGAATTTATCGACGGCTGACGACAGGTGTCGGGGGCTGTCCCTGCAGTCGTACATGATACGGTCATTCTCCGGAATCAAGTCCACGTCGTGGAAAACGAAGCACGTGTAGTTGTAGAGTTTTATGGACTCGGCGTATCCAATGTTCATCAACATCGCCCGGTTAAACTGAGTGCCATTTTCCTGAAAGACGAGTAAAAATTAATTCACTTTGTATATTTTGTTACTAGGAAAGATTGTAAAATTAAAACGGCGCAAAGGAGAACAGGTTTATATAAACCTTTTTACATTGAACAGGTATATATAAAACAGGTTTATAACTTTTTTCTATAATGTATGCTTTGCATTTCCATTGACTACTTAAAAGTGCCGCCAAAGTAAATTAATCAAAGTACTGAAAGAACTGGAAAGCAGTTAGCAAGTAAGTTGTACAATTGTTGGGTATATTTTTGAATTAACATTACATTTTTGTTACTGTAGAATTTCTCTACAAACTTAAAAAATAAATTTTAGTAATGGAAGAGCCATATACACAATGTACTCCGTTATATGAAATGCCAGACGAATATGTTTTATTTCTATATATTGATTTGAAAAAATAACAAATTAAATCAATATTTTGTTCTTATGCCTATTCAATGCAAGAAGACCACAATAAAATTTAGAAAAACTAGCCGATTAAACCAGAGAGACTGAACAATTTAAGGGAGTATATATGAACTTGACCTCCGAACCGGAAGTTGGCGCACCTGCTCTACGACGTAGATGCCATAGTGAAGCTGCTGGCGCTGTAACATAGGATGGAGATTGTGGAGAAGAATCCGGAGGTGTTCCTCACGGTCTCTGAACGGAATGATGATGGCTACCCGCTCCCTGGCTATACAGTCAGGTGGGGTGTATAGACCCCCTGGTCTCACGAGGGGGTAGATTTTGATCATTTCTTTATATGAAGGCGCTTCTTTGTATGTTGCCAGAGAACCAACTGGAAAACATTCACATTACAGCAATGGCGAAGTGAAGATACTTAATTGTCACCATGTACCGCACATATAATTGCAGGTAACATTCATAATTTTAAAAACTCTACAAGACGAGACCAGCATACGGTTCGCATACGATAAAAAATTGTTCGCTCGGTCATTATTATCAAATGATAACTTTAATTCGTAGATTTTTTTGGGTCAAAGAACTCCAAATGAATGTGGTGACATATATGTATACGAATGATTTGTACTTTTAAAGGTAACAAAAGGACATGCCTAATAAAGCACTATGTCTGATAACGGCACTGTTCATATTTGACTTTATGATAAGAGCGGAAAATCTTCATGTACGTACATACATAATTTCATATTCATTAATTTACTATACAGCAATTTCAGTCCAAGTTTGAGACTGGACAGCACCGACCATATTCGTCCGCACTGTCAAACGCATGCAGCGATTAATAAAACTGATGACATGACTGATGCATAATGAGTTAGCGCCCTTCGAATATAACCCAACTTGTGTCTAAACAATCTGTCCCTCCCACAACCATAAAAAAAATTGGGGTGGGGGGTTGGGGATGGTGGTGGTTTCAAACGAGTTATATTCGTCACAGAAATAATTATATCTCTTACAATGACGTATACTTTAATTTACTTCGAATATGGTTCAAGTGAATGCATCTTCTTATCGTTGCGCCGATAGATCTGATCTGATTTGAAGATATTCAACAAAAAACAAAGTATGTGGACCATATTACATGACTGTATATTTTGTTATCCAAGTAGAATTTCAATGGAAAGATGTTATATTTTTATTGTAGTTTGAATGTAACAAAAATACAAGCTTATTTAACAACCTCATGACTTTTGTTGCTTTAAAAACCTATAAATACAATATTTATTGCAGATTAAAAATCTTGATGAAACATAGTATATTCAAAGAAATCACGTTCAAAAATCTTCTTTTTTAAAATAAATGTTTTTAAAATGTAGTATATTTGTTTTTAGAATTGATTTGATAGAAAAGGATAGAGAGGAGATAAATCTCTACTCTGAAAATGACCATGCATGATTATCTAGCCCTTTAAAAGTCTTTAATGAAAATTAAACATCACATGTATGGGTATTTGTCCACACGTTATGTTAATATCTGTTTACGACCTTCTGGAATAATCAACACTAGAACATGTCACTTGAGTGCTTTATGTAGCGATGTAAAACAATGCAACGTAATCTCCGTGTGAAGTAGATCTGTATAGCTGACTGCCGAACGAAAGCGGTGCGAGATAAGTGTCCAAAAAATCGGACATCAGGAATTTTGTACACATTATGAAACATGGCAAATATAATTATTAAGGTCTTCCGTTTCCAACGGAAGACCTTGTACTGATTCTGTTGGAAATTCTTCATTATTATTTTTCTTCTTCTTTTTCTTCTAGACGTTTCTTTAAACTGTAATATCTCGCTTGTTTGTCATTAGATTTTATTCAAATTTTCAGGGTTTATTGGCAATGACAATAGCTTACTATAGCACAAAAAAATTTGAAATCGCTACTTCCGGTTTTGAGTTATTCCCCTTTGAATATTTTTTTAGTGGGTCTCGTGTACCTGCAAAGGCTCCGAGTTGATCCGTAGCAAGTAGTTTTAATTTACAAATCCTTAATGTAGACATCTTGAACGTTGTCCTCCTAGTTTTACATGTTTGATTAACCCACGTATACTTCTTAAAAAATTACATCGAAATTAATGTTTCAAAAAATGTTAAATTTTGCTTATATCTTTGCTCAATAACTTTTAAGTTGTAAATTTTTTCTAGACACATATAGAACAAAAGTTGTGCAGAATATTAAGAGCTTTCATTTGATACCATAAAAAAGGGGCTAGCCCCTAAAATGAGGGGTCTAGATCCCTTTAAAGTCTTTGCTTCATAACTCTAAAACGGTAATTTTTTCGATATGGGCGTCGCTGCAAAAAATGTTGTTTGTGACTTTATTGATCTCATAAAACTGTTTTTGTGTTCGGGTATTGCATAATATGAGGGAAAAAGTAATACGTGTTGACCAGTACTCGCGGCAATTTGGCCAAGTTAACGAAACTTGCCCGCGGCCGAGAAAATCGGTCACCATGGTCGCGGCTGGGCTACCTAGCGGTCAGCGGATATCTAATACACGAGAGTTGCGTCTCTCATATACGAGTTTATTTAGCCGCCAACTCAAGAATTGTTTTAGTTTTGATTACACATAAAAGTTTATCGACCAAACGATTCGGTGTCAATTAAGAAATTGTTCAGTTAATTAATAAAAGCAATGTCATTCTCAATCTAAAGCAATATTAGACATAGATCAATTGTGGGTTTTAAGTTTGAAATAAAGAACTTTTATTTGATAGAATATGGTCATTATACTGCAAACTTTTCAAATCGTCCTGGGTTCTGAGCTGTGCGTGTCTGTGCGTTGAACCTTTACGTAATCTATCCTTCGTCAACGGCCGAGGAGATGAGCCACGGCTGCACTACCTAGCGGTAAGCGGTTATCTAATACACAAGATTCGCACATCGCGACGCACACTTAGATGAAGAAGAATGTGTTTGAGTTTATATAGCCGTAAACACAAGAACTGTTTTAATGTTATGTTATAAAAGTTTGTCCATCTTGTATTTATTTAATTAAA
Source organism: Magallana gigas (assembly GCF_902806645.1). Classification (NCBI taxonomy): domain Eukaryota; kingdom Metazoa; phylum Mollusca; class Bivalvia; order Ostreida; family Ostreidae; genus Magallana; species Magallana gigas. The sequence continues at coordinate 45,627,240 of NC_047563.1, forward strand.
CATTTGAGTGAAAATGAAAATTAATGAACGATATTACTCCAAATCGGAAACATTGTCAGACATAAATTAATGGCTGGTTTGTATATCTAAAAAAATTTAACCCTCCCCCCTACCCCAATATTAAATGATGACCATCCCTCGCACATGGCCGAGGAGATATAGCGCGAGTGGACAAGTGATCCGCAGTCGGCTCGTGTTCTTCTACATGTACCTTATTACGCGTTCATGTTTCATATTTTGCACGGACAGAACTATACTTATTATGTTTTCAACTATTATATAGGATTAAGATGAAAAGATAAATTTATTTTGCTTGTACAGCTGATTGAGCATTGATTTAATTATACTATAGCGTACAAGGTAGTTTAAAAATCAACTCAAATTATAATCAAAGTGCCATGTTACATGTTTGCGGTAGGTGCTAGCACGATAAAAGAATGTCCTGAATTGCCCTGAATTGAGGCATTTGCTGATTATTTGAAAGAATATTCACATGAGTTTTAAACAACTGAAGATTAGATTCTATCGGTCCCATATCAATCACTCTGTAGTTTTTCTAATACATGGTTGTTCGTTTGAGTGTGGAAGCGAATTCATTGCTGCGTCCCCACCCCCTCCTCCCGCCCCGCTAACAAGTGCTCGCGCTGGATTTTTTTTAGATTGGCGAAAGATATCCAGATCTGTCGAAAATCATTTTTGGTGACTTCTTCTTATGTGTAACATTTTCTATTCAACGTGTTTCACTTTCCCACCCGATTGTTTATTCTGTCAGTCTGTGTTAATTCAATCGCCACGTGCGACCTTAAATCTTGTGTCGCTTTAGCACACACAACTCAAAACATATGTAATTGAGTAACAGTTGGAAGGTGCTTTTATTAACAATAAGACTATTATTCGAAGTCAATCATCTTTACATTAAAGATGTGGAATCGTTACCTGAGAGTGTGGCTAATAAATTAACCCGTTAAACACACTAAACTTCTATAGTTATCAACAGAATAATTCATAATATATTATAATTGAAAGTTGGAAGTCAAAGGAAATTTTGTTCTTTAAAAAATACGACTACATTATGCAATGCAGTCGATCGCCATCGAAATCATCAAAGTACTGCAAGTGTCGACAGATTTCTTATTTCTTTGAAAGACCATAATTGTTCACTTGACTTGCAGACTATAATATAGCGACATATCTGCCTCCAAAAAATATATGCGCTTCTCAAAGTTACACTTAAGTGCGTTATTGGGGATTTTATTTATTGCTAATTGTATGAAAATTGATAAAAAAAATTAATTGAAGTTGTGTATTATGAGGTTGTAATGCAACTTAATTTACTTACAAGGTTAGCTACAGCCAGTGGAATAATAATTTTAGGTAAACAATGAATACCCAATATATTAGAATACAAGATAAATAGTTTCCAGAACTATAATACTATGCATGTGTATATGAAGGTTGCACCCTCATTTGTATGGATGTAGGTGAGGAGGTAAAGGTGTATCGATATACATACAATGTATGACTGCACATACGGATTCCGGACCGTGGCTACAAGACGATACACATAATAGTTTTTTAATACATCAATGCGCAGTTTGATCTAGAAACTGACCAGTTTTATAACTTCTTCGAATTTCTCTAACACGGACTGTCTAATTCCTTCCCAGAATTCCAATTTACGCAAGCGCAATTGAAGTTTTTTTTTCAATTTTATAAATCAACCCACTGACATAAAAATAAGGATTTTGCATATCATTACATCGTCGAGAGAGGTGCTATTCATTCTGTAAATAAGGTTATTTGATTACATTACGTTACATAGCGGTGTCTTTATGAAACAGAACCATCTGGTGTAAAATTTAGAAGCTCGCTTTTGCATAAATTCTCCCGCTGATCTTTTTTTTTTAGCTGATTATATATTATTTTGAATGTCCAAGTTTACTCGTATCATTAAATGATATCAGACGACACACATTTCCCTATAGAAAAGTTCAGAGATGCCATCAATTTTGACTAATTACTTTTGTCCGCACGTAACAATTCTAAACTTGCATATAGTCTTCAAAAATTTAGAAAGATTTGAAGATTTAACTCGCCATTTAACATGATGTCTCATTTTTTAAAGAATTTTTGAAATGATTACACAAACTGTGTTCGACAAATAGTTTTCATACAGCATTTTCTTCCTTTCTTTTCAAAACATGTTTTATATACAGGCTTTCAATCACAACACGTTTTTATAACAAAAGCAGAACTGAAAGTTTAGTCATTATAGTCGTTTGACACCATATCACATATATTTTCAACCCGCAGCAACAACGGAAGACCTACTCGTGGCTTTGCCACGAGCTCTGCTCTAGTTATTCATACATTTGTCTTAAGATAATCGTGTTCACAACGACAAGCTATTTTTCATGATCATAACTGTGTAACTAAGGACACCAAAAATGCGCAAACTCGTTATAATATAAATAGTGCCTGTTTGGGATCCGCGTCGGTTGACAATGGTTTCCTCGGAGTGTCAATTTCAACTGTTATCCCCCCAAGCAGGCACTATTCATTTTATTATACTGAATGTCTTCATTTTAGAGAAAATTTTACTGCTTTTATAAAGAAATGACGTGTATTCTACGGCGAACCGTACGCGCATGATTTACGCGCATGTAACAATTCATTTTGCTATACTTTCATGTTAAATACTGAAATCTGATTGGTTTAGACGCAGTTCATAATATGTTCAATTACCCTCAGCGATAGCAACGCACTTAGCAACGGGTAACATTACGAATTGTTACATGCGCGAAAATCGTGCGCGTACGGTTCGCCTTAGAATTCACGTTATTCCTATCTAAAAGCAGTGTTGTTTTCTTTAAAATTAAGACATTCAGTATAACAAGTGTGTTGCCAACGCTGAGGGTAATAGAACGGATTATCAACTGCGTCTAAACCAATCATATTTCAGTATTTAACATGAAAGTATAATAACAGAATATAACTTTTTGCGCACAAGAAAAAGGGTGTTTTCATTTTTATTAAGCAACCTATCAAAAGAACATTAAGGTTATACAATTTAATTGATTTAAATACAACTTTTATTATCTGTTCTTTTTTTTAAAAGTTGTTTAAATGTATCGATCATCGGAGACAATGCCAAAGTTTTTAAAAAAATTATTTCTTTGAGTCTATCAACACTTTATATCTTTTGTTAAGGACACGGGGAGTAAGGGGGGGGGGGGGGGGGGGGAAAGTCGTGTAGTTAAAGAGACCGGCCATTTGTTTTGCAGCTTTAATTGTTACATTTTTTTGGCGTTTAAGATATTTTATAAATGCAGGCATCAATTTTCATAAAAAATTACATATATTTATACACTAGATACGCGAGTTGCACGAGAACAAGTAAACGTTTAATGTGAATGTAAACAAGTTGAATATTTACATATATATGTGTTTCATGTCATAGTCATAATTAAGTTACAATGTAACTTATACCTGATGCACAGGGGCCAAGCCCGTTTTAACATTAGAATGCAGAATAAAAGTTCAGTTTGGAGAGTATTTAGGGAATTTTATCGGAATTTAAGCATGTAAGTAGCATACGTTTGATGTAAGATTTTAAAAGATTAGTGCGAATGTTTCTCGACTTGTTGCAATACTTGCTGTTGTCATACATAGGCAAAATCCCATCGTGAGCCCTGGACCGGTAAATGTCCGAGTAAAAATAAACTGGCGAGTTCGAGAGAATAATGACGTATATCTCCGCTATTTTAAAGGGGCATGGTCACGATTTTGGTCAAATTCTATTTTTCTGGTTTAATTATTAACAATGCTTTACAAATGCGTTTCCAATGAGCAAATGAAATCGGAGAGTCAGTAGTGAAGTTATAAGCAAGATACAGGGCTCACAATTCTTTGTCATGTAAACAAGGCTCGTGCCTTGTTTTTGTTTACATTAGTTCAATATACCGGTAAAAGTCCTTTTTCACGCTGAATTTTTCATCTTCTTATTCATTTTAAGCATAAATAAACATATCTTAACGTTTACCACATTCATTTTTGGTCTAAAACTGGAGTTTTCACTTCAACATTCAAAATGTAAACAAAAGTTTTGTTTACATAGCAAAGAATTGCAAGCTCTGTAACTCACTTATAACTCAACGAATGACACTTAAATTTTGGTTGCCTGTTAAAAATGCCTTACTGAAGCATTGTAAGCATTAAAATCGGGAAAATAATTTTGACCAAAATCGTGACCACGCCCCTTTAAGATCCATCAACTTGAAATTCGGCATGAGTGTATCTCAGACATTACTTTTATGAAAAATACATGCATATTGCGAGTGTTTTAAAAATTAATTGATTTATTAGGCTTTTGAAGCGAGCTGTTAGCCTTTTTTATCTGGGTTCCTTTCTTTTTTTATGGTTACATTGAAATTAATGTTAAAACGGGCTTGGACCCTGTGATCTGATGTAAGAAGTTCAGTGCCGATTTACATGCATTTCATCATACATTAGGCAAAAGACCAATGACAATTTTTCTCATTTGATGTAAAAAAAAAAGTTGAGTAGGGACTGACTTTGTAATAGGGAAATTCACATAATATCTTCTGTTTGATTTATTCAAATGTTATCAAAACGGACATGGATATTTTTTTACGCACAAAGATTAGTAACATATCGATTTGAATTATCATTTACATAACGTTGGAAGGACACATCAAATGCAACATGCAGTTATTTTGATAAATTGTTTTAAGGTTACATATGTTACTGTTATCAGCAAATTGGTTTTTAAATCTCAAAAATTGATGGCAATTTCTGCGTCCGATTTTCTCAAAAAATATTTTGGTGCCAAAAGTTTGTTTTCGGAAAATAATATTGAAATTTAATAAATTATTATCAATAATTACGATTAATTATTATTATTGTATACATAGTCCATTTGATATTTAGAAATATTTAGATTATTTGAAAATATCTGGGTTTCTTACAGTTAAATGCTACATACCAAGTTCGGATGGGCTGCTGGAACAAACCCTCACCGGCTTACAACCCCTGTCCCTAATTTTCTGCAAATCTCTAATGGTAGCATTTTGCATCCAACCACAGGGATCAGAAAAGTTAACAATTAATGAAAACCGAGAAACATCCTCCAACGTAGTGAGTATTCTGCGAGATGAAGAAACCATTTTGTACGTTTTCCTATGGACCGAAAAGTTTAAAGAAAGTTCTAAGAACAGAAGAAATATCACAGCGTACAGACACACGCGGATAACACTCCCACGTGACACAAAAACATCGTCCATGTTGATACTAATCACATAGAAATAAGTGAAATCCTCATAAGTAAGAATGCCGGAATTTTTTTGTTTTTTGTGCAAAACCAAAGAAAAAAAAATCGATTAAAATGTGCCATGTACTGGATTTACGCAATACATTTTCTTCTACTAGTTGGTATTAAATGTAAAAGTGACTGCTTATCAGAAGTCTAACAGATAACTCCAATATGGCGATAAGAAACAGGCAATCAAGGTAAAGTAAGAGCTATATCATTATCTGGCCTTGTTAGTAGTCTATCAAACAGTGGAAATTAATTAATTTCATTTTAATATTTCAAAAGAGAAAGTAATAAATTCTTTAATTTAATTAGATCAACTTTTTTTTTTATATGTCAAATATTAAATTATTTAAATAATGTTTATCCATTTTTATAACATTATAAAATACTATAATACCAACCATGCAAGAAGTGAAATATTTAATAATAAAATAAAATGGCTTTTAGTCTAAGAGAGTTATATTTCATTTTGGTTACTTCACAAAGATACAATAACTTAAAAGGATTAAAGTAATGTTTTTCTTTAAATATTCTACAAAGCATTTATACAACAATATTACTTCATTTGAATAAACAATGTTCAATAACTAGTCATATAATATATATAAACAAATATAAACAAATTTCATCATATGTTGTTAGCTAATAGCTCGCAAAGATTCCATTCAATATTGCTATAGGCGGTAGCAAAAAAGACGAGGACTTCCGAACAGTGGGGTCCAACACAGGGACACTGATAAGTACATCGTGAGGGACTGTCATTATTAGAATGCGACACGAGGTCATCCGAAAGTTGACAGTACGTCATGTCTCCCTGGAAACCTATCATTGGAGACGATATGGGGAAAAGTACCTTAAACGAAATAAGCAACGAATGTATACCAAGTCAGAAATGCTGACTGTATACTTATTAATTCTTATATACCGTAATAAATGCATACATGTATGTATTTTACATGTAATAAAGTAAGAAGCACTAAAAAACCCAGCAACACTCAATTTCTATAGGTGTCGGATCTGAAAGATACACAGTTAAACATGAGATATTAAAAAATACTGAAAATAACAAACTACGCGTAATGTAACGACACGTAATAAAATATGTATTAAGTAAACAATGCATAGCTATAAAATATGTATACGTATAACATTTTAAAGTAAACAGTGCATAGTAATGAATATGTATACATAAATTATTTAAAAAAACCAATGAATAGAAATGAAATATATATACATATATTATTAAATAAACATTGCATATAATGAAAAATGTAAGCATATTTTATTACAAGTAAACAATGCATAGCAATGAAAATGTATACATACATTGTTACATGTAAATAATGCACAGTAAGGAAATATGTATACATATTTTGTTACATGTAAACAATGCATACTAATGTAATGTGTATACATATTTTATCACATGTAAACAATACATAGTAATGAAATATGTATACATATTTTGTTACATGTAAACAATGCATAGTAATGTAATGTGTATACATATTTTATTACATGTAAACAATGTATAGAGTGAAATATGTTTGTATATTTTACTACATGTAAACAAGGTGAGAGGTTAGGATAATTCAAGAAGGCTGGATGATCAACAGATATGGCTTAAAATTTGAAATTCTGTATTTTTTAAGGCAAGAACCATTTTTTAGTAAAGGAGATATCGAAACATTTTTATGATATGTATGATGTTTTGGGCCATAAACATTGAGTAAAGACAAGTTCTAAATACGCATATGAGCTTTGAATTAAAGCATTTTCCTATTTATTCAGAGCTCTTCTTTGTAAGGAGGTAAACATGGCCACGATCATCCAGCCCTCTTATCGTGTAAAAGTTACTAAATCGGAAATGATAATAACAACGTATCATGACAATTTAGCAGCATGAAGGCAGTTGTAAAAAAATGCAAGTTTCAATTAAGAGTATTTTTAATAGTAAGTTTAAATACTAATATTAATGCATGTTTAAATTATTATAAAAAAACATGCATAATCATTAGTAAAATAATTTATGAGTTATAAAATCTCATTACATGTAAATGTAAAATGCCCTTTCCGGTACACACATATATATATAAAGCATGTAGCATTTTTACCTGTAATAATGTAACGTTGTTGTGTTTATTACAAGATATTCCTTGCCCAATCACAGTAAGTTGAAAAGCGGAGGGGGCCAATCCCCAGATCATTGAAGTGTTTATGCGCATCCACAAAATGGGCGGAGTTTGTCCGATTACAGGAAGTTTGACACAGGTGTCATTTTTGCTGTCAAAGACGGAAATCATGTTTGATGTGATAGTGCCATTGATGTCATTAAACACTTCAAACCCTTCCTCAACTGTCAATTGAAAAACACAGTTTGGTTAGTGACATATTATCAATAGATTTTTGTGAAAAAATTTGAGACAAATTATGTCAAATATATTGAAGTAATAAAGAAATAATATTAGCCAAGTATATAAATAATTATGTACAAAAAGTTTGACATGATTGTAATAAAAATTTTGATCTGAATCCTTTAAAACATGAAAAAAGATTGTCTACATATAACAACGATTTGCAATGTATATAATTTATTGGCTTACGATTCTTAACCAAGAATTTGTGTGCTACACAACAGTAGGTGCTGTTTGGACTGACTGCAACTAATCCAATATTAATACTCAGAGGTCTGTCTTCCAAATTGTAAACCACATGTGTTGCGTTCTCGGTTTCAAACTGTAGCTGAAATTCAAAATTCACTGTATATTGAAAAAAACCCTATTCTTCTATTTTCACTATAAAAGTATTATCTTTAAAGGTGAGAAAATAGAAGTTTGATAAAATGTAATTATATATCATTTTGATTATTTTCTTATTTGAGAAAATGAAAGATAACGTATTTTTATATACATTAGAGTTAACATTGATTCTGTGGGTGTAATTGGCTTCCATTAGTTGAAACCTTAATTTTTTTGTGCGCATCACTAAACAAATTCAATCCAAAAGCGTTATTTCTCTAGGTATCCAAGTTCATATTTCAAACCAAAAACATTTTTTTTTCAAATGCTAGAATTATGAAATTTTTAACACACATTGGTCGACTGGTAATTTAAGCTGTCTTTGCTGTATGTTACTTCACAGTTGCTGACAAATTGCGTAACATCAAAATCAGTCTTAAGGATCTCGATCCCATGCACCATAGAGAGTTTTTCGAAAAAGGTCTGAAAAAAAATAATAGAAAAACTCAATGGTAGAAGCACCTTAATGGTTATTTATTGATTAAAAAAGGTATGATTAAATGGTTTTGACCAAAAATCAAAACAAGGAAAAACAAAGAAAAACAAAGAAAAAAGATGAACCAAAAAACCCCCCAAACAATCAGCATTTTTAAATGTAAAAGTAAATGACGATCAAAACGTTTGAAACATGCAAAAACGCAAATTTATTTTTTAAAAACATTTTTAGCCTCGTTATTTTCCAGAAGTTTGATTTAATCTCGGTTTCCCAAGATTGTTATTTCATGCACATTGGCATTTGCCCCCAGTATAACATATTCACATTGACCAAGGGCTATTGATTAATGCAATGTCGTTACAATGCATTGCTACAATGTAGTTGTAATATGTCTTTGGTTTTTTCCCTCTCGTTCCAGTACAAATTATTATGGAATAATTGTATTTTGTATGTTTTATTACACATGTATTTTGAAATAGTGATATTAAATATTTTTTCAACCCATTCAATGGATTAGTCATAAAAGTATATATTTCAGAGGATTAAACGATGGAAAAAAATTGCTTTTCTACTACGAAATATTATTAACTTAATTAATGGTGGTATGAGACAACGGTCAATATCAATGAGGATAATTTTACAATGCTTGAACAAAAAATATGAAAATGAAAATTTTTTGAAATGCGAAAACTACAAAAGCCATCAGCGGGATTCGAACTCAAGGCTGATGTTATTGTGTAAAGCAAGCGGAAGTACGTCAGAATATGGAGGTGTCCTAGACAACCTTAAATTAAGGTCTATATATAATAGTTTTTTGATTCCCAATAATGTGGCATACTTTCAAAATATGTGCATAAAAATTAATTATTTATGACGTCATTGGGTTTAAAAGCAACTTTAATATGTCTAACCATTTTCTCAATAATAATGTCGAGTGTTGCAAGAACGTTTTGTATCAAACCGGATGACTTGACGAGTACGCTTAATCCAGCTGTAGAACTTTCCACTTGTATGTCATTCCGGATACCCATTACAACTCTGATCGTCAGTTGGTCGGCGAGAACAGTGCTGCCCCTTAAGGGGTCCTCTTTGTTGCAAAACAGAGGAAACTCCAGGGTAACGTTTCCTAAACTCCCGTCATTGTATACACTATATGGAAAACATAAAAATCTCAATGCAAATTAAGAAAGGTCAAAATGTATCAAATAAATATGCATACTTCATCAAAGAGAAAATGAAAATGAGGTCCATGTTTAAATTGGGGTTTTTAAAAAAAATTATTTTTGATAAAATATATTCTTTTTAAGTAGAAATATTTGAAATCATCTTTCAATATTGTTCTTGAAAATAAAGGCTATATATAAAAAAAAATATAAATAAATGATCATCGGAAAGATATATTGCCATTTAATGAAAAGAATATATATCATATTAAATAAGAAAAAGGCAGAAAATATGTTGTAGTAAAATCGACAAACCAGTTTTTGATACCCTTTCATTTAGTAAGAATTTTTCCTCCCTCATACTTACGTAAACTTATCCAGCGAACCGTCTAACTGTATCGATTGAAAACATGGCAAGAGATTTTCTCCCACATGAACAATCTTGTATTCGTGTACAGAAAACGGAGTCTCGTCGACAGGAAATTGAACGAACAATGATCCGGGGGACTTGTTCCTTTCTGTAGTGATGTTGACCAAAATTTCAAAAGTTTGGTTCTCTGATATACATGCCATTGAGTCTTTATGATAGAAATCCACGACATAAACCAAGTTTTGCTGAAAAAAAACCCAGTTAAATCTACTGTAGATTGCTAAATAAACGCGAGGAATAAATTTCCGCGCAAAATCGCGATAAGCAACCCTCACGGATTTTAAAATCATTTTTCAAACTGTTTTGAACTATAGGAAATTACAAAAAAAGAAAATTGTGATCGCTATTTCATATTCTCGCGATTTGATGCAAAACAGTTGAATCGCGGAATTACATATTCGCGTAAAATAAAGAATTTAAAGTATTTAACGATAGCTAAAGACAGTTGAGAGTTATGATTACTGCCAGTAGGAATGGTTTCAACAGAGTGTACAATTGAACTTAGTTGAGTTTTTATTATCCGACCCTCCCACGATATATTCATTTTAAGACATCATGTCTATTATGTCGGTGATAATGCCATTTCATGAAAACATTTTTTTTTCAGTAAATATCAAATGGATATCTGTACTTTGAGTTATTTGAGTTTCTAAATTCACAAGAGGTTTTAAAATTTATTTTTGTAGCATGACGTACATCAAATGTTTCGATACTGGTGACGTCCACTTCTTCCGAGACATTCCTAGGACCACTGCTGATGTCCATGGAGTTGGTATCTCCAATTTCGGTGTATCCGGGCACAGGAATCGCTGAGGCCCGCAGGACCAGCCAGTTCTTGTCCTCGTTTGGAGACGGAAGTTGACTCCCAAGGTTAGTGACACCTATGACAGCTACCATTACGTTCTGGACCTTTGACTGACCCGTTTTGGAAAAGTGCATTTTCACGGAGTGACACAAGATGTTACTTCCTGTGAGTTGTACAGTAATGTCCTTCATCATGACCCCAGCCTTCCCGCTCTTTCCTCTTACTACGGATTTGACGGTAACGTTTATTTGGAACACACCAAATTCCGGAAAGGTCAGATTGAGGTCCATGGAAAACGGCCGACCAACGGCCACGTTTTTGTTGTTTGGAAGCATTTTCATATTTGACGCAACCTATGGGAAAAAACCTGCTTCAATCGACATCAGTTTGTCCGTCTAAATGTCTAAATGTACACGTGTAATCATCACGTTGTAACAGGAAAGCAAAATATCAACATTGAAGCTTTTATCATGAATTTATCAAAATACAAATATATTTTATCATTTACCGGTATAGTAACGGGTGCTTTGGAAGTGAATTGGAACGTTTTGGTCCATAACACGGAATTGTCAACGTAGATAGTGAAGTCCAATGGGAATGTGGCCCCGGCCAAGGAGGTAAGGTCCATGTAAACTAGACTCTCCAATTGTATGAGGTCTTTACTAGAGACAGGAGTAGGCGAATAGGCGTCTAATTATGAAACATCAATACAAAGAGGTTAGGTCCATATAGATAAGACTCTAATTGTATGAGGTCTTTACTAGAGACAGAGGTAGAGGAAGAGACGTCAAGATATGAAACATTAACACAAAGTGGTTAAGTCCATATGAATAAGTCTATAATTGCATGAGTTGTTTACTAGACCAAATGGTTGTGGAAAAGGCGTCTAAATATAATAAACATCAATACAATTTATGACATTTTCCAAAGATATTTATCATTAAATACTTGTAATGAATACATTATAAAAGCTTTGAATACCCTAATTACATACCCAAGTTTGCAAGGTGCGTTGGAAATACAAGTTCAAGAGTATCATTTCCTGTGACAGTCTCGTCGCAAACGACGCCTTTCACAACGTATTTATCAAGTTTCATCTGATGAGGAGAAAAATATCTTTATTTGTCTCTACAATGTACCTAACGTAAAATCATTTGCGAAACAACAATTAAAAATAGAAAGTATTAACTATTAGCATAGCCTAGGTCACGCAAGCCGTTTGACTCCCCACTTTGTCGTAGAGCAAAGTATTGACAAAAGTCTAGGTGACCGAGACTACTATTAACATTGAATATAATACTTTGCTTTGCTTTTACTTTCCCCATGATTGCAAATGAAGGATTTTTCGTCTGAAATCAGTCATCCTTGATTTTGATTCGGAAGATTTCATAAATGATGAAACCTTGATGCATCGAGAGTTAATTAAACCTTAAAATAAATTAACCGTATCAGGTAATGCGGAATTGAACAGCCAGATCACTCAACTCTGCTTCTTATTCTTGCATTACACGAGATTCATTGTTGGGTCCGATAACGCGAAAAAAAACACAGTGTGAATTTTCATTACCCATGGGAAATATATTTGAGTGAAAGTATAAATGTTTTTAATTAAAACAAAGTCTCCGTGAAGTTAAAACTATCGTGAAATACAAGAATATAGCAAACGGTAATCATTCACACACGTGGAAATTATGATGTTGGAAGTTTTAATCTTTCCATAAAAAGGTAATAAAGAAAAGTTCGTATGAATTTATTTATTCCATCCATTGTTGCATATTTTAAAGTAAATAGTGATACCTTTCATTCTTTTTCATACTCATTTGTCCATACTTATCTTCATACTCATCATTCAAAATCATGACATGTATATCTTTATATATATATATATATATATATATATATATATATATATATATATATATATATATATATATATATATATATATATATATATTTGCATGTGTATTTATTCTAAAAGAAAACCCGGTTTATCTAATGCATGCTATATAATAAACTAATCATCACTTTGTTTTAAGTTTTTAATATTTTGTTTGAGAATATCTTTAATTAAACTGGCTTATTTGCCTTTTGTATTTTAGCCGCCATTCGGCCTCTTCCTGTAAGTTTGTTTTAATTGAAACAAACTAAAATTGAGAAACTTTGAAAAGTGAAAACTGAGGGAAAATATTAAAAACTTTGACAAACGCAATCTGTGCAGTTTATCTATGATAATGAAATTCTTCATCTCATTTTACATTAGGAAAATGTGAGAAAATATTAGAGAGCTTTAACAAAATCCCTTGCATTATTTTTTTACTATTAAACCAAAGTCTTTAAATAATATATATCATGAAAACTACAAGTAAAATTATTGGACAGTATGAATTGATATTTAAACATAATAAAGAGTTCGTATTTTTAATTCATTGAGGAAAGGGTAAAGTGATTATTTAACATTGATTATGAAAACGTACTTAATGTTTTCAAAATATGTTTGTCGAAAGTTTACTTTTAATTTACATACATGATACTCTTTAAAAACAAACTTATAAAAGTTCTAATAAAATTATATAATTAGTAATTTGAAAGTTTTATTTTCAAATCAAATGTAAAGGAAGTATCTTTGTTTAAAGTCTGACCAGGAATTTGAGGGTTATAGAGAAATTTAATATAAGTATTTGATATTGATTATCAAAACTTTAAAAAAAAAAATGGAATCAAATACAAATGTTCCTTTAAGAAGATTAAATAGGAAATGTTCACTTTTAAATTGAAAACGTGATAAGACTTTTAATCAAAAGTTAAGGAAATATATTGGGTTTTTTTTTTAAGTTAAAGGAAGTATTTTTTGCTGAAATACTTACCAGGAAGTTGAAATTATCTCCCACTGCTGATACTGATAGACGGAGTACTCGGAGCTCCGACTGGAGACTTTGGACGGTCACCACAATATCAGGGTTTGGCAGGGGCATCCAAAGGTCGACAGAAATCCGGGCCATCATACCCCGCTCAAGGTCAGATGTGTCAGGAAACGTTACGAATACTTCTGGTGTTTTTGGCGGATCCTTCAAATGAAAAGGATATGATCTTTATTTAATGTATCACTTAAAGTATTCATTTCCAATTTTGGTGTGAATTTAAAGTAATCGCTTATCATAATAAGTATGTGTTTACACAGGAAATAGAATAAATGATTCTAATTAACAAAGAAAGATATAATGCACCAATATTTGATTTTTGCTGTATCAATATGTCTACAAAAAGTAGTTGTATAAAAATATAAACCATGATAGCTGTGCGCATCGTATATGTGACATCCCTGTTCCAAATGCTGACTCCATTGTTATAGGCCGTGAATCTGACGACATACTGCTCTCCTTCAGTGATAGAATCTATGGATGTGACGTAAGCTTCAGTCTCTACGTCAACTACGCTGTCCTCATAGTTAGTTGAAGATCCAGAATTATCCACATTTTCTAGAGTAAAATTCCCTCCAAGAATGGTGTAAAATCCACTCTAAAAATAGAAATAATGCAATTAAGTGGAGGAACCCAGAAATATCTACATTTTTCTAAAGTAACCTTTAAGAAAGTGTAAAACCCCCTTTTAAAAATAGAACTGATGCAATTTAGTCAAGGATCTAGAGTTATCCATATTTAATGATATAAATGGTGTAAATTTCACCCCAAATATACAACCGATGCAATGCAAAACAATGGTTTTAGCATTCATTATATACAAAAATATTAAGTGTTTTTTTAATTTCCAAAGAAATGTACCTAATGGCTATAGTGGCTGACTTCATATTTTGTAAACCAAGATATAAATAATGGAGGATAAGCTTTATTAAGAGTAAGCTTTAATATACATTACCGACTTTGTTGAACTTAAGACAATATAGTAAAATCCATATCTTAAGTAAATAATATTTCCCCCTCTTCTGGCCATATTAGTATCGCCAAGCGCCATTGCGAGTTTGGTTGAAGAAGCCGATATTGTAATTGTCACACTTGGAGTGGTTCCTGAGGGGAAAGCCACCTTCAATGTCATGTTGCTTTTATAACCAAGATGTAGATCCGAATTTTCTCCTTCCACACTCATCGATACTTGTACAGAACCCGGAATAGCTGCCTTAACTAAAGACAAAGAGGAGGAAAAAGATGATAAATGGTGCAAAATACCCCGAATTTACACCAAAGGTAATTGTAATTAATACACAATGTAAGTTTTTTTTATCTGTTTCGTTGAAATGTTGCAGCTCATATGAAGAATTTTTGAAACAAAAAAAAGGTACATTTGTGATAATATTGTACTTGATATTGTTTAGTTCTCGACACTGTTTCACAAAAGCGTCTTAAATTAGGTACTTCTTAACGAGTTACGATCTTCTTATATCCTACGTATGCACTTAGTTAAGACCGTTTTATAAAAGGTACTCAGTTCCGACGTAACTTTTTGCGTATTTACGTCCGTCTTAAATTACCCGAAGTTGATTTCAATATAGTATGGCAGACTAATTTGTTATAAAACCAAAAAGGGAAGGAAAAAAGAGTTTACGAGGTTACATAGGAAGCTGCACAAATTATGTCGCTTTCGTGAATCGCCCAAAATTAACTAAGTACTTCCTACGTAGCACTTACGTACAGCGTAGGATATACGATTCTTTTGTGAAACGTTGTCCTGAATTCGAGTCACAGGTTTCAGATGCTGGATGATTGTAAATTTTCGGATTAGGTCAATAAATTTGTAGAAGGTGCCCCGGGTCGGCATTAGGTACGTTTTGACCAGTCCGATCTCAAATTTACCAAACTTGGATGGGCTATGCTTCTTGTAATACTGATGAAGTTGAAATCTTAGATACTGAATCTCAGGCAAAGATTTCAAATGATAGTGAAATGTACAGTTTTGTTTTGGATCAGGTTGAAGAGTTTGGAGCAAATCGCATATCTAAGTTACCTCGGCTACATTTTTTTGTGTTACATTTCCATATGCATGATTGATGTTGTTATAAATAAACAGTGTTTATAATCAAAAGTCCAAAGAAAAAATACATTACAGGGGGAGATTAAACACGGATCTTTTAAAGAATAGAGGTAGGATCGGGTGCCACGGAGAATCAATATTTGCCCTAAAATTTAAAAGTTGCTTAAATCTCATGAAAACGCATATACCATCTTCAATATGTGTGTAGATAAAGTACCAAGTTATACACTTTTATCTTGTTTCAAAAATTAATTATGACTTCAACATTTTGGTATAATTCTAAGATTTCATTGATAATAAAAAATTGCAAATTTTCTTGCAGTTTTTTAAAAAGGAAAGTTTGTCCCACAACTGTCGTCCACAACAAAGAAATTAATACATTTTATTTGATATCACATGATAAAGTTATAATGTGAGTTTCATCTTGGGCGACAGCGGCGGACATTTTCTAATAAAAAACCCACTGAAGAATAGATATCTTCTGCTCATTTTTTTTAATTACGGGAAAATGCACTGTTTATGACGTAATAATTACCCTTGTAAAAAGTTTAATCAGGTAACTATTTATAGATTCTTAGTTTATGGGTATTTTTGAGTAAATAAATGTTGCATTTCCATTTTTTGTGATATTTTTAAAAATCACGCTAAAACAGGGCAAACTATGACTAAACCTGTACATTGTTCTTTCAAAGATTGTTTTTGATATAGAGCTTGATCTCAAAATCAGGATGATAGACGCTCTTAAAGGCATTTTAAAGAAGCTTAGAGTCTTAAAGTTAGTTCCACATGAAAAAAATATTATTATAGAAAAAAATTAACAGAAACCATTGCTTGATTTTGAGCAAACTCAGAGTCCGTTATATCCCAACTTTTTTTTTTTTTTTTGGCTGTAAGTGACATTTTTTACCTTTGTATCATTAAAATACACAATCATTCAAAACCTGATGCAATTACCCCCCCCCCCCCTCCCATCCCCCACTCCCCAAAAATGTTGACGCTTTTTTATCATATTACGGTAACATAATTTTTGTTTTTACTTAGAATAAAATTTTAAGATCTATATCTATTGCATTGAAAAATTTAGAAACCATATTGTGCTACTTACATCTATTGTAGAATTAAATGACAAAATCATAGACTGGTGTTACACTTGTATTTTTTACAACGTCTTAATATGCCCTCCTCCCCAATCATTTTTTTAATACACCCTATTGATTGCTTTGTAAAACAGTCGAAGTCTTTGATATTAAGAAATCCTGGTCTTAAAAAAAATTGAAATCTATTGGATGAATTGAATTTTAAAGCATATACACTACACTACACTACATGTACAAATACAACATTGTAAATGTTGTTTTAAAACATCATAAACACATACTTCTATTAAAAATCCCTAATCTAAATGCTGATGGAAATTTTACATTACCAATTTATCACACTGTCTACTTTGAAACATTAGTAACAATGATCGATATTTTTTTTTAAGTATAGTGAATACAGACTATCAGTGATAAGTTCTTACAAGGGGGGACCCATCCGAATGTCCTGATGTTGCACACTTCTTATTTATAATATAAAAGCCTCCCATTCTGTGAACGTTATTAGTTCGACATATTTTAGTTCTATTTATTTATATCACCTTGAAAAAAAAAATAATAAAAAAAAAAAAACAACAAAAATTTTGCCGTCTATACTTTGCTACATGCCAACTATAAAAATTTGTGGAAACAATGCACTGTTATGCACATTATCATTTCTTACCGTCTTCTGTACCCCGAATCAAACCAAACAGTTAAACAGGCCCAACCCGAAAACGAACCCGATTGTAATAATACAAAAAAAAAACTTGCCGATTAAATTTACAACACAATGCTTGTCACTATATTACAGAATTTATTTGTTTGTTAGAAATGATAAAAGGAGTGGTACAAGTAACGCACGATATTATTACTGACTACATACTGGCCTCGTTTATTCAATACACACTGAACCCGATAACGAACCCGAACATTAAAAAATTGGAATGTAAAAAATTAATTTTCTCGAAAATATGTCAATCAGACGCTACAAAAGTGTAAACTTGATCTGTAGTTTGACATTTTGAAGCTGTTCAGCAAGTTTCATATTATTCCTCAAATGCATAAAGAAAAAAAAGTGTGGAAAACTGAAGTGGGACAGACAGACGGACGGACGGACGGACAAACGGACGGACGGACGGACGCAGAGGAAAACTATAGTCCCCTCCGGTGAAACCGGTAGGGGACTAATAAAGATAAAAGATGATTTTGGCATCACCGACACGGTAAACGGAGGAAATACCCCCTCTCACTCAGGTATGCATGTACTGAAAGTGTCTATTTATCCTTTATTCAAACATTCCTCTAAACGAACCTAACTAGCTTAACCCCTACAACATCATGATGGAAACTTAAGCTTAATTCGGCTTTAATTCCTATTCCATCAATCTACATGGTCTCCGATGACGATCTTCTCTTGATCCTATTCTTGTCAGTCTGTCTCTTTTTTTCTTTCCTCGCCAAATCTGTCAAACTTAACGATCTTTCCCTCTTTCTCGTCGTCGACATATGTTGTTGACAGACCGAAATGTACGTCACATGACCCATTTAATGTGAGGTAATTCAAATCTTAAGTATTTTTTACCGGCACAAAAAAAAATAATTATACCCGCACTTTCTAAAGAAAGTTCGGGTATATTGTTGTCGTCCGTCCGTCTGTCGCCTTTTACTTTCTCAAACTGCTCTTACATCTTATAAACCCGCAAACTGAACTCTTGGAGTGTGATTTGGGGTATCATGTTGTTTTGTAAAAAGGTTTCAAAAATTCTCTGTTAGTCTTGGGGGTCAAATAATTGGTAAAAATGACATTTTTCAAAAAAAAAAACCCTTCTTCCTTTAACTCCTCCTACATTTTCAACAGTAGACAAATCATCTCTTGGAATATGTTTAAGGATATCCTACAGATGCGCAATAAGGTGTCGGAATTTTTTAATTTTGACCTGGGGGTCATTTAATGGCTAAAAAATGACTTTTTTTTTTCTTTTTTTTTAACAAAAAAAACTGGTTTCAAAAACGTCATTTTTTTGCAGTAGCCAAATGATCTTCTAGAATATGCATATATGACTGGGGGTGTCATATTGAAGTGTGATCAGGTTCCAGATTTTTTTTTATCAAAGGGATTAGTAGGCAACAAAAAAATGACGTTTTTTTTTGCATAAAAGTATGGTTCCCAGAACTCCTCTTACAACTTCTGGAGTAGCTATGTTATCTCTTGGGATATAATTGGGGCTGTCCTATAGATGTGGAATAAGGTTTTAAAAATTTAAATTTCATCCAGGGAGTCAAATAGTAGCAGAAAATTGACGTTTATCACTAAAAAAGAACATAGATCCTAGACCTCCTCTTATGATTTAATGGATAGACACATCATATATTGGGATATGATAGGGACTGTTCTATAGATGTGCAGTAAGGTTTTAAAAATTTGAATTTCATCCAGGGAGTCAAATAGTAGCAGAAAATTGACGTTTATCACTAAAAAAAACCATAGATCCAAGAACTCCTCTTATGATTTAACGGATAGACTCATCATATCTTGAGATATGATAGGGACTGTTCTAAAGATGTGCAGTAAGGTTTTAAAAATTTAAATTTCATCCAGGGAGTCAAATAGTAGCAGAAAATTGACGTTTATCACTAAAAAAGAACATAGATCCTAGACCTCCTCTTATGATTTAATGGATAGACACATCATATATTGGGATATGATAGGGACTGTTCTATAGATGTGCAGTAAGGTTTTAAAAATTTGAATTTCATCCAGGGAGTCAAATAGTAGCAGAAAATTGACGTTTATCACTAAAAAAAACCATAGATCCAAGAACTCCTCTTATGATTTAACGGATAGACTCATCATATCTTGAGATATGATAGGGACTGTTCTAAAGATGTGCAGTAAGGTTTTAAAAATTTAAATTTCATCCAGGGAGTCAAATAGTAGCAGAAAATTGACGTTTATCACTAAAAAAAAACATAGATCCTAGAACTCCTCTTATGCTTTAATGGATGGACACATCATATCTTGTGATATAATAGGAACTGTTCCCTAGATGTGCAATACTGTTTTGAAAAAAATTAATTTAACCTTGAGGCCCACTACTTACATACCGTTTGATGCCCTTTAAGGATCAATAATATATATGGTTAAAGGGGTGGGGATCTCAACTGTTTTCAAGATATTTGTGCACTTCCTGTTTGAGGAAGGTCACGACCACCCTCGGGGCCCATGACCTACATACCGTTTGATGCCCCTTGACACAAGGAACGAGAATAGATATGGTTTAAAGGTGTGGATCTCAACTGTTTTGAAGATATTAATGGACTTGCTGTTCGAGGGGGTCAGGACCACCCACAGGGCCCATGACCTACATAACATTTGACATCAGAAACTTGAATATATATGGTTTAGGGGTCATGGTTATAACAGTTTCTGAGATATATGGTAATTTCAAGTTCCTGGGGTGGGGGGGGGGTGGGGGTAAGAGTGGGGATGACCCCAGGAGTCAGATCTGATAAACCCTATATATTGCCAATAACAGTCAATACTAGTATATGATTATGAAAACCCATATTATTATCTTTGTCCGTTTCCAAGTTACCATTTAGAGTCTAGATTCTTTCTACAAGGTTCACTGTTAGACCCCACACCCTTTTGACCCCCCCCCCCCCCTTCCCTAAGAAAAGTGGTTGTCTAACCCAAAATGAGAAAAATCATACCAGGATGCACAACAAGATATGCAGGCCTATCATATCCTAGAGTTTTGTACAATTCTGTTCAGCCATCTCTGAGAAACAAGTTCAGAGCGGGAAAGAAGAAAAAGAAGACAAAGAATAATAATACATGTATTAAGAACCGTACAAAAACAATAAGTCTCCAAATTTCATTTGGGATAATTAATAATAAAGATTTAATAGAGATAGGATCATCAAACATCAATAATTTAAAGATAATTTACAATTTCTGATTCTAAAGGGGTCTGGATGGCCCCTTACAGTCATGACTTACATGCCATAATGATCAGATCAGTGGTGGGGATCAGAGTCAATGGTTTTTATGATATTTGATAATATCAGGAAGAGCACTTGGGATCATGACATACATACCATCTGAAATGCCTTGAAAAAAGAAACAATAATATAATATGTACATGATAAATGATTCAATTTAAGAACCCAGATATAGATCAATCATGTTTTATAATACTTCCTATGTATATATACATGTATTAGTTTATGTTTTGTTCTATACTATTCATGTTTATGGTAGTATGGCTTAGTCTTATTTTGAATTACATTTAAAAATTTTCAAATATATGACTTGGAGCCCAACCCCCAAACAAACTCAAATATAAACTGTTCTCTTCCCCCCCCCCCCCCAAATTGTTGAATGATCTATTAAAATCAAAATATAATTTGGGTGTCTAAAAACTTTTATAAACGGGTAAAAAATGTTATTCTTAAAAAAATTACATTACACCTTGCATAATTGACAAAAGATCTATTGAGATATGATCAGAGGTCATACATTGTACTTCTACCTTGGGATCAATAACTAATATTCATTGACAAGTTAAAATCAATAACTTTTAAATTACAATAAATGATTCAAATTATAAATGTTTATACTCCACATCCCCCCTCAATTTAACCTGGTTGTAAAGATTCAGTCTTCTTAATACATTCTTACATGTGTACAGTAGCAAATTTTTAATCATTTCTTTATTGCTTTTTCTCTCCTGATGCACATTAACATTTTTGAAATTGCTTAATTCAATTTTTAAGATTTATAAACAAAATGTTATATACATGTGTATATTCGCCTATTTG
Source organism: Magallana gigas (assembly GCF_902806645.1). Taxonomy (NCBI): domain Eukaryota; kingdom Metazoa; phylum Mollusca; class Bivalvia; order Ostreida; family Ostreidae; genus Magallana; species Magallana gigas. The sequence goes on from NC_047563.1 coordinate 45,649,093, forward strand.
GGGCAATTGTAAAGTCTCCTAAACAAAGCAGTGTCTTCATTAGGCTAGGAATTACCCACGTGGATCAAACGCTACATATAAATAAGATAAAATACTTTATTATTTCTAGTTCTAGAATATCAGAGTGTCTCCAAGGGGGCATAACCTATATAAAATGACGCGCAATGACACAAAAAACAAGAATAAATTATATGGTATAGGGATAATATTAAGGACATCAGAAGTTAACAAAATATACAGTATATCATTTCCTATTTCATAAAGGGGGGGGGGGGTGGTTAAAGACAACACCTGGGGGTCATGTACTTTACACCATTTGATGCATCATAATGATATAAGAAGGTATTTTGTATTTCCCTGTTTCCTGGGGTCAGAACAGTCCCATAAGGTCATGACCTACATTGTATTTAATGCATTATAATACATTAAGAAGGAAATACTCCTTCCTTCTTTTATAACTCATATAAAAATGATAACTGTCCACACTCACTTACATGTAATACACAAATTTAATACGAAATTGTTTATGAAATTGTTTATACAGGGTCAATATGGGGTCAACTCAATAGTGTAAGTCTGACAAATGAAAAAAATAACTTTTGCAATTAAAATGACAAACTTTACAAATACGATAGGATAGGTAACGATGATAAGCTTATTTAAATATTAAAAGATGATGATACAGTATGCTGTCAAACGGAGATCACATTTAGAAAGTGAAAGTAAAACTTATGTATGCTGGCAATCTCATTATGTTGTGCTACTTCTACATGTATTATGCTTACCTATATTGGTCAACATCATAATGATAATCCAATTAAAGCACAATAATGAATTCATTTAACTGATCTTAAATAATCCTTTTCTGCATATGGAAAACACATACATGTATGTATACACATAAATCCATCAAAATCGAAGAGCTGGGTAAAACTTGTTCTCGCTAATGAGACCTGCAGACCTGTGTTGTGTATGTAACTTCAGACAAAGATCAGTTATTTGTATCATTGCATGCATATATTTTTATGACCTATTCTTTAAAACCCCTTGCACTATTTTATTAGGTAAATAACAGCTTTAAGGTGGTGCAGGACACCTGCATATTGTAATGTATACTTCCTATTGAGATTATAAACAATAAATTATATAAATATCAATTAAATATTTACCCCCAAAATAATGTTACCTAACATTGAAGCGCAATGGGTTAGAGCGTTTACATGTCTGTAAGAGCATTGGGGTCAAGGTGTATTTTTGGTAATTTTACTATTGATATAATGAATTTTCATGGGGGGGGGGGGGGGTGTCTGGACCCCTCACTCCCACCCTTCTCTAAATCTGTGCACATGATGATGTACATGTAGGCACACAGAAGCAAATCTAAAACCGGCAACCGCCACGGGGAGGGGGCATAATTTGATTTTTAATTTTGTTTGTAATAATTATATAGACCATTATACTTTTTATGACATGAAATGTTAAGATTATTGATTAACTGAAAATTCACCGCAAACAGTTCAACACAAATTGCACATAAGGTGCTGCTCATGTGTATTATCATAGGGGAAGGGATCTCATCCTTCAGTTAGGAAAATTATAATTTTAAAATGTATTACCGGTGCTTGCATGTGGCCTTCATTTTTAATTAAACTGGTACAAAACAGTGTTATTTAGGGGCAAACACTTGGTGCCGGTATTATTGTCTAATGACATCATCTAGTTTTTTTTATTTCTTGTATATTTGTTATGCAATTGACTTATACAGCGTAATTTATATCAGAGTTATGACGCAAACAATCAGATTTTTTTTTATTGTTATTCATTAAAAATACACCATTTTAACCTTTTAATGCGATACAGAACATAATACGACATAGACGTTGATTTTGATATAGCGTTTTGAGTATTGTCTCATGTAGGTACATGAAAAAATGACAATAACAAACCACGAACCATCTCAAAAATCCATAAAACAAAATACAAATTCAAAGCAGAGCAACACAGACCTCCAAATAGATAGAGGAAGGATAAGTTCATAGGTACATGTAATATTTTTTTGAGGTATTAAACGCTGCATTATTTAAGGAATGAGCCTTTTCGTTATCATACATCCTTCCTAGATTAAGAAATTCATGAAATTTTCACACAGTCAAGATCATGTAACCAATTGATTTGATCAGTGTAATCGAATTTGACCATCTGATTTCACACCAAGGTCGGGTGAAGTTCACTAACCTTTCCCTCATTTTAAAGATAAAAATAAATTTAGTTATTTGCAGTTATGTAGACATCTGTTTTAGATATGAACATTCTATTTTCCAATGAAATGATAAAATATCAAACTGTCTATCAGCATATAATACTTAATTGAAACAAATATTTAAACTAAAATTGATATTTCTTAGCATGCGTTTCTTCTAATAATTTTTAAATTTTGACGATATTTTGACTAGTTTTTTATGCTTCTAATAATCAAATATTTCTGATTTTTACATATTATGTAGACTTAAATAAATACACAAATTGACAGAAAATCAATTGACATTTTATTAAAAGAAAAAATTCCCATCTTAGTGATTTTGTCTACACAAATCTATTTATAGAATGAGTGCTAAAAAGCTAATAAAAATTGATTTGTGACCAAATCTTATCTTAAAACCCAAAGTTCCTTATTATTAGTTCACATCAGTTGAAATAAAATGGCATTAATATTTTGTTTTAAAGATGCTTAAGACTCATGAAACCAAATATATAAGTCATATTAAGTTCTTAACTTTCATTATTTCTATGTCAAGTTAAATAAAGTAAAATGCAAAGAAAATATCATGTTTTAATTTCATTTCATTTCGATTTATTAGACATTTATTCAAATTAACCTTTGGCAAGTTATAAACCAGATTAGACTCGTTCCTTTATTACATATACTTTCATTCAAAGATATATATTGCTTCATTGATTGAAAAAAAAAATCATTGATCGTAACTAATCATATATGTAAAAATTGTTATTTTAATCGTCCATGCATGGAATATGTTATTGCCGGATCTAATAGCTTGTAATGAATCTTATTAAAACGTGTGTATTTAGGTGACAAAGTGTGTGGTTATTGCAATAATTTTTCATGTTAATGATAGGTTGCATGATAATGAAACAAAACATATACTGTAAATTCCTTACATTACGCGAGTACTTAAATCCGCGATCCCGCTGTTTTGTATCAAATCGCGAGAATATAAAATCGAGAACGCGGAACATTTTTCCATATTTCTTATCGTTACAAACTTTCAGAAAATAAATGGCGAGGTTTTAAAATCCGCGAGGGGTGTTTCTCGCGATTTTACGTGGATATTAATTCCTCGCGTTTAATTAGGAATTTACAGTAATTCTATTTCACCCCAAACTAATCTAATTTTTTATGTTTTATGCTTTGAAGCACATTTTTTTCAAGAACTTTTACTTGTCAGAGACGTGTTGACATGTATATTCTGAAATGACTACGATGAAAATCACACAAAAAATGTGTTTTACAAATTAAATGTACCAGAAATCGCAGATATCAGAAAAAAATCTAAAGTTACTAGCTGGCAAGATAATACTGTCTACTTCAAAAAGTAAATCGTTATCAATTATTATAAAAGTTTTATATTACATCTATAAAAACATGCATTGAGACTGGTACTTACCCAATAGTTCATGGTCAATAGCTAGAAAGATAAAGAAAAACTTTAAACAATTTTCCATCTCAGCTCGCACTCTCTATATCAAAACACCTTGTATATGTTAAACTCGTTTGAAATTAACCTTTGAAATTGTTAACGTGACATTCATTATGCTAATTACAAAAAATAATGAAGTCGGAAAGGGTTTCATTTAATAATTTATATATTTTGTTCTTTCCAATATCTTAAATAAGAATAAAGCTTTCAACGTATAATTTGAATAGAAATTTAAGCCAAAAAAGCGAAAGTAATTACTACAGTAATTACATTTGTACTGAGACTGGTAACAAGGATCCTCAATAATTCAAATCCAGATATCTGTGAGGTTTTACAACAAAATGAATTGTTTTGCAAGTAAAAATCAATATTAGCGCATAAGCTTCTAAAAACGTTTAGAATTAAACTCATTGTAATCATGCCATTCGTAATATACTGGTGAACTTTGAACTCCGTTTATAATACGCATTCTTGGCATACTGAGCCTATGAAAATTTGAAATAATATTTAACTGTCCGAAACTTGCAATTTTCTAAGCGATGTAAACTGCAACTTTTAATTCATAAGGAACTGTAATACTCGGGTCGTCCATTCAATTTTTGCACAGATCTGCAGCTTCTTTGGGGATTACTAACATAGTTTACATACATATTAATTTATTTCTGAGAATATTTGCAAACATTTTATTTTAAAATTAGTTTTGATCATATTAAGCACCCTTCTTTCTTATGGCTAAATTATAAGTTCCATGTTTCTGTAATAATTTTTTTATCTTTATCAAAACTTGTAAAAAGTAATATAATTGATTACGAGATTGTAAATCTTAAAACGATTTAAACAAAAAATATATATATTTTATGATTCTAGGTTTAACTTTTCGGGATCTAATTATTGATTTCGAATAGATGAGAATAAAAGAGGGAAGGGTGATATTTAAAATAATACTAAGTTTTTAATGAATCAATATACGTAGTTTCATATTAGATTCACGTTGTAAATTTCTAATGAAAGAAATTGAGGCATTTTTCTTTCTATTTTAAATTAAGTGGTCAGGGATTGAGCAATTTACCTCTTCGAAATGGTGTTCTTGTAATATTGGAAATTTTGGTACCTCGGTTCTTATAAAGTATTGATTTTAAACACCCAACCAGAATTCTGAAGTTTTTTTTTTCAAATAAGTCTCAATTTTAAGAGAATGCTGGTTATTATTAAAATTTTTAAAATTTCCTCTTTAATTACTTATCTTAAGGTCAAACAGGTCGAGCTGCTTTTTTGAAGAGAAAGTTAATAGACTGGCAGATAAACAAACAGACAAATGTATTCCTGACCATCAGCTTTCAAATTAATTGATTGATGTTCACGGACGTTTAAAAAAAACTTCGCAACGCATGGTGTCTTTTATTATAACCTCGAACTTAATTATGGCAATTAAAATAAACATTTTAAATGATTTTTTTCTTAGTTTTGTTCCTGTTCACATTTAACAGTAATAAGGTTCGATGTTCAACATTTTGGAGTCTGGGATGAGCTATCACGATGAAAAATATAGTCAGAAAGTGGGAGAAATAGTAGTATATCTAGCGGATTTCTGATTAAATAAATAGTATAAATATACCGATTTTATATTAAGGAGATTGGCACCAGAAATACTGGTAATGTCAATCTTCCGAAACCCTCTTGGATATATATAGATGAGGTGTCAATTGCAACTGTTATCGTCCAAAATAGGCACTATTTATTTTATTATACTGAATGTCTAAATTTTAAAGAATTTTTATATTGCTTTTATATAGAAATGACGTGAATTTTAAGGCGAACCGTACGCGCATAATTTTCCCGCATGTAACAATTTGTTGTGTTACCCGTTGCTAAGTGTGTTGCTAACGCTGAGGGTAATAGAACGGATTATCAACTGCGTCTTAACTAATCAGATTTCAGTATTTAACATGAAAGTAAAATAAAACGATTTGTAACATGTGCATAAATTATACGCGTACTGTTAGCCGTAGAATTCACGTTATCATTTACGAATTTTTTTTTTTTTTTTAAATTAAAGCAATCATGATCAATATAATAAAATAAATGGTGCCTGTTTGAGAGGACAACATTAGGTTTCTTCGCTGAAAAGGATCAATTGTCTATTACAATTGAATTGACCTATAGGGCCGGTAATATTGGTTTCTGTCTTTACAAATAGCACATCGATTTCCGTTCCACTTCTTGATTTTAGGCCATACACAGTAATTTAAACTCTTGGGTTCTAGTTCTCATAATGTGTAATGATTGAAAAAAAAGTTTCACAATCGTTGTCCGAGCATTATGAGCAATGGACGCTTTTTTTTTATCTTGAAATCTTTTTTTTTTCAGTTTACTTTCTATAATACAAAGCTTGTTCTTTATATGCGTTTATTTACAACCAGGGACGTATTAGCAACTATCGAAATTCTCTTAAGAGACCGGGGGGTCATTTTACGTCGAAATGCTGTAGAATAATGGATCTTTATTTAAGAAAACTGACCCAGGTGTCATTCTTCTTCATGTCAAACATGAAGATAAATGACTACCGTAAAAAAAATAACCCCTGCTGTAAACAAGAATGGATATGATTGCGTTCATGAGTAAAGGGTGGTTATGACATTCTGGCATATTTTGAGGTTTTTACAGAATTGAAAAAAAAACACATTTCAAAGTTGTCAATTCTGAAATGTTATGGCTATTAACCAGTTTTAAGTTGAGGCTTTCTCTGTTTTTAGTTAAGTTTTACAAGAGAAAAAAATGTGACGTCATTTTAATCACATGCAACGTCAAAACAATTTTAATAGAAAAGTGACCGTGACTTCGAACCGCAATAAATGTAAACTACAACACTATGTATTTTTTTAAAATTATGGACTAATTTGTATGTCGCTAAGTGGTTAAAAGGACCAATATCAAGTGATATTGATTGAGGCGATATAGACTGAGCTTGTGAGGTCGATATCACTTTTACGTGTCTTCGGTCGATATTACTTGACAAGGGTCATTATAGTCACATATTTAATGTACAATGATGTCCATAATAGTTATATAATCACCCCTGGCCATTAGACAATTTTATTTAAACTGATAAGTAAATGTAGTACAACAGCTAAACTCAGACAACCAGATTTTTCAAGCTCTTTTGGTAATCATCCACGGCAGACGATCAAGGTCAGATGGAGGTAAAGATTCGTTGTCCAAAGACAGAATGTCAAGTGATTTTTTACAATCAATAATTAAAAAAATAAATGTTTTATATAAGTTAGTTTGGCACTAATGTGTCTTAATAGTATGAACAGTACAGAGCCGTTAAAATTTGATCAATGCTATAACAATGATTTACTCATACGGTATTGTGTTAAGTACATATTAAAAAATTATAGAATATATTTTAATTGAAAAATACATGAATGATAAAATGATAAAATGATAAATGGCCCTAGAGTTTCTTTGTATGGTACTAAACAGGTATACACTAGGAAAAATTGCTAACGCACCTCTTGAAATTTCTTTTGATTGTTTTAGATCTGAATGCAACAAAGATTGATTAATATAATATTTTAATATTTGACTATAATACAGAAAATGAAACATAATTTGTTGCAAATTTATTGACCAGATGCTTTGAGTACTGTTTATGAAACATAAATACCTCCCATTATGTGATTCACATACCAATATCGGATGTGGCCTGCATTTGTTCGAATAAATGCGATATGTCTGTCTTGTCGCCTAGTATTTACCCGGCGCTTTGGAATTCTTGCTCGGTCCCTCACGCTTCCGGTTTTTACAAATTTCCTGTACAACCTTGCAATTGACGTGTGGTGCCTATTAAAGACCGTGGCTACGTAATAATGACATTGTTTTTAGAAGATAAGCATGCTGCATCATGTTTTAGCCAACATCACCGGTAATACATGTAGTTCAATTATAAACATTTTTTTCTAAACTCTCAAAAGGAGCACCCTGCAAAGACCATACTAACTGCTCTGCCACGCTCTTCTGTGGTCAAACGCGCCATACACCGTCGGGTTTTTTGGGAGGTTTTAGTAATGCATGCATCAATAATAAGAACACAAAAAAGAAACTAAAGATTTATTTTTCCAAAAAAGGTGTGAGCACGATTTGAGCATTTCTAAAGAACAGTTAGAAATCGGTTAACATTGCATCCATTTATCTGTTTGGCCATGAAAATGTCTTATTTATAATTAAGGTCACCTATTTAAACATTAAATAAATTTTTAGAAACATTAAGATGAAAATATTATTTTATTTCAAATGGTGCGTTTGCAATTTTGTCTAGTGTAAAGTCTTTATTATTAGTGTAATCTAATTTGAAAGAAAGAAGTGATATAAGGAAGCAAATATTTAAATTGCATCTAATTTGGTATACATTTAAACAATAAAATGCGTTTTTGGTGATTCATTCGGGATATGAAGGTAGCGACATTGCAGAAAAATACATAACCCGCGTTAGCGGGATATGTAAATTTTTTCTGCTCTGCTCGCTACCCTCATAATCCGTATGAATCATCTAAGAAAGCATTTTATTGTTTATATTAACAACTTTCTTTTAGCTGATTAATACATTGATTATAAAAAGCTAGTAAAATTAACTAAATTACTGTTAATGTACATAGTTACGTTAGCTAAAAGAAACAGCCAAATCGTCTATTGTGAGACTTTGAGTCTGACAACAGCATGATTATTTCATGCAGTTCGTGATCTTTCTTCGGTCGCTGTAGATTTTGATCAATCGATAAACAGGGCGTGTCAATTTCACTCCTGTCAGTTTCATGTCAGTTTCAGGCGCTGTAGATTTCGACCAATCGATAAACGAGGCGTGTAGATTTCAGTCTGGCTGTTTCTATAGAGCTTTGAATTACTATAATTTTACTTAGTAGATGTAAATATAATAAAATATTCCTGAAGAGTACCAGTATCGGCAAGGTCTTCATTACTCGTGTATTATTTATTGTTTTCATGACCTATTTTGGGAAGTTTTGAGCGATCATAAATTATAATCAAATTTTATGCTATAATATTCAACGCAAAATGTAACACTGCAAAATCTTACGAATATGAATCAGAGAATGTATTTTTTTTTCTTGGAATCTAAAGGGCATACATTTACAATTATATTGAAATTTAAAAATGAAATATTCGCCATTCTTTTCCGGTTCTGGTTCATTATTTACGGTTTAGTATGGTTGATGTAATTATGTTAAATGTCATTAAAGTTCAAGTCATGATGAAAGAATGAGCCTGTGTTATCCATCCAACTGAATCATAACTGGAATATCGGGTAATGTTAGGGGTGACTAATTAGCACAGCTACGTTTGATTGCCTGTAAACATCTAAAATATAAAATATCAGTTTAAAATTGAACTAGTTCGTGAAAATTAATCATAATGAACCACAATCGATGACGGATGATGATTGCAACGAACGAAGTCCATTCCATGTAAATCAACAAGAGGCAGAGAATTGCAATGATTTTTTTTTTTTCTAAATTTTTACCTTTGTACTTTTCCGTGAAATCATCAAAACTGTTGCATGAGGCTGCAATTTATATTATCTTTGAAGTTTAAGTGAAAGACAATATTTTTTGGCATTAAATATACATTTCATAGTGTACAATTCCATGTTAATCAATCTAATTTGCTGCAGGGAGTTGCAATAAAAGAGTTCTCTGAATTTTAGATAAAACAAAAATTTGTTTTCTGTATAAAATATTCATTTCATAATGTAAAATTCCTTGTATATCCATAAACATTGGTTTAGGGAGTTGCAATAAAAGAGTTCTCTGAATTTAGATGAAAAGACAGTATGTTTTTCTGTATAAAATATTCAATTATAATGTGACATTCAATGTTGATCAATCAAAATTGATGCTGGAAATTGCAAGAAAAAAATCCTAAACACTAAGTTAAGCGAAAATGCGTTTCTTTATAAAACAAAATCAATTTAATTGTACCAGCCCGTGTAAATCAATCAAAAAGATCACATTTGATACAGACGACTGTAATTAAGATTTTTTCGGAACTTTAAATAATGAAAAAAAATTCCTATATATTGGAAGACTGTATACGATTTGGATAAAAAAGATTTAAAGACATTGACCATTTTACATGTTTTCTATAGATTTCGTGATTCCCTACATAATTATAAAATCTTGATATTAAAGCAATTTAAAAGCAGTGTTGCATTTTAACACAGCATAGAACTTAAAATTTGAATAAAGTCAAATTCAATAAGGTCAATTTTACACGTACAAAATACCACTGGCAACTAATGAATAGGTATTAGCTAAGAAAGTGAAATACAAGTATAAGACTGAACATCTTGAAATTGAACCAATTACGATATATTTTCATATGATATAGTAAGTATTTCAATTACAAACCAGTACATTTTTATATTCAAAACTTCTTCCTCTATCAACTTTGAGCTCATTGCTATGCCTAGAAGTTTTTAAGACATGTTTTCTGTAAATATCGGCAAAATAATCATAGTTTCCATGTCAGGGGTTAGACATAAGCTAAAAAAAGCAATCCACAGTTTACCCACACAAAACTAAATATAGTACTATGTAGATACGTAGATTGATACCTTCAAGTTAGTATATTTTGGTTTAAAACTTCAGGAATTTACACCATATGGATTTTCTGCCTACTAAATCTTTTGATTTTATATATATAAACCTTCAAACAAAGAAAAGCGAAGAAATTTTGAATTTTTGGATAACTGGACATTCAGGATAAAAAAAAAACTATAGCTACGAATACCGCTCTGTTACAACGCAATGTGATAAATTATGCACTTTGAAAGACTTTTCAAAGTGCATTAATTTTGAGGCCAAGTAAACGCACTTTGACGTGTTTTTTTTTTGATATCGTCGATATTAACGCATTTCGAAAATAAAATTGTTCAGGGTTTCGTCAAAATAATTGATGCTTTTATATACAATAAATGATTGTTTTAACCTTGTTTAACTTATTGTGATGTATTTAAAAAAGAACACATTATATTCTCAACTGACTTTAACAGTTTCTCAATTAAAATTTGTTTCTTCTCTCATACGACAATATTGACAATTTACACATAAAGAACTATTTAGGAGACTTAAATTATCCAAATATGACATAAACTGCATCGCTTAGCAACTGCATTTTTTTTTGCATGCAACAAATTTACTTCATATGATTTAATGATTTAAGTAAACTTATTTATTGATAAGGAATATTATGTATAACATTTCAACTAGCTTCAATTGCATGTGCTTATAAACAAACATGATGTGTTAAAAAAGGGTACGGTAGGAATCATTGCGAGAAAGAAAACCCTAACCCTAACACTTATTTTTAAAATTTATCATATAATAATTCATTGTTTGTCAATGTACATTTAATTTTTTTTTTTATAACTAAGTGATCTTATTAGAATTTTTGAGGGTCTATGTTGAAAGACATAGATAATACTATCAACAAATTGGGACTTCAATTCCAAAATTTGTGATTATTACATATTTTTTTTCAAAGTGCGTTTAGTGTCTAGATACTAAAAATGTTAATGTACCTTTATAACGCACTTTGAATTTTTTTTCAAAGTGTGTGGATTTGGTTAAAAATTAAACGCACTTAAAAAAAAAAGTTTATAAAGCGCGTAACTTTTTCAAAGTGTGTTGCCACACAGGTGGTTACAAATTAACCATCAGATCTGTCTTAAACTTAAATTTCAGCTTTAAAATTTATCAGATTCCATGAAAAAAAAGTTCTGTATAGAGATATATCTTTATACAGAACTCTTTTTCATAGAAGATTTAAATAGTCTAAAAATGGCCACAGCCATTGAGCCCTTTTAATATTTCGAAACATAGATATTTTATTTGATGGATAGACAAAGAATCTTTTTTTTTTTTTTTGGAAAAATTATTTCACATAACAGAGACTAATATTGGCTTTTATGTACGGTAATTTCATGCATATCTTTTTAAATTTTATTCTATGCTATGGTATGCTATTTCAATGATTTGCTATGATATTGTTATGCAATGCTATGATATTTGTATGCTTCCAGGAATTGAAATACATCGTAAAGAGCATAATGATATGGTATGCTATGAGATTTGAACAAAAACTAACATGCAATTTGAACAGTCTACTTACTTATTTATTTAACTTAAAAAGTCAATGAATGTAATTCGAGTTATCAAAAGAAAAAAAAAACACTGTTCAACAAATAGCTAAATAATTTCTTTTTATCACTTTCTTAATTTTTAACCGGGTTTTCCAAAGGAAAAATCCGGTTATTAAAATGTTTTTATTATACTTTTGTGTTAAATGCTGAAATCTGATTGGTTTAGACGTAGTTAATCATCCGTTCCATTACCCTTAGCGTTCCCAACGCACTTTGTAACGGGTTATACAATGAATTGTAACATGTGCATAAATTATACGCGTACTGTTAGCCGTAGAATTCACGTTATCATTTACGAAAAATAACGTTTTCTTTAAAATTAAAACATTCATGATCAATATAATAAAATAAATGTTGCCTGTTTGAGAGGGCAACATTAAGTTTCTTCGCTGAAAAGGATCAATTGCCTATTACAATTGAATTGACCTATAGGACCGGTAATATTTGTTTCTGTCTTTAAAATAGCACATCGATTTCCGTTCCACTTCTTCATTTTAGGCCATACACAGTAATTTAAACTCTAGGGTTCTAGTTCTCATAATGTTTAATGATTGAACAAAAAGTTTTACAATCGTTGTCCGAGCATTATGAGCAATAGACGCTTTTTTTTTTTATCTTGAAATCTTTTTTTCAGTTTACTTTCTATAATACAAAGCATTTTTTCTTTATATGCCTTTAGTTACAACCCGGGACGTATTAGCAACTATCGAAATTCTCTTAAGAGACCGGGGGGTCATTATTCTACGTCGAAATGTTGTAGAATAATTGGATCTTTATTTAAGAAAATTGACCCAGGTGTCATTCTTCTTCATGTTAAACATGAAGATAAATGACTACCGTAAAAAAGTAACCCCTGCTGTAAACAAGAATGGATATGATTGCGTTCATGAGTAAAGAGTGATTATGGCATTTTTGCATATTTTGAGGTTTTTACAGAATTGAGTAAATCACATTTCAAAGTTGTCAAATCTGAAATGTTATGGCTATTTACCAGCTTAAAGTCGAGTCTTTCTCTGCTTTTAGTTAAGTTTTACAAGAGAAAAAAATGTGACGTCATTTTTAATCACATGCAACGTCAAAACAATTTTAATAGGAAAGTGACCGTGACTTCGAACCGCAATAAATGTAAACTACAACACTGTGTATTTTTTTTTAAATTATGGACTAATTTGTATGTCGCTAAGTGGTTAAAAGGACCAATATCAAGTGATATTGATTGAGGCGATATAGACTGAGCTTGTGAGGTCGATATCACTTTTACGTGTCTTCGGTCGATATTACTTGACAAGGGTCATTATAGTCACATATTTAATGTACAATGATGTCCATAATAGTTATATAATCACCCCATTAGACAATTTTATTTAAACTGATAAGTAAATGTAGTACAACAGCTAAACTCAGACAACCAGATTTTTCAAGCTCTTTTGGTAATCATCCACGGCAGACGATCAAGGTCGGATGGAGGTAAAGATTCATTGTCCAAAGACAGAATGTCAAGTGATTTTTTACAATCAATAATTTCAAAAATAAATGTTTTATAAATGTTAGTTAGGCACTAATGTGTCTTAATAGTTTGAACAGTACAGAGCCGTTGAAACTTGATCAATGCTATAACAATGACTTACTCATACGGTATTGTGTAAAGTACATATTAAATAAATTATAGAATATATATTAATTTAAAAATACATGAATGATAAAATGATAAAATGATAAATGGCCCTCGAGTATCTTTGTATGGTACTAGAAAAAGTATAAAGTCTTCTATTATTAGTGTAATCTAACTTGAAAGAAAGAGGTGATATAAGGAAGCAAATATTTAAATTGCATCTAATTTGGTAAACATTTAAACAATAAAATGCTTTCTTTGGTGATTCAATCGGGATATGAAGGTAGCGACATTGCAGAAAAAATACATAACCCGCGTAAGCGGGTTATGTAATTTTTTTCTACTCTGCTCGCTACCTTCATAACCCGTATGAATCATCAAAGAAAGCATTTTATTGTTTATATTAACAACTTTCTTTTAGCTAATTAATACATTGATTATGAAAAGTTAGTAAAATTCACTAAATTACTGTTAATGTACATAAGTACGTTAGCTAAAAGAAACAGCCAAATCGTCTCTTGTGAGACTTTGAGTCTGACATCAGCATGATTATTTCATGCAGTCCGTGGTCTTTCTTCAGTCGCTGTAGATTTTGACCAATCGATAAACAGGGCGTGTCAATTTCACTCCTGTCAGTTTTTTGTCAGTTTCAGGCGCTGTAGATTTCGACCAATCGATAAACGAGGCGTGTAGATTTCAGTCTGTCTGTTTCTTTAGAGCTTTGAATAACCATAAGTTTCCGTAAGAAATAGAGAAAATAATACTTAGTAGATGTAAATATAATAAAATATTCTGGAAGAGTACCAGTATCGGTAAGGTCTTCATTACTCGTATATTATTCATTGTTTTCATGACCCATTTTGGGAAGTTTTGAGCGATCATGAGTTATAATTAAATTTTGTGTTATAATATTCAACGCAAAATGAAACACTGCAAAATCTTACGAATATGAATCAGAGAATGTATTTCTAGCCGGGCTCTGCTGAAAGCAGAGTTCTGGCTGTAGGCAGGCTAATCGCCAATGTTACTATAAATAGCACAACTTTCAAAGTAAACAAAAAACCAAACAGCGTCAAAGTAAAAGCTTCTGCTATACCAAATAGTTACACAAAGAGCCACGATTTTTCAAAAGTGTTGGCATTCTGTTTCTTTTTTTTTATTTCGAGAGAATTGCCTTTCTTTTTTTAGTTTTCTTATTAATAACGTGTTCTAAAACCAAGACTATGCATTTTTGACACATACAATGCGCATGAATTTCCATGAACTACTTTGCTGCGCGTTGAAGAAATGGGGATTGAATATATAACGCTTGTTGCAAAATTCAAGGCAGCAACTGCTGAACATTTTTCTACTAGACAGACATATTTTTGTTTATAGCCACTTCCAAAATTTAAAATTAAAAGCATGAGAGAGAGAGAGAGAGATAGAGAATTTTTTTCAGTCTTTCGACTCAATATGCATAAAGACTCACTAAAAGAGCATGGCTTTCAGTACTTCAGTGCTTTGATTATTTCTTGGAATCTAAAGCGCTTACAATATTGAAATTTAAAAATGAAATAGCCGCCATTCTTTTCCGATTTACGGTTTGGTATGGTTGATGTAATTATGTTAAATGTTATTAAAGTTCAAGTCATGATGACAGAATGAGCTTGTGTTATCCATCCATCTGAATCATAACTGGAATATCGGGGTAATGTTAGGGGTGACTAATTAGCACAGCTACGTTTGATTGCCTTTAAACATCATATGTATAAAATATCAGTTTAAAATTGAACTAGTTCGTGAAAATTAATCATAATGAACCACAATCGGTGACGGATGATGATTGCAACGAACGAAGTCCATTCCATGTAAATCAACAAGATGCAGAGAATTGCAATGATTTTTTTTCTAAATTTTTACCTTTGTACTTTTCCGTGAAATCATCAAAATTGTTGCACGAGGTTTCAATTTATATTTTCTTTGAAGTTTAAGTGAAAGACAATATTTTTTGGCATTAAATATACATGTCATAGTGTACAATTCGATGTAAATCAATCTAAATTGCTGCAGGGAGTTGCAATAAAAGAGTTCTCTGAATTTTAGATAAAAGAAAAATTTGTTTTCTGTATAAAATATTCATTTCATGATGTAAAATTCCTTGTAAATCAATGAAAATTGGTTTAGGGAGTTGCAATAAAAGAGTTCTCTGAATTTAGATGAAAAGACAATATGTTTTTCTGTATAAAATATTCAATTATAATGTGACATTCTATGTTGATCGATCAAAATTGATGCTGGAAATTGCAAGAAAAACATCCTAAATACTTAGTAAAGCGAAAATGCGTTTCTTTATTAAAAAAAAATAATTTGATTGTACCAGCCCGTGTAAATCAAACAAAAAGATCACATATGATGCAGACGACTGTAATGAAAAAAGTCTCGGAACTTTAAATAATGAAAAAAAAATCATATATATAAGAAGACTGTATGCGATTTGGATAAAAAAGATTTCCAGTCATTGACCATTTTACATGTTTTCTTTAGATTTTATGATTCCCTACATAATTATGAAATCTTGATATTAAAGCAAGTTAAAAGCAGTGTTGCATTTTAACACAGCATAAAACTTAAAATTTGAATAAAGTCAAATTCAATAAGGTCAATTTTACACGTACAAAATACCACTGGCAACTAATGAATAGGTATTAGCCAAGAAAATGAAATAAGACTGAACATCTTGAAATTGAACCAATTACGATACATTTTCATATGATATAGTAAGTATTTCAATTACAAACCAGTACATTTTTATATTCAAAACTTCTTCCTCTATCAACTTCGAGCTCATTGCTAGGCCTAGAAGTTTTAAAGACATGTTTTCTGTAAATATCGGCAAAATAATCATAGTTTCCATGTCAGGAGTTAGACATAAGCTAAAAAAAGGAATCCACAGTTTGCTCACACAAAACTAAATATAGTACTATGTAGTTACGTAGATTGACACCTTCTAGTCAGTATATTTTGGTTCAAAACTTCAGGAATTTACACCATATGGATTTTCTGCCTACTAAATCTTTTGATTTTATATATATATAAACCTTCAAACAAATGAAGCGAAGAAATTTTGAATTTTTGGATAACTGGACATTCAGGATAAAAAAAACTAGAGCTACGAATACTGGGCCGTGACCGCTCTGTTACAACGCATTGTGATAAATTATGCACTTTGAAAGACTTTTCAAAGTGCATTACACACTTTGACATTTTTTTTTCAAAGTGTGTTGATATCATCGTTATTAACGCACTTCGAAAATAAAAATTCTCAGGGTTTCGTCAAAATAATTGATGCTTTTATATACAATAAATGATTGTTTTAACCTTGTTTAACTTATTGTGATGTATTTAAAAAAGAACACATTGTATTCTCAACTGACTTGATAAACAGTTTCTCAATTAATTTTTTTTTCTTCTCTCATAAGACAATATTGACAATTTACACATAAAGAACTATTTAGGAGACTTAAATTATCCAAATATGACATAAACTGCATCGCTTAGCAACTGCATTATTCTTTTTTGTGCTTGCAACAAATTTACTACATATGATTTAATGATTTAACTTATTTATTGATAAGGAAGATAATGTATAACATTTCAACTGGCTTCAATTGCATGTGCTTATAAACAAACATGATGTGTTAAAAAAGGGTACGGTAGGAATCATTGCGAGGAAGAAAAATCCTAACCCTAATGCTTATTTTTAAAATTTATCATATAATAATTCATTGTTTGTCAATGTACATTTAATTTTTTTATAATTAAGTCATCTTATTAGAATTTTTGTAATGAGGGTCTCTGTTGAAAGACATAGATAATGCTATCAACAAATTGGGTTTTCAATTCCAAAATTTGTGATTATTACATATTTTTTTCCAAAGTGCGTTTAGTGTCTAGATACTAAAAATGTTAATGTACCTTTATAACGCACTTTGAATTTTTTTTTCAAAGTGTGTGGATTTGGTTAAAAATTAAACGCACTTTAAAAAAAAGTTTATAAAGCGCGTAACTTTTTCAAAGTGTGTTGCCACACAGGTGGTTACAAATTAACCATCAGATCTGTCTTAAACTTAAATTTCAGCTTTAAAATTTATCAGATTCCATGAAAAAAAGTTCTGTATAGAGATATATCTTTATACAGACCTCTTTTTCATAGAAGATTTAAATAGTCTAAAAATGGCCACAGCCTTTGAGCCCTTTTAATATTTCGAAACATAGATTTTTTTTTTGGAAAAATTATTTCACATAACAGAGACTAATATTGGCTTTTATGTACGGTCATTTCATGCATATCTTTTTTAGTTTTATTCTTTGCTATGGTATGCTATTTCAATGATTTGCTATGATATTTTTATGCAATGCTATGATATTTGTATGCTTCCAGGAATTGAAATACATCGTAAAGAGCATAATGATATGGTATGCTATGAGATTTGAACAAAAACTAACATGCAATTTAAACAGTCTACTTATTTATTTAACTTAAAAAAGTCAATGAATGTAATTCGAGTTATCAAAAGAAAATAAAACCATTATTGTTCAACTAATAGCTAAATAGTTTCTTTTTATTACTTTCTTAATTTTTAACCGGGTTTTCCAAAGGAAAAATCCGGTTATTAAAATGGTGGGCGGGCGGCTGCCAAAAGGGTACCGTCATTGTACGGATAACTCCTCCTACAGTTTTCAAGATAGGAATTTGTTCTTTTGCAGATCAATTGTACGTATATCAGAGGTGTGCATATTGCTAGGAATTTGATTTCTGATAATTTATGAGAAAAATACTAGCTTTTGAACTTAGTCATTTTTTGGCAAAATGTTGCATATAGGGTACCCTCATTGTACGGATTACTCCTCCTTCAGTTCTCAAGATAGGAATTTATTCTTTTGCAGATCAATTGTACATATATCAATGGTGTGCATATTGCTAGGATTTTGATTTCCGATAATTTATGAAAAAAATACTAGCTTTTGAACTTAATCATTTTTTGGCAAAATGTTGCATATAGGGTACTCCATTTTACTGGATACGTGTTGACATGGATTATGGATACAGTTCACATAAAAGAAAACCCAGTTTGCTGTCACATTGACAGCTTTTCATTTGTTTTATATGATTTAAATAAACTTAGACCTCTGACAAATTAAAATATTGGCCAGTATGTTAATAAATACTTGAGTTAAACTAATTTGAATCTCATGGGAAATATTTCATACATGCAATTGATTAGATGAGTTATTTGTCATATTATCCTCAATGCATGTTCATGCAGATTACTCTATCATTATACATGTGCACAAAAGATTTCAAAAGAACTAAATCTGCGAAGTGCCAAAATCAGGCCTGTCACAAAAATAAGTCAAACTCTCTCAAATAATGCTTATGATTAATAAAACACTTTATTTTTTTTAAATATATATTTTCTATTCATTCAAACTTGATATTGTTCCTACATGCTCTATGACGCTATGACGTTGACGTCTTTACTATAACGTCATAAGGAAAATGATAATATTATGTATATGAAGGTAAAAAGTATGTAAAGACCCTAAGGTTATACACTAAATGATTTTTTTTATGGACTGAGAGAAAATTACATAATAGCATAAAGAAATACAAAAAATAATTAATGTAATAATTACTTGTAACTATAACCCCATTAGCATGGGTCACTGAAATTTTTGCAATTTTTGAAAATGTATTAAATTAAGCTCCTTCGGTCTTCAATCATGTTCCTGATAATGTTTAAAAAAGGTATGAACCGTATGAACTATGTGAGAATCTCGATATATTTCAAACTGCTGTTTATAGAGGCTGATTTGTCAACAAATTAAACTTCAAATTTGCCCAATTTTTTTAGATATGATTTGTTTTGCTATAAAATGGTTATTTAGAAAAGAAATTTTTTTTTTCTTTTAAAATTGGGTACTTTTCTACATTTTACAGAGCTCTTTTTTTTTAAAGGAGACCAATATAGTCTAAAATTTTCACGACCAACGAGCCCTCTTAAGACAACATAATGGTACATTACTCCTGGTTTCATAAAACAATACACCTATATGATCAGAGTTAAACATTCTTTAAGAAAATGATACAAAGAGAAATGTGTCAACGAAAAAATAGGAATTAGATCTTGCAAGAAAAAAATTATGAAGTAAATTTCAAATTCTTACCAAAAATATGAATCACTATAACAAAAAACATCGTTCCTTGCATTTTACGATTGCATGTAAATAGTCCAAAGCCCCTGCAAACACGACATTTATCTGATCAAATAATTGTGGGGAAGAAACTTACACTAACGCTAGGATAGTATCGACAGTTGGAATGCATGTCAAACACACTGATTTGACTACTCCACTGTTAATTGTCTGACGTTTATTCCAGGATAAAGCAGTGGGCTGGCTATGAGAGCTTTCAGAGTTCCTGTTATACATTTTTACCTTAAAAAAGAAAGAAACCACAAACTGCACCCCCCCCCCAAAAAAAAATAAAAATAAATAAATAAATAAATAAATAATGAAAATTAATATGTCCAAGAATGTGTTCATCAAATCTTTGTATAACACACTTACTATGTACAAATTAGATGCTTTTTAACTTTTTTTTTAAAGTCCGTGCCCTGTTTTTTTTCTCAACATGCAAATTTTACAATCCTTAATACTAGGTTATGAGATTTTTTTTTGGAATAAATTGTGATTGTTAAGCGTAAAACATTTTTTTAAAGAATTGATACACATGCAGAAAGCAATCTTATTCTTTGGAAAAATGTCGTTGAAATCTTTTACGTAAAAAAGTCATATTTTCCAATCAATCAATGGTCGTTAAAAAGTTTAATACTTATATGATCAATTATGAGATGTATGACTGTGTTATTGTAGGCATTGGGAATTGTTTTTTCCAATGTTAAGGAAGTTGGATGGCCAACAAATTGACAATCAAATATTTCCCAATTTTTCAAATTATGATTTGGTTAGATATAAAGAATCATGTAGTTAAAAAAAATTTTGCTTCATTTTTAAAAAGAGCTCTGTAAATTCCGTCTAATATGCAAAGTGTTCTTAATTTCATGTACGTCTTTGATACTCCTAAGTACGGTCACATTTTAGCTGTGATAACCTGCTTAAACAATAAACATTGTATCCTCACTCATACGTACCTGTCTAATTTTCACAAAATGAAATCGATTATTATATCCGTCTTAATTTGTGAGTCTTTCTGGCAGTCTGTGACGTCACACCTATGTCGGGTCACCCAATGCAACGAGGAGAAATAGACATCACACATGTAAGTACGAACAAATTACGAACAAATTGCAAACTAGTAAAAATCTCGAACGTCATTGATTTTTGAAAGATTTTGATTTAAACGAAGACAAGTGTTATTCCATGATTTTTTTAAGAAACCCCAAAAAAAGAAGATCGAAAAACTAGAACATTTCCAACAGAAAAAAACCCGCCTCGAATGTATTACATAAGCCTTCATGACAATTAAAAATGTTGATTTTAAAAACAGAATTGTATATTAATATTAAAGGTTTATGTGTGGTAAAATTTATATCGAGCGGAAGTATGACCTGTTACACCAGCACGGTGCTTCCTGTGGGGGTCAGAATGCAAGCATGCACAGTGGTCCATATGAAATATACATCGGGTCAGCAGGTATTCATCAAATTGATACAGAATTTAAACCACTCGAAATCGGGTCTCCAGGTATATTGTAACGTGTCTAATTCTTGCACGTAATATGCCAAAATGCACAAATTAAGAACCTTTAAGAAATGTTGTTAATGTTTACAAGCACGCAGCGGTTTGAAATATAATCAGATCATCTATTTCTTGTTTTAACATGTTTTATTTCTAAAGAAACTTGCATAACTCTCAAGATATGAAATTATCTAGCATAGGCATAGTTAACAAAATGATCGGAGCTCTTTAATTTTACACCAGTTTCCTTTAAACAGATTGTCTTTATCAATTGGTTTTAGTTTAAATACCTGAAAGCTTTATAATTTAACCCATTTTTAACATATTCTCTCTCTCTCTCTCTCTCTCTCTCTCTCTCTCTCTCTCTCTCTCTCTTTGAAATTTTAGTTTTATGTTAAAAGATTTAATGCCATTAATAGCTGTTAAAAATTCAAATGTGAAACTTTTTTGTAATAGCAAAAAACACAACTCTTTGATTCTTTATGTTGTATTTCTTTAATGCAATGAATTCATTGCATCTTTTGACACACATTACAAGTATGAAAATTACCAGATTGTCACGTGTTTTTTTTTTTTTTTTTTGCTTTTTTTTTGTTTTGTTTGTTTGTTTGTTTGTTTGTTTTTGCAGTCACTTCATGTTTCAGTTCACATCTTTACTACTATATTATAATAATATACTCGAATACCGAGAAATTGGAAGAGTACTGTCTTTTGGTTTTTTTATATTCTTAACATCATTGGTACTTGAAGATTATCAATTTGTTTTTATTTTTTCTCAATCAAGCTTCGTTAATTAATAATCAACGAAAGTTCCTTTAAAAAATTCGGAAATCATCTGGATTTTTTGGAGTTTAAAATCTTGTGCATGCGCATTACATTCACGCTAAATCACTCTTTAGTTTATGTTTCCACAATTTCACACTTGCATGGATAAACTCAGAAGCGATAATACATATACGTGTAAATTTTCATTGAAAATTTGTCATACATTCTGTTCACCAAAGGAAATACGGGAGATAACTCTCAGTGCATTTAATATGAAAAATCCTGAGAGTCCCTAATGTCAACATGGTGTGTAAAGCGAGTAAAAAAAGTTGGTGAAAAAAGTGTTGACTTCTTCATTAATTTAGATGAAAGGTATTTACAGCCTCAAAATGGTTTGTTTTGAATAATTTGACTGTTATTATCTATGCACTTCATTAATTTTCTCCAAAATCATTTCGGAGCGATTCTGAAATTTTTTGCTACATTACGGGTATATGGGAGGCATTTTAACTGTGGTGAAGGTCTGGCCCGAGCCACATTTAGATCATTCTTACTAAGAAGAATGTAGTGAAATTAATAGCATTATTGTAGGCTAAGCTTGGATATGTAAATGTCAACAATACGGTGTGTCGATGTATCGATTTCGTATAAGTCCGATATCATATGCAACGTCGCATCAACCGGTGCACGCACGGGTCAAAGACTAGTTACAATAATAAAATTAAGATACATGCACGAAAATAACTGTTGTGCCATCGTCTTTACATTATATCGAAATACATGTATTTATATATCACATTATATCTGTTACAATGAAGAACCGTCGATACATAATTTCACATATGTATAGCTTATCAAACAAGAAATGCAGTCAGGTGTAGCGATAGGTGACATCATTCAAATTAATTTTATTTCATACAATGCAGTTATGAGTGTATTGTAAGATTCCTCAAAGTTTAGATACCTTGTGAAACAGCAATAACATATCATATGAATGTAAAATAGTTCTAAGGCAAGCAGGTTCTCAGGCAACATGTGAAACATTTGTTTAAAAAGTGAACATTCTAGCGCAAACAGGCTACCCAAATTATCAAAAACACTCATAAAAGTTAATATATCTAGAAATAAAAGATACGTTTTTGGTATTGTATTGAAATCTTTTGGATATGTAACTCATTGGTTAATTGATAACTAACCTTACGGTTTCCTAATTTATACAAATAGCACATTGCATGAATATAGACACCTAGAGTTGAATTCAAAACAAAAGATTAAATTTCATATTTTTTTTCACAAGCTTTCTAAAATACATTTGGTATTTAAATATATTTGACCACTTCCAATAGAAAGCAATGATGTACAAATGAATTGTGACAAAAATAGACTAAAGACTTGTTAACATTTTAATATTTTGTTCGAAAACATTGAATGTTAATGATTGAATAAATTAAATGAAAAATTATTTGACTGTAGGAGGGATTCAGAATGTTTATTAGATTCTATTGATATGCATAATAAAAGGAATTTTTTCAAAAACTGTTGAAAAAAAACCTCCAGCACATCCATACATTTTGACAAATGGAGGTTCTCAAGTCAATGAATCTTTGGTCAAACAGTTTGTACAAAAAGTTCACATAGTTTCCAATTTTTTGATACATTGTTGGTGGCAATATACAAAAATGCTTCCAAACATTGGGGCCCTACACAGGGACACTGGAAAGAACAACGAGTGAGAGGCTCCAGAGGGGCCACCGATATGTCAGAGAGAAAGCAGTACGTTACGTCTCCACCGAAATCTCCATATAAAATTGATGATGGATAAAATACCTGAAATGTACGTATAAAAATTCAGCAAAATTCAAAGTTATTGACAAATGCTAATATTAATCAGTGATTGAGCAAGTGCAATTCTTCACTTGCAACAGTAGCGAATATCAATGTTATATTACATTATTAAGTTATTAAGATAATAAACAAACATAAATGAGAATAAGCAATGGTCACAAGGACCACATTGCTCACCAAAACAACCCAAAAACAAATCCGAGCTGTTACCCACGTTTTGTAAATTGTACTATAATAACTTTAATACAAATCTTAAAGAGGACATTGTTTGCCCTAATATCTAGACCTATCGCTTATGTAAGCTAGCTTTAAAAAATAACTCGTCTGGAAAAAAATCCTTTCAAAATAATATTAGATATTGAAACACCTTATGTGGCACCTTTCAGCTTTTTTCTTATTTTAAAAAAAGGAATGTTAAGAAAAACGACAACAGCCGCCAGAAAAAGTTTAAATTGAAAATATCAATGATATGAAAGGATAAAAGTTGCACCTTAAAATTCCGATAGTTGTAATTTAATATCTTTATTATTTATAGAATCACTTTAGTTTTTTTTATAGATAATATTACCTTAAATACAGAACCATCATTTTGATTATCACAGTTTATATTCTTTCCAATAATGTGTAAACGGAAACTTGAAGAAAATAGTCCCCATATTCCTGATATATTCATACGCATCCAAAGAATAGGCGGAATCTGTCCGAGCACAGGAAGGTCTAAACACGTATCATTCGAACCGTCAACCACTAAGAGAATTTGAGACCGCAATGTATCATTGACGTCGTTGAAAATCATAAAATTGTCTCCAACTAAAAAAAATGCAATATTGATCAGATAATAAATTCAAAAAGCATCTCATTTACATAATATATTCCTTTCTTTGTTCTCATAAATAATTATCCATCTTGTAAAACGATATTATTTTTCACATTAAATATAATTTTATATAATATGTTCACTATTAAAATAATATGGACTTAATTTAAAATTATTAGGATGACACAGTAAAGCTCGTACCATTTGACGTAATAAACTGATGCATCACACAACACGACGATGTGTTCCCGGGAATGGAATCTTCGAGAACAACAACTGAAGCCATGCATCTACTTTCAAATGCGTAAGCAACGTGGGTGTCGTTTTCTCGTTCATATTCTAACTAAGTGTGCAGAATGAACCAATTTTAGATGAAACAAACATCTAGTCATTTCAAAAAAGGTTAAAGGGGCATGGTCACGATTTTGGTCAGATTCTATCTTCTGTTTTTATTATTTACAGTGCTTTTGGAATGCATTTGTAATATTTAACCAAACTTTTAGGGTCAATCGTGAAGTCATAAGCAAGATACAGGGCCCACAATTTGTTGTAATCTAAACAAGGCTCGTGCCCTGTTTTTGTTTACATAAGTTCAATATACCAGAAAAAAATTCTTTTTCATGCTGGTTTATCTATCTTCTTTTTCATTTTAAGCATAAATAAACAGTTCCTGACGTTTAACACATTCATTTTAGTTCTAAAATTGGAATTTTCACTTCAGCTTTCAAAATGTAAACAAAAGCTTTGTTTACATAAAAAAAAATTGTAAGCCCTGTAACTTTCTTATAACTTAAAAAATGACACTCAAATTTTTTTATGCTTTTTCAAAATGCCTTACGGCAGCATTATAAACAATTAAATCATAAAAAAAAAATATTTGTTGACCAAAATCGGGACCCTGAAACTTTAATTTAAGATCAAAACAACATTTGAATGCACTGAATTGCAAAAAAAATAAAAATAAAAATAAATTATCTTTAAAAAGTGTTATAATTAACATTCAAATGCACACTTTGTCATATAAGTATAGAAATCTCTAATATCAAAAGTGAATATAATCCATATCAAAATTGCTGGTATACATGTTTATTGTTTTAAGAAATGATTACTTTGAAAATCAGGAAAAGGGATGGAAAGAACTTACACTTGTTGTAAAGAATGACTGCTCATTATCTGTACGACACTTGATGTGACAAACTAAAGGCAACAATGTTATATTCAGGCTATTCTTCGATATTTCCACTCCAGTAACGAAATCAATCTTTGACAAAATTGTCTGAAAGAGCAAAGCTTTTTTTAATTTCATTTTCATGAAAACTCACCATAGCATAAAATTGCTCTAAAACGTACGGATTTTATCTGCAAAGTCAACTGATCAAAAATGCATTGTTGGTAAAAACAAATTTTCTCTAACACTGACCATGCCTTTTACTATTAAACCAAGTGATGGCGTCACGTCTGATAAAAGTCCAACGGACCTGACGACAACTGTGAAATTGTTTAAGGAGGAGCCCTCGGTACGTATGTCATTCCGGATACGGGCCACAACTCTGATCGTCATTTGGTCATCGACAGCATCGGTGCTGAGTTCTTGGTTACAAAACAGAGGGAACTCAAGGGTGATGTTTCCTAAACTTCCATCGCTGTATGCTCTACGTCAGTACAGAAGGTATGTTCTATTAATTAATATCTCTCGTTTGTTTTCATTAAAAAAACACAAATAATTATGAAATTGCAACAAAGATTATTTTAAAAATGTCTGCAAATATGCATACATATATTGTTATGTGTATCTTGTTTTATAACCCAAAGTTTTTTTGTCTTAGAGATCAATGTATGTGATATGCACTTACAAATACTGATCAAGGGACCTGTCCAGTTGCATTGACTGAAAACACGGTCGTAGATTTTCACCAACATGAACTATTTTGTATTCGTATACAGAAAACATGGTGTCACCGAACGGAAAGTAAACGTACAGTGGTCCCGGGGTTTTGCTCCTCTCTGTAGTTAGATTCACAAATAATTCGAATGTCTGGTTTTCAGACAAGCATGATCCAGTGTTAAAATGGTAAATGTCTGCCGTGTACACTAAGTTTTGCTAAAAAAAAAAAGAAACAACCAGTTCATAGAAATTGTATAAAACAAAGGAAAAAAAGATACACGTGACCTTTTTTGAAATCGTTGAAAAGATATGTATTCATATTTGGTTATATTGAAATCGATCTTTTTACTAATTAACAAGTTTTAGTTGTCAATGAGTCCATGACTAAGTTATAGACTCATTAACATATTGGTCTTAACTATTTCAACTTACATCAAACGGTGCAGTTCCTGTAACGTTAAAGACGTATACAACACTCAGTGCGCCACTGGTAACCTCAATAATGTGAACATCGCCAATATCAGTATACCCCGGGGCAGCCACCGCAGTAAACCGTAGAATAAGCCAACTTCTTATCTCTACTGATACATTGGTTGATCCAAAGTTTGTAACACTGTGGAAAACGTCTGCTACATTTTGTAACTTTGAACTCTCTGTTCTATTGTAGGTGGCAGTCACAGAAGAACAACCAACACTACTTCCTGTTTCACCAATGACAACCGAAAGTAGAATCAGACCGGCTCTTCCTTGTCCTTCTGCGACCAGTGACGTCAGAGACACGTTGAATTTGAACACGCCCATGTCAGGTAACGTCAAGTTGACGTCAGTAGAAAAAACTTGTCCCAATGTTAATTGACCGACGGATATTTGTTTACCAATACTCGTTGGAACCTTCATGATTGAATAAACAATGAATATTGAAATTTATCTTTAGGTTAACAGATAAACAATATCTGCATAAAAGTTCTATTGAACTTAAATCAATCATGTACAGACTTTCATGTTGAGAAGATATATTTGTTTGTAGTTTCTTAAAATTTATGAGAAGATGAATAAAATAAATTACAATACTTGTAATCCTGTTGGTTCAGTCGATGTCAGACTGAACGAAGAATTCCACAAAATAGCCCCGTCAACGTAAATAACGAGATCTAGAGGGTACTTGGTTCCAACTTCGGAATCCAGTCCCATATACAGGAGGGTCTCAAATTGAATGAGGTCCTTTGTGGATGTTGGGCCAGGAACAAAGGCCTCTAAGATATCAAGGCAAAGAATGAAACGATATGTTACGGTAAAAGTTGGCACAATGAATAGTTATTTGGAGGAAAACATATTTCAATATGATTGATATTTCTGGAAAGTGTACAAATTCAAAATAATGAGAGTTACGTCAGTCATATTATTTCTCAACATTACATACACAATTTTTCTTTAATTGTAAAGAAACAAACCTTTATTTGCAAAATGTGTCGGAAAGACTAAAGACAAAGAGGCGTTTCCTATGATATCGTGACAACCTGCTTTGTCGATTTTAAGACGCTCTACTTCTACCTATATTCTCAAATATAGAAAAAAATTATATATGATAACTTTTATGCTGTAAAAACTATATACAATGTATACTATCAATGAACAAGATCAGACATATGAAAACAATATATAATAAATAACTGTTTTCTAGAAATAAATGTTAGTAATCATATTTGGGCAAAAATACATTTTCACGCAATTTTTAGAGAAGTCTTTATTGATTAAACTGAAAAAAATCTTCTCACAGGCAGCCGGTAGTTTTCCCCAACTTGTGTTACAGAGAGACGAACAACTCGGAGAGCTGAATCAGAGTCATCTGCAGTATGGCTTCTGGCTTCTATCACGATATCAGGATTGGCCAATGGCATCCAAAGGTCAACGGACATCCGGGTCATAGAACCACGGTCAAGGTCAGAAGCGGCGGGAAATGAAGTGAAAATTTCAGGTGTTTTGATTGGGACCTGCCATGAATTAAACATAACAAAATTAAAGTAACGTTGCGAAATGAAATGAAATTAAAATAAGATTGAGCAAAATCATAGCAATATTTGATGAAAGTTTTCGAACCAAAATGGTCGTGTTGATAGTATACATAATGTCTTTGTTCCAAACAACAATTCCGCCTATTAGAACTTGGATCTTTACAGCGTGTAAACTTCCGTCCGTGACGTTATCAACAGACTGGACGTAAACCTCAGTCTCTATGGCAACCATATTGTCTACATACAAACTGGAGTGTCCAGTGTTGACTACATCTCCAAGGGACAACGAAGCAGATGTAACGACATGGAATCCAGTCTAAAAATGTTTTTAAAATATATAAATAGTGTTCATCAATGAAAGGAAACTAATGGTAAAAATCCCTATTGGTGAGTTAAACATGTTTTTTTCTTCAAAATATTGGGAAGTACATATTAAGCATTTTT
This sequence comes from Magallana gigas, assembly GCF_902806645.1. Lineage (NCBI taxonomy): Eukaryota > Metazoa > Mollusca > Bivalvia > Ostreida > Ostreidae > Magallana > Magallana gigas. Next base: position 45,678,150 of record NC_047563.1, read on the forward strand.
GTCACATATGATTCACATATAGTATCCTTTTTTATGATATCATATGAACCAATTCATATCTGTGGATCATATGTAGCGAAGCTGCCTGTGTACTAGAGTCTTTCTTCTTTAAATGTGTCAAGTAAGTTGTCAAGTCCTTTTTCACAACTAGATTCCTTATCAAAAAAAAAAAAACCGCAGAAGCAAAAGCAGATAATATGTTTAAGCTTAAAGATAATCATCTTCCACGAATTTCAATGATTTACATTTTGTTATTTCTTGTATGTAAAATGTTTACTTCATGGCAACATTTGATATTTATTATTTGCTTGTGGAATTACTCAAAACATAACAATACATATTCCCTGCTTATACGTTTGCATTCAGGACACATTTTTTGTTTTCTTTTCTAAACACTTACGAGATTTGTTGTCGTCGAAGCTTTGTAACTAAATGAACTTGTCAAAGGTTGGATGTTGTTTCCCGTATCTTTAAGCACCAGACTTCCAATCGCCATGACCTCTCTAGTGTCTGAAGCTTTCACAGATACGACAATGTCCGGACTGGTTCCCAAAGGAAACATGAGTTTTATGGTCAAGTTTCTTTTACTTCCGAGATGTACGCTAGGATCTTCATTGTCTTGGGCGCCTGCTTGGAGAGAACTAGGAGGAGGGCCATCAGCTTTAACCAATAATGATTATTTACATTTTCCAGCGTCTTTGTCTATGTAACACTACCAATCGATCTTGTAATGTATGGCCCAAAATAATCAATCAATGACTTTTTAAATATTAATTCATTATTTAATTTCATATATTTCATATATTATAAAATTATAAATTCCTTCTATACATAATTACATGTATATCCTAGTTTAACTAGTACAGTGATTGTGAGTTATAAAATACTCTTACTGTAAATCGTATTAACCTTGGTTAAAATTACACACACAAGTACAGTGTTTGCAAATATGTTACAATAACAAAGTTTTCATATTGTATAATTGTCTATCCACAGGAGTTTTAAAATAAATAAATATCAATTGACTTAAAATATCAAAGGTCCATATGCTGCATCTATGTGTGTAAAAAAAACTATAAATAAATTGTTTTCCTGTATTTCTATAGATAGAATAAGAAGCAGTGTGTTTTGTTTGAGTTTTTGTTTGTTTACCTGTTGTACAGTATTGTCCAGTAAGACCTGTACCAAAACAGTCACACACAACGACAATCTGGCTCCAGTTACCAACGCATTTTCCTGGTCCACAACTCTCTTCTGTAATATTTAACATAGAATTTGATTATTTTTTAAGAGTAACACATGAAAAAAAAATCCAAGCTTCATTGTATGAATCATATACTGCACCCACATGTTACTATCAGGAATACCTATTATTTAAGGACGTTGTTTACTCAGGGTTTGAGTTCTCAAATTCGGATTGTAAAAAAGATCAAAGTCATGAGTAAAATTTGTTCTAAACACAAAAAGTATTCAAAGAATGAATTATTATTGACATAAGATTCAGTATATTTACTATATTATAGAATTATGTTCAAACAAATTTGGGCTTTAAGCAAAACAGAGGAAATTCGGACTCAGATTTCAGATTTTGTTTTTCACTGAAATATTTTTGGTAGTACTGTATTCTTTAAAGTTAAGATTTTATTTGTTACTCAACGTGATTTTGCATATTTTCGGTTTGTTTTATCTCAATTTAACATTTAGATAATTGTATGGCACACACTACAAAAATATTGAAGAATGTTTAAAAACGAAAAAGGACACCATATCTCAAAATTTTGATCATTGACCTTTTATAAATTTTATGCCAGCAGAGTAAGGTAAAAATACATAGTTTAATAGTACAAATGTTTTAGTATTATCATTATTCAGTTTTTTGTTAAATTGAATCAAAAATGGGTAGGGGTTTTAAAACTGATAGAGGAAATTCGGACTGGAATATTTATAGAAATTGTGAATGATAACGTAATGCTTTGTATCTTTTTCGTGTTTCTGCCATTCATAAACTGTATTTTAATTTGAAAAGAGTTGAGCCATTTGTATTATTTTCACAATTAAGAAATCTCAATCAAAGTATAAATTTTTAAAGGATTTTTCTTAAATTTTCAAAAAATATTCTGTGGCCATTAACTCAAAAAGTAGGTCATTGACCTACATGTACTTTTTTGAAAGTGAAAAAGACCTTGCTACCAAAAAAATTACGTCCCCATGAACCAGGAAAACTATGGCTACCCAGGAACATTGACACCACGAATAAAAATGACTCCACGGTATTGCTTATAACCAAATATATCACATGTAAAAGTTTTTAGCAGATCTTATGGTTAAATTTGTTGACCACAGAGCCTCTTAAATGTAAGGGTAACTTGTAATGGGACAAATTAGAACAAAGAGAATTACCTGTGGACGTGACGGTCCGTAGAATATCTACTGTCACTTCCGCTGTAGTAGATGTCTGAGGGTAGTCCCCACCACCAAGATCCCCGCCTCTGTACCAAATATAACCGTTAGTGTTTGAATCAGCTGGTCGCCATAACAGCACCTCTGATTCGTTGTAACCGAATATGACTCCGCCGTAATTTGTCAAAGAGCCGTCAGTTAAGGAAGTTCCTGCGCCATGAAATAAATATCCGTTATTGTTCCCCTCGGTGGCTTTTACCTGAAAGAAGTCCGTCCTTATGCTTAGATATTCATTTTTTAAAAGATCATTAAGGATACTGTTTTAAAGTTTAAAGGCATTTCGCTTTAAATTAATATGGTATAACAGTCTGTCGGTGTACTGTCTGAAAAAGATTTGTGACGACATTCATGTACCTGAAAAAAATGTATGAAAGATGTTTTGAATTTCTTATAATTTATTTTAAGCTTTTTTTACCTCGCAGAAATATAATTATTATACAATATTTCTTGAAGCGAGACAAAATTCTGATGAAGACAGCTGAGATTGATTTTACATAAATTCATCAAACTGGTACTGAACAACTGAAGGACTTACTTTAACAATAAACAAATGACTATCAATGGAAACAGAAGGCGACAGGGGAACTGTGTCGGGATGAGCTGTATTTTTGGCAATGGTTGTACTAAAGCTGACCACTTTGTCTTCTGACGGTAGAATCCAGGCACTGATTATCAAAAGGGCCAAATCGGCCAAATACGGTGTCCCCCATCCCCTGTAGGCACATCCAACTAGGCCAGCTGTGTTAAAAATAGAAATTTGACCTTGTTATATTGAAAATCTTTTAAAAACTGGGAATAGAAATTTACAATGTAGACTAAGGTGTGTTCTTTAGTTTAACAGTAATTTGATTTTTTTTTCTTATCAATGATAAAAACTGAATTTGTACTTTTCTCTGCTTTGAACAACAGTTATTCATGACTTGCTTTTCATATAAAGAGAAATCAGCATAGCACGTGTACTTGAATAGAGCATGTATAGCATACTACCAGTAAACGCCTCGTCACTCTCATCAATTTTGAACATTGTTTAACCTGTCTCCAAGACACAGAACTTTAAACTAAGAGCACGATTATTGTCCCCTAATTTTTCATTTTTCATTTTTACACCGCATGCCCTTGCCGCATGTATTACTAATTCATTAACTTTTCAAAGCAAACTGCATGTGACAATGAATGCCAGTCTTTCCTCATGCAGTTTGTGACCTTGGATCCGGCTCAGTCAGGAAATACAGGCGGTTTCTTTGTTTCTTACAATGCAATATACATTTGCAATTTGATCGTACCGATCCCTTGTCTCTTGGCCATCCCCCATATCCGTATATACATGTCGTCATAGGCCACAACCGTACCACACGCCCGGTCTGATGACGACATTCGTCTGTCTTTGAATACAGCTCCTGCAAGTACACAATATATAAAGTAAGATACGCGTTAAGTAGGTATACGGTGTTCATCCAGTGTGTTTGCTCAGAACTATATTTTGTTTCATTTTATTGAGTACCACAAGATGGAAGCTCGTAACATCGTTTGCAAAGTGGAAGCAAACATCCAAAATCCAAATGATGAAAAAAAGCTCCTTCAAAATTAAATTTTTTCTTATTTATGTAAAATTTAAAAAAAATGTTTGTTATGAGGGGGCTGAGATAATGAAGTACAGTTCTTTGATTTTTATTATGTTTGAACTTTAATACATGTACATGTACTGTTAAAACGCAAATTAGGAATGTTCAGCGCCGCCTGTGCAATGATATTTGTTCGTTAGCTTAATTACAGTATCCTACCCCAGCGTGACAAATGTTACCGATCAAATGCCCTTGCAATATTACGAAATGCAGCCCAAAAAAATGGAATTTCGATCGATATACAGGAAGTCAGAATCATATTATATTATCAATTAATTATTGCTTGATCTCTTAGTCTTACCAGACTACTTCCAGAGACTCCTTTGCTTTTATTATGGGGTCCCGAATTTTAAAGGCAGAGGGTAAAACTATTATTAGAAGGTTGTTTCAGCATAGATACATGTATATTTGTTGTTCTCTGTCATGTTCTCCATTTAATTTCAAAAGTTCATGTTTTGCAATTATGGCATTAACTATTAATGTGACACATTGTATTCAAAGATGTTAGCTGTCACGCAATCTTATTGCTACTTCTTATTTAAATTGAAAAATCGCTTTCTCATCAAATATTTACATTTTCAATGTGCTACATGAAAAAAATACTGGTTTCAAAATGTTGTTTAAAAGTATAGAAAACGGAAACAATATCTTAAGCTATAAGGAATCCTTCTTTGAATATTATGAGGTGATAATTTCGGTCGGAGCGTGGTCAAATCTATCACATAGCCCTTCGACTAAAACCGTCACCTCATTATACTCAAAGAATGATTTCTTATTCCTAATTAATGAGAGGGGGTTCTTAGGGGATGCTATTTTGTGAATTTATACTTGTACCTTAAGTTTTTAGAATAAAGACTGCGTTTCATAATTTACTGGGGATATTACTTGTAATACCTTGGTGAGGGCTACCTTCGGAATCAACAAAAACTGAGCTTCCCTGAATTTAAATGATATCATAGTATTATACAAGTATATTTACATTTTCCAGTGTCTTTACCTGTGATAACACTACGTATCGATTTTGTACTATAAAACCCATAATAGAAATGACGCCAAATTGAGGCGCCAGCGGGTTAGCTTATTTATATTTTTAAAATATTAAATCGTACGATGGCTTAAAATTATATAAATATAAGTAATAAGGAATCATTCTTTGAATATTATGAGGTGATAATTTCGGTCGGGGCGTGATCAAATCTATCATAAAGCCCTTCGGGCTTTATTGGATTTGATCACGCCCCGACCAAAATTATAACCTCATAATACTCAAAGAATGATTCCTTATTCCTTATATATACCGTCTGCTTCGTAAACAAATCCGTCCCACATTTTCAGTTGTACAATGACAAGATCGGGTGTTACTCCGAGGTAGTGAGGAATATTGCCTCCCGGGCTGTAGGCTGAAAGCAAAAACAAATACTTTTTTCAAGGGACTATTTTAGATACTTGGTGTAATGGATTCTAAAGAATATTAAATAATCACAAATTAATCCATATCTCCTCTTATTGATTTTCAAAATTAAAAAAAAAGCCGTCATGATGATCAATATAATCATTGTAAGTAGATTTGATAGCTACGATTTGATGTCAATTCAAGAAGTGGCTGGTTTAGACTTACGCGGTCCGCCAACTCCGTATATATTTGTGCTATAATTAGCTGGCGGAAAATCACAGATCCGCCATGCTCTCACTCTGACGTCGGCAGTTGTGTAGTACGCATCAAATGGACCTACAAATCCAGCTGTAAATGCGAGAATACAATGTAAGGAAAAATTCTAAACTAAAATTATATATTTTTTTCTAGATTTTGAAATGTTAGGATTATTTCGTCCAAGTAGACCTGTTGACTTCCATTTAGAGAACCTTTTGTAAGATAATGCTAGTATATACTATTCACAGAAGTAGCAACACTTACATTATATATAACGTTATCATACAATATCAGCAGGCCGTTACGCTGCGTTAGAATCCTGATTACAACTATATAATTGTGTATTACAGTATTGCCGCGATCGACAGAAAGTATTATTTTAGATACCGCGGTGGGATGCGCGATTTAAAAGTAAATATGTTTTGACTGTATTGTATTGGTTATATAATCATTTTTGATTAGAATGCTATGTATTGCTACACGGCGCAGCCAATATACCTATTTTCGGTTATGCTATAAGACACGCCCATTTTGTGTCACTCATGTTTTACAAAGTTATTGGGTTTTAGGTTCAAAATTGATTTGTAATGTTATCACAGAAAAGGACGGTTGAAAATGTAAATATATCGTATTACTGTCAAAAATAGACTCGCCCGACTCTAAAACAGCATCGTTTTCTCTCCCAGACCCAGAACCCGAAATTGGTAACTTTAATCTTCATTCCAAATTATATAATTACAAAATGATGTGGCTGTTTTTCTAACAAAATTAATAATCTTTAAATAAACTCTAATCATGTTTTTAAACATCACTGGAACTGAAAACTGATCAGCCATTTCGGTATTGCATCGCGGGGGCTCGAAGAAATGCTGGGATGCTGCATTCCGGCAGAGCTCGGAAGAACACCTCGAGGTGAAGTGTTGTTCCGAGCTCTTCCGGAAAGGCCCGAGATGTTGCGATTGTATTTTAAGCTCGTTCTTTTTTTCCCCAAACTGGTTTTTGAGCTCGCTTTGATCGCCCGAGATGCGCACCCATGAACAATATTTCGTACAGTGAGAAACTTTGAAGAACAACGGAGTCATACCTGTGCTGACTAGGCCTCCTTTCGTCGTTATGGTGCTGACAGGAACATGGAGACGCACGTGCGACTCGTTGTAGGAGCACAGTACGGCGCCATATTGGGAGTCGCCATCTTCGTCACTTCTCTGCCCTGCCCCGAAGCCCGGGAAGATGTGTTGACTGCCCTCTCTCACAACCCTCACCTGAACGTCCACTTTGATGGGCATTTCGCCCAGCGAGTGTGGGATGTAGATAGGACTTTGACCCTGGGCCACGATCGTCTGCCATTCACTTATAAAAGGGGGTTTAATTCCAAGGGAGGATCCCACTATTACTGAAATGGAAAAAAATAGAAGTTACGTCTGGGAGAATATTTTATAACAAATTAGACATTTAAGAACCCTCTATTTACGAAACCAAGAGCTAAGCTAGTAATAAATCAAATAAATGTTTGAATCTTTATATGGAATTGTCATGTTGTCAATTTAATTTGAATTTACTGGGTGGGTAGAAATACAAAATTTACAACATGCAGCTTGTAAATTTTCTATTTACACCCACCCAGTAAATTCAAAATTTACAACATGACAAAATGTTGAATTTTTTTATCAAATACAGAACTATTTCTTAACCTTTCTCTTTTTTAACCTGAGAAAAAAACTTTTTACGTTATTACCGGAGTGAAATCGATTTTTAATTGTCCAGTGTGAGACAGCAGTGTGAGATTTTTCTGTCTTAAAGTGTGTTTTACAACGCCGCTGTAAAATCTAATCAGACACAGTATAAATATGCTGTAAGGATATAATAAGTAATGGACTAATCTAACCCCATTCCGTGGCATCGTTTTTGAAAGTGTGTGTCCCAGGGGGGAGGGGGGCAGAATCATCCAGAAATTCTTGACAGGCAAAACAAAAAACCAAAAACAATTTCCCAAATCATGCAAATCGTAATCTGTTGTAAGGGGGGGGGGGGGGGGGGGGGTCGTTGCGTATACCTTTAACTTCATTACCTCAATTTCACTGTCAATTTTCTGTTTTCACTTACGTTTGTTACATGTCCCTAAAACACGGGAAGGGGTGGCAACTCCATGGTTATTCAATATACATAAATGTATGTAGATTTAAGAAAACTGTTTGCTGCGAAAAAAATGCCCGAACCCCCCACTCACAATCCCCGCGATGCTACGTGCCTTAATACAATATGGAATTTTTTGTTATGCTTAATTTATTACAATTTATCATATTTTCATTGCTCTATTGACTATTTGAATCACGCGGAGTACTATAACCCGGAAGTAAATCACTTTTAAACGTGTTAACAAAAAGATTTTTTAATGTAAAATAACGCGACAAAAATATTACTCGTGTGGGACAATATTGAAATTTCACCTCGGGACCGTGAATCTTGTCCACTCGGCGGAATTTCACTACCCCACACTAGTAATAATAAATAATTCTATTAAACCCAAAACATTAAAGAGTACAAAAGAATTCAATACAATGAAATAAGAATAATCTATAAATCCACGAGGAAAAAATGTGAATGCAATTTGTTTAGGTTGGATTACTTTTATTTCGAATACCACCCCGGATTTTTGAATAACTAATTGTTCATTTTGTTTGGGTTTTTTTGTTTTTTTTTTGTCATGGTAATTTTATTTTGAATGATCATCAATCTGTTGCTTTTCTGATTATAAATGCATATTTATGGGAAATCTATCATCCCTTTCCTGTTAACATAAGTTTCTAATCAGTGCATTTTGACGCCGGATGCTTCAAAAGTTTTAATAGTCATATCAAATATTATACCGACAAGAATTAATTCCGATAAATTGCTGATTATTTTCATCTTTAAAGCAATATGAGCTGCAATTTTCATGCTGAATTTTTTTTTTTACTAAAATGTTCTTTTCTACTAAAATGACAAAAATATCATGGTTTTTAAATATTTGTTAGCAATATTTTTGTGGAAAGGGCCGTTAAGAAGCCTTATTTGGAGCAGATTTGAATTTTTGTCGTCCTGTACAAAAATTGATTTGCTATATATATTCCTTAGAAGAGAAATATTTCCTTTGACAAAAATTAATATTTTTTTCAAATCTTATTTATCATAAAAGTTTAAGTTATATGCAGACTTATCATACTAGCAGGTTTTAGCCGCAAAATAAAATTCTAAAAAATACAGCTCATATTGCTTTAACTTACAATAATAAAAGTTTAAGTTTATTCTATTAACGTTAGGTTTTCATTCTCTCATTTCTGAATCGAGGCAATGGCTCCTTTTACAGTTTATTTTTTTTTCGGTACCTGTCCATTGCCCAGGCATACTAGCGCGCGCGAGAATAACGCATTTCACTCGAAACAAAACGTTTAAGAACCACATTGCTTAATTTAGATTTTAGGTATCTCATAGTGGTTGTATCAAGATTCAAATAACACATGATTTTAAACAATTTCTCTAGAAAACCTTCCGCAAGAAAATAAAGTGGCTGACAAAACTTTTCTAGTAATCAGTTAAGAAAGGTTTTCCGGTCTGGAAAAAAAATCGGGTGGACGCCCCACACAATCCATCCGAATTATTTTTCAAAATGGGGTCGATACAAACCTGTAACTACATGTATATCGCAAAATTGCAATTGTGCTTTTTGTGCTATTTCGTTTAAAAAAAATAATTTTTTTTAAGTTTACGTTATTGATATTTTGTGCCATCATGCCTTTCAATTTTTTTTTCTATTTTAAGCATTGATATAAGTAGGCTCCTGAAAGGTTTCTTTGCTGAAAATTTTATTAATATACAACCCTCTTGGGGATATCCGGTTGAAAGCACGTACTAGGGACGTATTTACATATTACATTATGTACATACACAAACAATATCTCACGGACAGACTGATATAATTCACCAACTGCAAAACGCTGAATCTTCAATTGCTTTTTAAGAGGCAATTGTGTTTAAACAACCTTCACGTTTCGCATGCAGACATACACACAGGGGATTCACTTTTTTTTCAAAAAGAAAAGGTTTTTCAATAATTTATTTTCAAGCATTAACTACAGTTCGTACACACTTGTTCATTTGTTGGAAACGTCTCTCTTCAGCTTGTCATGTCGTTTGATATTTGCCAAACACGTCAACCGTTCGTTTAAAGGGTCATTGTCACGATTTTGGTCAAATTTTATTATTCTTTTTTATTATATACAATGCTTTAGAATCAGTTGCATTGAAGAAATGAAATTTGGGTGCCAGTCGATGAGTTTTAATCAAGATACAGGGTTCACAATTCTTCGTCCTGTTAACAAGGCCCGTGCCCTGTTTTTGTTTACATAGCTTCAATATACAAGTAAAAATCTTTTTCAAGCTGATTTGTCTATCGTATTATTCATTTTAAGCATAATTAAACAATTTCTAACGATTAACACATTCAGCTCAGGTATAAAACTGGAATTTTCATTTCAACATTCAAAATGTAAACAAAAGCTTTGTTTACATAGCGAAGAATATAAACTCAACAAATGACACTCAAATTTTGGTTGCCTATTGAAAATGCCTTACTGAAGCATTGTTAACGTTAAAATCGAAAAAATAATTTTTGACCAAAATCGTGACCATGCCCCTTTAACAATTATCAATGGTATGTTTGATATAACAAATTGGTGGATTTACTCAGATTGACAGATAATAAGTCAAATATGATGACTTCAAATAAGTTTTACATCACCTAATTGAATATAAAGTCATGGGGTGAAAACACGAACGGTTTCATTTTTATAGCTAATTGGTTTTTTCATATCTTTCTTTTTAGCCTAACATTGTACATTCCTTAATCTACGCGAGTACTTAATTATTTTTGCGATTCCACAAAATTTGATTAGATTGCGCAACTATAAAATCGCGATCACTAAACTTTGTTATAATTCATATACTTTTCAAAACGTGTTTTTCGCGATTTTACCGGATGACAGTTCCTCACATTTAATTAGGAATCTATATACAGTAATATTATGTAAATTTTAAGTTCATTGAATATTGACCCTTAATTCAATGATCGAAAAATAAATTATATTCGAAAAATTGATAGTAAATTTCATCGGTCTTATGTAAGGACTGAAACGCAATTTGAACAGACTGTTCACTTATTAGTCCCCTACCGGTTTTCACCGGAGGGGACTATAACTTTCCTCTGCGTCCGTCAGTCCGTCCGTCCGTCTGTCCGTCCCACTTCAGTTTTCCACACTTTTTTTCTTTATGCGTTTGAGGAATAATATGAAATTTGCTGAACAGCTTCGAAATGTCAAACTTCAGATCAAGTTTACACTTTCGTAGCGTTTGGTTGACATATTATTGAGAAAATTAATTTTTTATATTCCAATTTTGAATATTCGGGTTCGATATTCTGCATAACAGTGCATTGTTTTCACAATTTCCACAAACCGATAGGGGACGTGTATTGCTTATGCAATACTTTTAAAAATCCAACGAATGTAATTTGATTTATATTAGTATGTAATACTTGAGTTAAATGTAAGCTGACAAATATTTCATACATGCATTCGATTAGATGAATTAATTGTCATATTATCCTTAATGCATCAGAGTTCATGATTACTTTATCATTATACATATGCACAAAAGATTTCAAAAGAACTAAATCCACGAAGTGCCAAAATCAGCCCTGTCACCAAAATATTAAGGTATGCGATCCATAATAGCCTCAGATTCAATGAATCTGGGTACACAACAGATATGTATGGGCTTAATACTCAGTATACTTGGACATAATTTTCCTATTTAAGTATCAATATGTAAGAATGGAATGTGTCCTAATTAATGACCTTTTTTTTTGAAGAGTTGTCCCCCTTTGCTTTTATTCTATACAAATTAATTCTAAGAAAATCTACACGGTATAAAATTTATTTTCAATGGTTTTTGTATTCCTAATGATAAGATACATCTTTCCACCAAAACATTTTTTGATATTCTTAGTAATTACTTTTTTATTTTAAGAAATGTGCTAGTCTCCATAGACCTTAATGTAATCTTCATTAATTAAGTACTGCTTAGTTAATACTATTTTTGAAAATTTCTCTCGGTCAATCATTTTCTACTCGAAAATGCTTTAAATAAATATCAAAGTATTAAATACATGATGGATATTCAAGGTTGGAAAAATCTGGTCCTAAAATGGATGGGGTACCTTAAGAGAAACTCTCTTAAATAATGCTTAAAGATTAGTTGATTATAAAACACTATATTTTTTCACAGTATCTTTATTTCTTGTCCTTTAAACTTGGTATTGTTTCTACATTCTCACTATGACGTTAATTATAATGTTGAGGTATTTTCTATAACGTCATAAGGAAAATGCTACAAGTATGTACGAGGATATATGGAGGTAACATCTATGTAAAGACCCTAAGGTCATACACGATATGAATTTTTGATGGACTGAGAGGGAATTACATTTAAGAAAGTAATAAATAATTGTGATAATTACTTGTAACTATAACCCCATAAGCAGGGGTTACTTAGATTTTTGCCAATTTGAATTTGTAATAAAGCAAGCTCATTCGATTTCTAATGCAATCAGGTTCTGGTAATGTTTCAAAAAAATCTATATATGAATCGTACGACCTATGTAAGAAATTAGAGATATTTCAAAGTGCTGTATAAAGAGGCTGGGTGATCAAGAAATAAATCTTCTTAAGATAAATTTATTTAAAAATTGTAAAATATGATTTGTTTAGCTATAAATTATTATGTACTAAGGAAAAAAATCCTTATATTTTACTTTTTAAATTTTGGGTATTTTTCTATATTTTTAATACAAAGCTTTTCTTTTAAAGGAAATCAATATAGTCTAAAAATGGGCTACATCATCGAGCCCTCTTAAGGCAACATAATGGTACATTACTCCTGGTTTGATAGAACAAAACGCCTTTATGATCAGAGTTAAACATTTTTTTAAGAAAATGATACAAAAAAGAAATATGTCAACCAAAAAAAAAAGGTAAAACTTGCCAAAAAAATGGAAGTAAATCTCAAATTCTTACCTAAAATATGAATAACAGTCACTGTAGCAGAAAACATGGCACCATGCACTTAACGATAAATGGTCCAAAGCTCGCGCCAACACGACATTTATCTGATCAAATATATGTGGGGGGAAAACTTCCACCAACGCTAAGATAGTATCGACAGTCGGAAAGCATGTCACAGATCTCTGAGAAAGCGCGCTGATTTGACTACTCTATCATTAATTATCGGACGTTTATTCCGGGATACAGCAGAGAGCTAGCTATGAGAGCTTTTAACGTTCCACATATAGATTTTAACCACAACAAAAAAGAATGATGACAAATTGAAAACCAAAAAAAAATTAATAGGTCCAAGAATGTGTTCATCAAATATTTGTATACCACCCTTTCTATATGTAAATTAGATGTGTTTCTACTTTTTTAAAAGTCCGTGCTCTGGTTTTTTTTTTCGTTTTTTTTGTTTTAGCTCTCTCTCTCTCTCTCTCTCTCTCTCTCTCTCTCTCTCTCTCTCTCTCTCTCTCTCTCTCTCTCTCTCTTATTCACTGTATAGAAAGTCTGAAACAGAATAATGCAATACATGTTTATTCAAATTTAAACCTTTTTGTCCGACCTTCAGAGTTTCCTATATGCAAAATGTACAATCTTACTTCTAAATAATGAGATTTTTTGGAATAATATTTGAAGGTTAAGCGTAAGCATTGATACACCTGCAGAAAACGATCTCATTTTATGCAAAAATACGGTTAGCATGAGGATTAGCAAGGTCGTTCGGCTTCTTCCACGTAAAATGGTCATATTTTCCAATCAATCAATTAATCAATGGTGGTTGAAAAGTTTTAATTTCTATATGATCAGAGGCATTGGGAATTATTTTCTTTTAATGCTAATGAGGCTGGATGGTCAAGAAATTGATAATCAAATATTCCCTAAATTTTCAAATACTATAGTATAATCTGCTTAAATACAAACTATATCATTTAGTAAAAATAAAATACCAAATAGCTCTATTGTAGATGAAAATTTCGCTACATTTTTGAACAGAGCTCTTTAAATTCCGTCTAACATTCAAAGTATTTTCCATGTACGTCTTTGATACTCCTTAATGTACGGTAACATTATAACCGGAATACGTCGAAGTTCACCCTGAGTCCTGACGGAAAACAGCCAACATTTTTGTACGTTTTATTTACGAGATTGAAATTTAAATGTACATGTGTAGTCTAGTCCGAAAATGGCCACGGTCAACATATCCTCTTGATATCACTTGATATCACTAACGTGACGTCTACATCATTAAAATTTTATACCATTTCTTTGATAACAAACAATCTTCGAATGGGTGGTAAAGATAAAGAACAGATAAAGCGTACAGGTACACAACAAAGTATCACGTGATTGAGGCCATAGGTGTCCCTCGTGATAACCTGATAAAACCATAAACATTGTATCCCCACTCATTACCTGTGTATTGTCCTCCAAAAAAATGAAATCGATTTTCATATTCGTTTTATTTTGTGCGTCTGGCTGGCAGTCTGTGATGTCACACCTATGTCTGGTCACCCCTATGCAACGAGGAGAAATGGACATCACACACGTGAGTACGAAAAAAAATGAAAACTAGGAAAAATCTTGAACATCGTTACATAGTTCTTTGTAAATGTAGATTTTAACGAAGAAGTGTTATTCAATTATTTTTACATACCCCTAAAAATTAAGAAGAAAAAGACCCCATTCACATGATTCATATTCAATTGTAACTTGTATAGGGCATTTCCGACGGAGCACAGAAAAACGCCTCGAATGTATTACATAGGTGTCCATGACAATTTTTAAAAAAAACCCAGCAACTTGATTTAAATACAGGTTTTTTATATTAATACGTAAAGTTTATGTGTCGTAAAATTTATACAGAGTGGAAGTGCGACCTGTTTCCGGCACGGTGCCCCATGTGGGGGTCAGAATGCAAGCAGTGGTCCATATGAAACATACACCGGGGGTCAGCAGGTCTTCATCAAATGGTTACAGAATTTCAACCACTACGAAATCGGGTTTCCAGGTACATTAATTGTAACCTGTCTAATTACTGCACGATATGCCAAAATGCGCGATATGCAAACTTGCACGATATGAAAAACCTTTGAAAAAATTTTCATAAGCACGCGGTTTGAAATAAAAATCAGTTCACCCTTTTCTTGTTTTAACATGTTTTATTACTAAAGGAATTTCTATAGAAGACAACTTTTTATAAACAGGGTTCATGGACATATCCTTGGCCCCTTACAACTCCGATGATTGGCAGGTGTTGGCCTTTGCTCCGGATGAGTATGTATATAATCAAGATCACCAGCAAAACTATACAGCATTTGTGGTGAGTTGACAAAAATACCCTTCAATATCTTTCAAACAAATTCAGAATTTTTGTAAAAGATAAACATTTGGCTCATAACTCAATGAAGTTTTCTTAAACATCTTTCAAACTAGTCTTTGCAGTTGTATATCCCTTTCAAATTCGACCTCATGATCTGCAGGCATGTAGTCTGATGTCATATCCACTGCACTACGAAGACAGACAAATGGATGATATATTGTTAGAAACAGTTCATATGTAGTCATTAATGTTAATGACGATTTGACACTTGTTGTTGACCAGGTCTTGCCTAACAAAGAATGCGAGCACTGCGTCCTACGGGCACGATACGAGTCTCACAAAGCAGGGGAGCAGACGTTCTATCAGTGCGCCGACATCACCATAAAGAAATCGGAGGATGACGTCAGCAGATCACGTGACCCAGACACCGCTCTTTTACAGCACGCGGAGTATGAGAAGGCCTACAAAAAGTACAACGTCATCACTCAAGGCACCGGAAATGACGTTAATTATGACGTGTCACTGAGAGGGTTCGCTTACTCTCCGTTTGACCAGGACGTGATGTTCATTGTGAATGTAACTCTAGATGGACGAATCCACCCGTTTGGAAAGTTTAACTTCCGCGTCGACTCGGCCAAAAAATATAGGTCAGGGCACGAAAAAGAGGCTACAAAAAAACCACTGGCGTCAGGCTTTGTTCTTGATTCCTTAGTGACTGTTAATTACTGGAATAACTTAGTTGTTATGTACAACACTGAGGGGGACTATGATAAGCCTACCCCCATGCTTGCCGAATTTGACACCCACCAGGGAACAATGCAGACATCTGAGATTGCAGATTTTGACGGAAGTCCGATCAATGCTTTGCTGTCCAATCTTAACGACACTTACTATACCTTCAGCATTGAAAATGCGGGTTCAAAAGGTCATCCTCAAATTAACCCCCTCCCCCTTTATTGAAAAGAAAATCACTGAAAAGTGTATTTTTTAAAAAAAATCAGATGTTCTTACTTGGCATTTTAATGTTTGCGTTTTCATTCGTATTCAGGTTATAATTTCGTTGTTGGGCAGCTTTATTTGATCAAAAACACTCTACCGTATCGGTTCCGGAAGTTGATTTCACGCGGACCGGAACCACTGTATGTCAACTACCAATGGGCAGAGCTGGATGTGGAGCGACAGCAATTGTTTGTCCTGATGGGCAACGAAAACACTCCGAACAAATTGCTCGCAAAGCTCTACACCTACGACCTTAAAAAGATGTAAACTTATACAAAGATAATATCTTTATATTGATCTAAACGTTCATATTTTTAATGTTTTCTGTTAACTGTTGTTTTTTAATAACACTGTTTTGTTAACGTGGTCATGCAAATAATTTTTAATTTCTTCCCTAATGGATATTTCGATTTTTTTTCGATTTTTTCACCAGGGTTCTTTCCAGCGTCGTAGATCTCTCCGTTGAGATGAACGCATACATGAGTTTCCACTATTACAGAAAAACTGGTAAACTTCACGCAATAAGCACATGTTATAGATGCGAAGACCTTCAGATAATTTTTTGAAAAGACAGTTATAATAAAATGAAAAATTCTCCCTCCGAGTATTATATAAATTGTAATTCATATTTTTAGAAATTCTTGTAAAATAGAAATGATATCCTTTCTAGAACGACATTAATTTTGAAATGTAAAACCTTTTATAACGTATTTTACCAAGCCAAACAAGGATACAAAAAACAAGTCACCAGGCATAGTACAAGTAACCTCCCTTGAATTTATGTTAAGGTAGCTCACGTAAACCTTTAAGACAGAACGTCACAAGATTGCGATTCAATTTGGTTGAAGATTTTCAAACATGTAGCTCAGTGGTTAAAGTAATGGGCTTGTGAAACAAAGATCACTAGTTCGAATCATCCCTATAGCTAGCGCTTTTGTTCATATTTATACTGAATTACATTTTTGAAATTTTAGATCAATTTTTAAATTCAAAATTGCATACTTTTTTGCCAATTTGACCTAAAATAATTATATACTTCTTAAACATCATGCTATCTTTCAAAATCAAGTAATTTTAATCTGCTGATTTGAGAAACTATTTCAAGGTGTAGTGAGCCATGCATCTTATTGTTCTATGTATAGTTTTTCGAAGCGGTATGTATGATTGTATACATGTACATTATTTTGATTTGGAAGAGTGCCAATTATATTGTAGGTATGATATACGCGGTGTCCCCTGGGATTTTCTACACTCTCCGGTACCCTCGCTATGATCTTATTGAGGTCAATCCAACAACAGGAAAAGTAACTCGATCAACTAGAATCTCCGATTGGGGTAAATGACGTCATACATTTTATAAATTTATATACTATTAGTGCGTTCAGGAATGAATATTTTTTCTTCATTACCAAAAACATGCGTTTGCTTTTTACACCCTTCAACATCAATTTATGTTTGTCATTACTTTCCGAGCAGAAACAATTCCCTTTGAAATTAAAGCAAATCAATCGTGTGTAAATTGCCATCCATCATGCGAAGGACATCTTTCTACTTACTGAATGTCAAATCACATTACAAAAAAAATTGAAACACTTTTGTCATAGTTCCGAAACAGAAACGTAAATAATGTTTGAACTGAACTACATTTGTTCTTTATGTTTAATTTGACACGACTGAGCAAATTTGTTATCATTATAAAAAAAACAGTTCAAACATTTTCTAACAAAAAACCAACAACAATGTAATATTGGCAATCGGAGTATAACGAATTGCTGAAGCACGGCACATAATAGCCAGCCCATGGTATATAAGCTTATAGTGTTTTAATTAAAAAATTCAATAATTAATACGCAGAAGTAGTTTATTTATGGAAACAGTGATGGCGCACATTTTATTTAAGGTGTGGACCAATATCCCATGTCTACAAAGAAAACTGACCCACGTTTTAAACTAACGTAAACATTTATTATTAAAATATATATTAATATTGTAATTAATATACATACAAGATTTGAACGTTGACACCAAAATTACTAAATTTTCGGAAAGAAAATCCCTGTGTATATTTTTCAAAAGTCTTATAATTATAATACTGTTGACAATTTATTTATTTAAGCATTGAATCATTATTATTAGAAAGATATAGTCTCATAACTGCAGCGATGTGTGCATACAAATTGAGTAACGCGCGCTAGCAGTTATGAGACTATATCTTTCAAATAATAATGATTTAATGCTTATATTTACATTTTTTAAAGTTCTTTCCTTGTCTGCAAATGTTATTTATTGATCAAATTTTCTGTTTTATCCTAAGGGTAAGTTCAAATTAATGGAAGAGCCACTGTA
Organism: Magallana gigas; assembly: GCF_902806645.1. Taxonomy (NCBI): domain Eukaryota; kingdom Metazoa; phylum Mollusca; class Bivalvia; order Ostreida; family Ostreidae; genus Magallana; species Magallana gigas. Next base: position 45,696,690 of record NC_047563.1, read on the forward strand.
ACAGCCGCAAGCGTGAACTTTGATTCTCGCTTGTGACGTTGCGTTTTACAGCGTTCAACGTTTGTGACGTCATAATGAAACTCGTCATTTTAACCTTTGAGTACCTTGTGTGTGTTACAGTCTTATAACTGCAGTATTTTTTCACACACTTAACATGCAAAAATATTTGGAATGTAAATATATGCCTCTAAATGCAACAAGTAGTCAAAGGTCAAATTGACGAGTTTTATTATGACGTCACAAACGTTGAACGCTGTAAACTGCAACGTCACAAGCGAAAATCAAAGTTCACGCTTGTGGCTGTTACTGTGGCTCTTCCATTAACATTAACTTACCCTTAGGATAAGATAGGAATTTTAAGGTATGAATCACATTTGCAGACAAGGCAAGAAGTTAAAAAATGTAAATATAAGCATTAAATCATGATTTTTTGAAGTATTATACACTCTCATAACTGCAGCGGTGTGTGCATACAAATTTTCATAACGCGCTAAAGCGCGTTACTCAATTTGTGTCACTATACACACACCGCTGCAGTTATGAGAGTGTATACTTCAAAAAATCATAATTCAATGCTATTATGACCATCGCATACAATGTACATGTATAATGTATTGTCCATAAAAATCATTTAAAAACATTTACTTTTTATTGAAAAAGGTTATTTTCGGGGGTACTTTGGAGGAGCCGTGTTTGATGGTCTGGACCAAGATACGGGCATTCTGTACCACGTGATGAGTATGCAGGACACTAATGCTGATGTCATCGCTAGTATTGACGTCACCAGCGGGAAAGTGACATTTTCACAGATGACGAATCTTAAGCACGTGCATAACCTTGCACTCACAAACAATAAATTCTTGAAGTCTCGAACTTGAATACGTTCAATAATTTAAATCCAAAAAGGGACGATTTACTCACAAATCCATTATATTAATTGCAAATCTACTGTAACTGTTTCTATTAAGAAAGAGGATTTTCTATTCGTGTCCTCTTTTTTTCAGTGCAAAATGAAAAATGAACGCAATGCAATAACAGAAATGAACATGATTTTTATTCATTTTGGTCGTTGAATACAACATAAATTGTTGAACCCACCATCTTTTTTACACAAAAGCACATTTTACAGTATCTTTAAACCTTCAAATTTCACAATTACAGTCAAAATATTGGTGATTCCACCAATTTCATTCATCGATTATTTCACTTACGAATAAACTTGGTGGGTCTACCAAGAATAATATATTGGCGATTCTATTATTTTGAACAGCATAAAATATCTCACTCAAAGAGGACCCTGGTGGTTCCACCAATTTTATTCATCAAATATCTCACTTACGAATAAACTTGGTGGGTCCACCAATAATAAGATATGCGCGAGTCTATTATTTTGAACAGCATAAAATATTTCATGCATAGAGGATCATGGTGGTTCCACCAACAATCAAGTATGAAATTGTCTGTATACAGTTTTGTATTTCATTCAAAAAATTGGTGAACCCACAAACAAAGCAATAATAGAACAGATGACAAAAATAAAACCCTTTCGAATGCCTAAATATCAACAATTCTGCAAACAATGTTTGGTGGTTCCACCAATAGTCAAAGAGGTTAAATTTTCTAATATATCAATAACTACTACACTGAACAAATTTTAAGAACTTGTCCAAAATGAAAAATGCTGTCATTATTTCAATACTTGGTGGATCCACCAATATAAAATTGTGGAAAATGTGAAATGAAACTAAAGTTCCAAATTGGTGGACTCACCAAGAATTTTAAAAGGTTTATAAATCGCTGTGTTAAATATAGCATTGGTTGGACAACCAACAAACAGGAAAATTTTAGTTTTTATACAAGACAAGAATTTGGTGAATCCACCAGAGAGATCACATTAACGTATTTTTCGTTTTCGCTGATGCAGACTAGTGGAATAAATTTACCTTGTTAGACTCACTAAAACAAGCACTTTCACTTTAAATTTACATATACTTTTTGGATCTACGAAGACTTGTTGACCAAAATAGATTACAAACCTGGTGCATGCACACACACACAAAATAAAATCCCCCAAAAGCACTTTTTTTCACTGTCAAATTCAAATATAGATTTGTCGGAGTCTGCTCTTCCTGTGAGTCAAAAGTTTTCCTTTTTAACGGGATTATCAATGGCAGAACAGAATGATATTATAAAAGATAAAAGCAAAAATTATCATCACTAACTCCTAGGAGCAGCTTATATGGATTTCCACCGATGGTATGTGTTGTAAATAAACTAGTTTTACGAAGTTCTTCTCGTAAAGGGGAACTCGCTGTTGTAATTAGCCTTACGCCCGGACGTAAATGGTAAGAAACCTTATTAACCTGAATAAAGACAAGGTCGAGGATACAATGTACATATGATGTTTATTCCTCTGTGTCCCAAGCGTAAGTGACACAGAATAAAAATGAATATTAATAACAACATATTGACAATTAAATTTCAATTGAACATTATTAAAGAACATGATTAAAATAGACATTAATATAACATCACTGGTCCGCCATTTAAAGAGTGGCGGCCATATTTAAAATCAACTTCCGGTATCAATTCCCGGCCGTTGATTGACAGTATTACAATTTTAAAGTAAAAATATTGACTAAACAAATTTTCAAATACTGAACCCAATATCCAAATTAGTATTAAATTATCATTAAAGTAAGTGAATATGAATCGGATTTACTGTACAAAATTATGTTTAAAATTATCTTAACACCCAAGTTAAAAATGTTATGGAACTTTTACTAATTTCTTAATGTTAAATTAAAGCTATCACTTTAACTTAATTTTTAATAACTTGATTAAATAATAAAAATACCTATAATTCATATAAACAATCTAACTTATAAAACATAAAAATACTGACCTGAATAAAGACAAGGTCGAGGATACAATGTACATATGATGTTTATTCCTCTGTGTCCCAAGCGTAAGTGACGAGAGGGAGACGGGGGAATAAACTTAATCCTCGACCTGTCCTCAGTGAGGTCACTCAAAGGGGGTAATTACAGTGTAATTAACAAATTATTATAATGACTTTATTGAATTTCCTTTGGGGAGCCTCGCGAGGTTAGCGTCCCCTTTTACCTTAATTTTTATTCAATTAGCGGAAGAGTTTCTCACTATCCCTGGCATCTATTGTTATGCGTTAATCCTAAAGTGATAGTAAAATTAACTCAAATACCTACGTACTGACAGTTGAATAGATAGACCGACTTTTGTTTGCATTACTTCTTAACTTGAACATTTGATAATTGCCGATATGTGAGAATGATTTATTCCTAAATAAATTGTTACTAACTTTCTAGATCCGAACAAAAAGGAAACGTGTAAACGTTAATCCGAACCCATGTACATTATTTATGTAGCGCGACGCTTTCTTCTTAATATTTATTTAGCCCACAAATTCTTAACTTTCATTTAACTTAAATCTTAAATTGTAAAATATAAAATAATTAAAACATTTACGAGATATTATAGACTATAAGTAATTATTACGTAAAATATATAAAAATCAAAATGTGCACCGTCACACTACCCCCTTCTTCGCCTAACTTCAGTCCTCTGAAGTTGAGAAAAAAAAAGAAAAAAAAAAAAAAAAAAAATCTATCAAAAACTAAAATAGAAAAATACACAAAAATAATAAGGACAAATTCTAAACCAACACCAAAATCAAAAAAAAACAATTCTAAATGCTATGTAAGCATCAAAAATACACACACAAAAAAAAAAACCATTTACATACACAGAAAAAAAACAAACAAACAAATAATTAAACGAAATAGGAGAACCTGCAGCAAGACAAGCAACACATGCAAATGAAAACATAATACCAGACAAACATAATAAACATGCAATACACATTGAATACACACAATATACGACACGTTTTATCAAAACATAACACTGTCACAACACCACACAGTCACATGTGTAATCCAATTAGTTATGTAAACAGTCCGACACGACTCAGGTGTGCAGGTGGCAAAATCAATCGAATACACAGTTCAGCTCATTCACAGTTCATCGGGAATAGAAATTCGAACAGTTCAGCGGTAAGTTCACACGCAAAACGTTTGTTTGGTTGCCATCTGGCATATGGAGTCCATTGGAAAAGTCCTTATTGACTCAAAGGAACGAACCATTGCGTGCGCGGATTGTCGCTGGTTAGGTCTGTGTGGTATAATACTTGAATAGGTGTCTTCTGTGTGTTGCTGTCTGCCGTTACAACCAGGTCTCCAACATCAGTCTTTTGTATGCTCGGTGACATGAAAAATAAAAGAAAAACGCACAGAACGGGGAAAAAAAAAACCAACATATATACAAGTTAATGTTTTTTGTAAACAGAATTGCAAAGAGCCATGATCAAAATCAAATGAAAACGATTTCAGTCTGATAATGCGTAGTAATAGTTATCATGGATCAGAATCAGATACGCACAAAATGGTTGATTGAGAATTTTACGGAGTTTGTAGGCTTGCCAGTATGACAGAGAAATAGTAGATTTTACTTCAATTTGTTTTTCTGAAAGTTTGTTTTTAATTGCTAAATTATCCCATTGAAGAGTTAACATTGGCCGAAAATATCCCGAAATTTGAATGTTTTCTATCTCCGAAGGAGGCGTAATTTCCCAATAGGATGGACACAGGGACAAGAATGTAATAGGTACCATAGCGCATAGGGATCCTGCCGTAACTTCAAGAACTATTTTGCAATTGTGACGATGTTTTCGCAGATATTTAATGACCATTATAACAATAAACAGGGTTGAAATGGATACTAAGAGGAAAATGCCATGGTCCCAACTCAAAATATCAGAAATATTTGTAGATGTTGCGTCATCTTGTAGTGTATTGTCTGGTCTTATATATCTAAACACTGGAACCGCAGATGATTTGACTGAAGTTGCTTTGGTTAATAATAATGCTGCTGATAGTGCTCTAAACTTATACACTATATAAACAATACCAACAAAAGAACATATTGATAAACACAGTGAAACTATTGTCAAAATATTAAAGGTGTCAAAAATTGATGTTGGTACCGTCAGATCTCCATTGGCTAATGGTTCAGCTAATGACTGAAAAGTGACAGAATCTTGCTTAACAGCTTTGACCATCTTTTTCAAATTCAAGTGCTCTTTTTGATCTTTAGCAAAAATGTTTGACATAGAATGATTATAAATTTGAAATGCAGGAATGTCAATTATAACTTCTTCGGGAAACATAGTATAACCTGAGATAGATTTTATAGACGATGCATTGAAGAACTGCTGTAATAATGCTAAATTTACAGGGTGAAAGTAAGTTGGTTTTAGTTTGGGTCTTGAATTGCATGCAGTTAAACGAGCGGGAAAGTAGAGATTAGAGTAAGTCAAAGAACAATAACATGGAAGTTTAACTAAACAAAACTTGCAACCTGTAATGTTGGCGACTTTATGCTTACAGTTGTATATAATTTCCGGAACATTGTAAACAATAATTGAAGATGTATCTAATTCGATAAATTTAGGACTTAATCGTTCTTGAACAAATCTGAAATTGCATGTTCTGTTGATTGTTTCTATGTTATTGTTGAAAAGCGATATAAGACAAGAGTCGTTGTTAGTAGTCGCAGTCAGTGCATTTGTTAGTAAACAATGCTTGAGTGTGTCACCTGCACATGTGTCAATCATCGATTTACTGACTTCTGTAAAGTAATCTGCTTTGTTAGAAATGGCAATATAATCAGGCAAATTTAGTAATTCTGTCGCATGGTTAGAAGAGGAGTTAATAGGAACTGGAAGGGAAACAACTTTGTACAGGGTAAATGGTAATCTAAAAGTAGATAACGGTATTTTCAAAGTAATAAACAAAGTTGAACGATGTCGTGCAAAGAAAAATTTAGAGTGCGCATAATGAACTTGAGGATCAGTAGATGAAATATAAGTTCGTCTGTAGTTTTTGCTTAGTATTCCCTGAATTTCTCGCAAAGATTTTTGTAAAAGGGCGGGTTTAATAAGTATAGGAGAAAGTTTTCCTTGCACTAAAGTTTCTACACCTAGCTTGAATTGTTCTAACTGAGATTCTAAAGTTTCTGCATCATTAAGTTGGTTAATTAAAAACGTTGATACAGTGTCAATAGCATCATTCAACAACGTAATATCTTTTCGTAATGAATTGCTTAAAGAAATAAGTGCGTCGTGATTTTGCTTTACACCTAGAACCATATTATCGAGTCTACGGGTAACCGTTGCCGTAAAAGACGACAAATGTTTTCCATGTTGAGCTAGCGCTTCGGTAACCTTGTTGACAGTCGATGTGACTCTATTAATATGCTGTGCTAAAACATTAACATCTTCAACTGTTGCTAACCCAAAGACAGATTTATAAATTGTTCCAACAAACCCTAATAATGCTCTGGGCGATTTGCCCGATTTTCGGTCTTGGCGTATTTGAGGAATTAACGTGTACAGTTCTTCAATAGTGGCATTTAGCCTTGCTTGACATCTAATTTTAATTTGGTTCATGGTTTGAACAACTTTATTAAATTGTGTGCAGTTAAAACACTCATTTGCCGATTCAAGTGCCATACTCTTCGGTATGTCAACCGCAAATGTATGCAGCCACATCTCGTTCGAAAATTGTACCTTGGTCTCTTCCTTGAAGATGACCCCATAGTTCAGCCTAATCTTGTTGGAACTTTCCGCAGGTGAAACCAGAGAAGCCACAAGGATGATGAAGAAAATATACCACTGCATTCTGTACTTTGAGGTCTAAAATTAGATATAAATGAAGGATTCTTAATTGTTTGTTAATTTGTGTGTTGGCCACCACACTTAGCACTAATATACGAGAATAATCCCAAAGTTACAAACAATGAAGGATGCTCATTAATAATAAATCTAAGTAAATTTTGAATAAAATACAGAATGCATCTGGTAGAAGTTTCAACTTACCTATGTATGCTTAATTAAAATAGGTTTTATTGCGCTTACGCTTTTTACCTGCCATAGTCCTCGTTGCATGATACTCACGTATGAGTCCTGGGCCAAGGTCTTCTTCCTGTAACCAACTTTTGGCGTATTTACCTTCCCAATCCACTAGGTACTGACGCTTACCTTGTACATATCTAGACTTAACTATCTTTTTGATCGGAAACCAGTCATTGCTAGGATTGCTCGGCGCCGCGGTTTGCTGCATGTTTGCATTTTCGGCCGTGTGAGGAAAATCGGTAACAGTGTTATTGGGCGCAAGGGGCTTACCGGTTTGATTTTGCAATTGATTATCTTGTTCGGCACGCTCATTGTCATTCTTACCTGCATCTAGATTTTGATCCTCAACAGGCTGCAGTCGTCTATCTTGTGGATCGTGGTACGCTTTTAAACGATTTGCATGAATAGACGCTTTTAGAAGTTTGTTGTCTGAACACTTTCGTAAACCGTATGTGTTGTTACCTGTAATTTTCACGATGTAGTAAGGTCCTTCCCATTTTGCATGTAGCTTTTTGGAAAAACCCACCGGCGTCTTTTCAACTTTAACGAGGACTTGTTGGAGCATGCGAAAAGATGGTTCTTTGGATTTTACATTGTTAGTAGCTGTTGTTTGTTCCCGTTTTTGAGAAACGTTTTGTTTTGCTGTGTCCTCAACCATTTTTAACTCATCAAGAAGTGCGTCAAAGTGTTGTTTTGCATCCTTACCCATCGTTTCCTTGGGAATAATTTGTGTGTCGAAAGCCAGATTCATCTCCTTACCAAAAAGCATCTTGTAAGGCGAGTACTGCGTAGACTCGGTGCATGGTGACCTTCTCAGAGACATCAGAACACTTGGTAAAAGTTTAGGCCAGTTGTTTTGTTCTTTATCAATGTAGGCTCTGAGACACTGTGAGATGACAGAGTTATACCTTTCTACTGGAGAGTTGGACTGCGGATGATAAGGACTTGTAGCTATCTTCTTGATCTTGAAAAATTCACACAAAGCACTTACCAACTTAGACATAAAGTTCTTTCCTCTATCTGACACTAAGGTTACTGGTGCTCCGTACCTCGAAAATATTTCTGCATACAAGATCCAGGCTACTTCAGAGGCTTCCTGTGTTTTGGTTGGAAATGCTTCAATCCATTTGGACAGACTGTCGGTAACCACAAGTACATGTTGATATCCTTCAGTTGTTTTGTTGAACGATAGGAAGTCTATGTGCCAAGTCTCTAATGTGTCCGATATCGGTAGTGGTTGTAGAGGTGCGTTCAGGTGGTTGGTTGGTCGTTTGATTCGTTGGCATACGTCGCAGGATGAGATATAATCATGTACATCTTGATACATACCGTGCCAGAAGTACTTTTGTTGTAGGGCTCTGTGTGTTCTTGTTATTCCCAAGTGACATCCTCCAGCTAGGTTGTCGTGGTAGGCTTGTAGGGCAGCTGTACGCAAGGTCTCAGGCAGCCATAACTGTTTAATTGATTTGCTAGTATCAGTTTTACCTTTTGTTCTTGGCTCATAAAAGTGGTAGAGAACGTTATTCTCAAGTACAAAGTAGTTCTCCATGTAGAGTATGGTTTTAGCCAACTTCTCATCATCCGGTAATTCCTGCGTTTCTAGGTATTTGATTAGATGTTGCATCTTTGACTCACCAACTCGTTGTAGTTGACCAATCTCACAAAAATCTGGCAAACTTGGTTGTGGTTCTGCATCCACCAGGTGAACAGAGGGGTTCTCCTCGTACGTAAAAACAGTTTGATACGTATCATCAGAAAGTGGCAAACTTTTGTCAACAACGCTTACTTGTACTTCTGGTCTGTCATCCTTCGTGTTGTCGTCTGCATTGTGATCACTGGAATATGGTCGTCTGGACATGGCGTCTGCATTTTGATTGGTAACGTGTTGGCTTGTTGGAGGTTTTATGAGGCTGGGTCCAACAACAAGAGAATAAGCTCACGGTTGGCCCCCTGTACGAGAGAGAGCGCTCCGTAATATTAGTCACCGTCACTATTATCATTTCAATAATTGTGTTGATTATTCTCGTAGAAAATCACCGACACTACTCTCTGGTCATATTTTAAAAAGTTTACAAATTATCGACATACGCATACTTTGTCTATCCTCCTCAGGCATCTAGATGGAGGTGGTGCCACAGGGATTTTATGTATAAACCAACACAGCAATCTGTAAAAGAAGTGCAAAACTGGATAATTATGAAAATGAAAAGAAATCATCAACTTTTTTTTGATATGATTAACTTTCACAAAGATGATTTTACTTGATTTTGTCAGTGCAGAGTAAATGAAAGAAAATATTGTCACATTAAGTCCATGTTGGGGTCATGCGTTGAAGTTTAGAATAATCAATATAATGTTGATATCACGAACAAAGTTCCAAAAAGAAAACCAAGTACTCAGTTTCAGTTTAGTATCTAAATAATGACGCAATAATCAATATGTTGTCAATAAATGTTGAAAAAGTACAAGTCTCTCATGATAGTAAATAATATTTTCTAGTTTGTTTGCTGCCAAGATAGTTTTTCATATGTATTGTTTCATGAAGATGGCTATAGAATACATGTTTTAACTAAACAACCCCTCAATTATCCAGGGGCCGGAGAACAATAATTATACCGGATTAAATGAAAAATAAAAATAAAAATTTGTAAACAAAACTCGAGCCTTGTTATTGTTTACATGTGTGTTATATTTATATATGCTTCAATCTAATGTTACTTTTTGTTGTTGATAAAATTATTTATGAGCACATTGAATGAGTTTATCTTGTTTCCACAGGTTATTTTGTCAAAGAAAATGTAATTTCTTTACTTTACAAAAATTACATTATTTGTAAGCAAATATAAGACTCGAGCTTTGTTTACATATCAACGATTTCTTTCCTCTGTATCTCGCTTGTAACGTGACTTCTAACATTCAAATCTGGGTAAATCTTTTAAAGTAGACAACACAAATAATTTATACATACAATAAAACTTTCATCTGAAATCGTCTCTAAATCCCTTTAAAGTATTCTGTACTTACATGGGTGTAGTCTAATTGTTGAAACCATATTAAATTGTATACTTGTACTTTATAGAATATATAGGATTATGGTGAAAGAGTGATCTATGTTTGATCAAGGGCAGATAAGCAAAAAATCTCCTTTTTTTTCAAAAGTTGTAAGGAAAAAACATAGTTAGAGCTTAATGTATCAGTCTAAAATCAGAATTCATGTTGGAAATTGACTAGACTTCTTAAAAATTGAAATAAACGCAGGAGAAGCGACCAAAAAGGGCCCAAATCCTGCCGCTAAGTGCAGTCATCCTTTAATGCAATTTATAGCTATGTAGACCCTTAGTGATCTATAAAAAATCACAAACTGCACGAAATAATCATGGACATATACATCTTGCTGTTTTATATGCATTGTAATTTAGATAATTTTTAACAATCCTTTTATCAAGAAAGAAAGATGTAAAAATAAACGAGGGTATGCTTTATTTGATGATTCATACAGGTAATATGAAGGAAGCGAAAATTGCAGAAAAAATTACATAACCCGAAAACGCGGATTCTGGCCACACCCTGTGATAAGAAACCATACCCTGTTGTTGTTGAATTAAAAATTTTCGACTTTACAGTCTTTCTTAAAATTCTTTCAGTTTCAGTAGAGATAAATAAGAAGAGTTTCAACCATTTTACGTGTATATTAATAGTGTATGACCATATTGGCCTACTGAGTGTATCAGGTGACAAAACAAAATCATATTTGCGCGTATGTTAATTTAAATCTGTTAAAGAAAGTAGGCGCTTAAGATATACATTCGGCGGGAATCTAGGCGCACACGGAGAATGAAAATTCCATCGATCAATTTAGCACATTTTCGAATTATAACGGTAATTTGGTTTTTGTTGAATGTGAAATGGGTAGAAAATTTTTGTAATGCAAAGATTGTATCAAAATATGGGTCTATAATCTGTCCCAAGTTATTGCATCCATCACTTTTTGATGATTTTAAAACAAACCCACATATCTGTGAAAGAAATGCTGTTGAAATCGATAAAAGGAAACATGTCCAAGATATCTTCATTGACAAATTATCATTTTTCACTCATAAAAGTTCACAGGAACGAAAACTTTCTAATTTGGGATGTGTATCGGTTAAGGGGGCGTTTCAAAACAAATAATCTGGACATTATTTATATTTGTGGATGAACGTAGTTTGGAATCGGAGGTATTTATGATTATCGAAACATCAAGCGAAAAGTGGTGGAAGCAAAAACTCGGGAGAGAGTATAAATATAGCAACACGATGCAATTCATGCTAAATCCTACTTATTTATTGTTGTCTTTGAATGATTTTGTCGTCTCTGGGTCTTCTTTATTAGTTATAATAGTTATAGTTGTTTACGTGCTAAAACGTTGCAATCTACGTGTCTTAATAGCTAAAGCTAATTTTTGAACTGATTAATCTTACTTTCACAAGGTCTGTGGATATGATTAGTACCCTCGATATCTCCAGACAAGTTTTTGCTTTAAAAGCCTCGTAATATTTCTAAAAACCATCAACTGACCTCTGAAAAAAAGTAAGCTTAATTCACGTGCTGATCAAGTGTCGTCATTTATACGTGTTAACAAACTACAATACTTCACTTACATGTAAGTTATATTGGCTAAGCGAAAATAGTGGTTAAAATATAATGATGTAGTTTGAATGATTCCTGTCTTCTTTAGTATTTTCCCATCATTTTCCTGATTATTTTTGTTCCAAAGTATAGTAAATGAGAAAATTTTTTTAGGCATTTTATATTTATATTTTAAATTTAAATTTGAATAAATCTTATTTTTAGAATTAAACTTCATATTCATTAAAACTTTTATCTCCTTTTTGATAACGTGTTAGATCCCACAAGTGACATCCAGACGCTGAAATTATTCAATTATGTTTGAAGAAATTAGGTAGCCAGGTAAGAATGGTATACCAAGGAAAGTATATCGCTGAATCTATTTTTTGATATCATAAATATCTAACCCAACCCATTAATTACGTCAGGCGAAGGAATAGATTAGTGCACCTTCCTTTACACAGTCACTGAAGAATTTGCACCTTCTCGTTCTTTTCTCTTTGAAAAAAGGTGGTTTTTGAAACATTATTATGTCATCTATAGGTCTAGTATCTATTTCGTGCGTGTTAAAGACTTACATTAAAAACAAATTAAACCAAAAACACTGAATATTTAAAAACCATTATGACAGCAGTTACAGGCACGTAGCATCGTTTTAGAAAGTGTGTTGGGGCAAACTCATCCAAAAAAATTTGACAAGCGAAAAAAAGGAACTTTCAAAATCATAAAAATCCTTATCCGTGGGAAGGGGGGGGGGGGGTCCGAATATTGCATATCTATTTGTAACTTCATATAACATCAACTTCCTTTCAATTCATTTTTTTACATTCTCCAAAAAAAAAGGGGGGGCTCCATTTTAATTTTCCTCTTAATATGTAGATTTTTAAAAAAATGTTTACTGCGCAAAAAAAAGGGGGGGGGGATTTTGCCCCCTCACCCTTACCCTACCCCACGCCCGATGCTACGTGCCTAATTTAAGTTACATGTACAAGGTACTAGTATGCATATAATGCCAAGTTATGCTTGATAACAGAAAAAAAGGAAAGGCCAGGTCAATGATGCTGATATATCTGTTGCATTTGTAATGTTTACATCCATAACTTTAGCAATCGTCATAACTTTGCGCATTTTTTCTGCAGCTAATTGTGAACACGGTTAAGTAACATATTCACAATATTTCCGAGTATTCATGTTGATGTATAATGTATGACTTACCATAACTAGGCCGACTTAATTTGTTGTCTTTATTTCTTTTTTTTCTTTCTTCATTTATCCAACCATCGGCATCCATATAATTCTTTTCTTCTCTTTCACACACAATATCCAATATTTCGGTCATTATTCAAACAGATGAATTATTATATTTCGTGATAATTCAAAATTCCGTTGTTGTTAATCCGTATGTCCTAGTTTAAAATGTTGATCATTCGTACTGTAAACTGTTCTGTGCATGCCCCATTCACCCAGCCTTCCATTGGTAGATCCTATAATGTTTCAGAGGAAGGCACAGCAGGAAGTCTTTAAGCAACCGTTACCGTTATTTGTTGACTGCCGTCCATTTCAAATTCAAAATAAATAAAATACTATATCTTGGTACATTTAACTGTTTTTATTTGTTGAATAGTGCTAAAATTAAGCGCAATTAATGTTTTTCAATTATGCGATCACTTTGTTCCTATTTTACAAGTTTTTCCGACCCACTTTTTTCAACCACGTAAGTCCATAATACATCTACTCATAAAGTACATGTAACCTTAAAGGTAAATTTGATAATCCTAATCTAAGATTAAATCGATACAAACAATTAATTGTCATAAATTTTTATAAACACTCTACTCCTAAAATAAACAGAGAATTTTATATGATCAATACTCTCTCTCTCTCTCTCTCTCTCTCTCTCTCTCTCTCTCTCTCTCTCTCTCTCTCTCTCTCTTTCTCTCTCTGTGCAAAGTATCTATGCACCTTTTTCTTTCTTCAGCTCTTTCTCCGATCTTGCTGACTTTGACATGAGTCAATGTGGGAATTTTACGACATCCGAGAGAAGTGAAGAATTCTCTCTCTCTCTCTCTCTCTCTCTCTCTCTCTCTCTCTCTCTCTCTCTCTCTCTCCGGGGAGGGTTAACTATTACCATGACCTACATACAGACTCTGTCTAATGTTCGGCCGCCCCGATTACGACACCGAGTGCTGATTTTGAAGCGGGGAATTTTATCGGATAAAGTTCGATTTCTCCGCTTCACAGGCGGGCCCGATTTTTAGAGTAGTTTTTTTGTTGTTAAAATAAATTTCGTTACCGTCCAAATGAAAACTTGTGAAATAGAAAAACTGAGGATGGGATGTATTGTTTGATGATGAAGAGTTTGGGGAACAAAGTCATCATAGCGTACATAAGTTGCTTTGAAAGCTTATCATGAATTACGTGTCTGGTAACTGGAATGGGTTCTTTCATATTAATCGGATTGTTCATCTATTTTGAGTACAAAATATCATAACAAAGAGACATGTTTAGAAGGGCATTGTTTAAATTAACATTTTTTTTTGTATTTATTTGAATTAATCAGTTAGCAATATTTAAGCGTTCCTTTGCTTTTTGTTAAGACATTCATATCACATTGCTGAAAAATGCCACTTAAGAAAACATAAGCACGTATTTAACCAAAATATACATGTATACTTAGTATTCTTAGAACTTTCTTCAAATATCATTAAAAAAATTAAGGTGGATTTAGGTCATATAATATATTTCAAATTGTAAACACACAAGATAAGGTCGCTAGAATATAGAGGATATTTTGAATCGTGATAAGGACACAGAAAACGCGGTTCCGCTTGTCCTGCACAAGGTCAGCAACGTTTATCCTCCTGCTGGTGTGAAGACCCGGCGAATTCAACAGAACGTAGCCTCCCGCTGTGCCGACCAAGAAAGTGATCTTACAAGTGTTTGTAACTATTTGATCAAAGACCTCCCTCTTTGTCGAGCTTCTAGCACGGAAGTATTTTGAAATTCTCAGATATTGCTGAATTTTACGTAATTTATACGTTGCAATGATTGATTTTCTAATGAAACATGCCCCTGGAAAGTAACTTATAACTCAATGAATATAAATATATATCTTTTTAGTTGAATACATGTAATTGTCAAAAATTAGAAGCAATTATTAAAAAGTCTTTACGGAAAAAAGGTATGTACCTTAATTACAAAACTACGATTGAGATGAACAGAATGAGCACCCACAGGAATGTTAATGAAGCTATATATCTTATAGATAAGAAACTTTCGAGAGGCGGGTATGACGCATATTACATGAAGGTCCATTTGTGTATTCTTAGGACAACTTCTCATACATATGTACATGAATGATGTACTTGTTTCCTTTTTATTTATTCTCTGTCGCATCAAATCCAACAGTTTCTTCACGCTGCGATAAGTAAAATATCAAATTTGAGAATAAATCATTGGATAAATTTTTATTCATTTAATGAAATTGATGTTTATTTAAGATATGTATTAAACGGATACATAATGTCCGTTTCCCGTGCAAAAACAAAGAATTGTCTCTGATGCTTTTAATAAAAAATCGCACACATGGACATTCTGTCCGCCGCCACTGTATTTTTCAGGGTTACACGTATGTCTGCCGGTGGACATAACGTATCGATTTGTTTTTTAGAAAAAAGGCGGGCATTTTGTAACGACGAACATAATGTGACGGCGGACAAAACGTGACTGTCCCACCTCATGTTTTTATAAGACAGAATACATTGCATTTAAAAGTGTAGTCTGCCTCCAAAAGATAGTCTTATAGGTTGATATAGAGTGGTGTTATAGTAGTATGCCCCCTCCCCCCTCCCAATTCATCCGAGCTTGCAGTACATGTGTACATGAACAGTATGTAGTATTGAATTAGACCCCCCCCCCCCCCCCCCCTCCTCGAGAATATAGGAATGTACCAGTATGATATACAACGCATTTTCCTACCGTTGCCACCCCAAATGTTTAGTTCTATATACGTGCACATTTATCACATACATGTACATGTGTATTTCCCTTTTTAAAACAAAATAAAATCCTGCATTCGAGCCTGAATATTGAGAGAGAGAGAGAGAGAGAGAGAGAGAGAGAGAGAGAGAGAGAGAGAGAGAGTTTTTACATAATTTGGTTAATTTCTCTGCTAGTTAATTAACTGTGTGACGTGCTGATCATTTATCTATACTTATTAAGACATTTTGCCAATAGCCCAAAAAATACCAACACCAGTGGCCATTTTCATGGAAGTATCTTAAAACCTATCTTGCGACATGGTCTAGATGTAGGATATGTCTTGAAACATATCTTATGCCCACTCTAAGACGAATCATAAGAAGTAAACCGAAGCTGTCTTACGTATACTAAATTAATTATTCTTAGATTGACTGAATTTCCTATTAAGTGAATATTAAGAAATTTTATTTTCAAAGATTTCTTATGTGTTATTTTATTCACCAATGACGATTAGATCTGAACCATTTTAACAACAGCTTGGACTTTGGGTAGTTGTGTCAAACGATAATGTGACGTAGGCCTGTTTATTTCATTGTAGGGCTCTTTGAAATCGACAAGGTTTGTCTGGCTTTTCAGCTAAGACTACGCGATCGGTGTGTATTTTGCTTGAAACCAGTGCCATTTTTGGGAGTTGATTTTAATCAACTATCCTATGCAGTTACTCTAGATCTGGCAAACCGAAAGTGAAACAGTGTTTGGACCTAAGCACAAATCATCACCGATGACAAGACTTAGATCTTGAAAATAACAGATAAATTCGGTGTACTGTATGCTAAACCATTAATATTCAAGTTCAAGGAAACATATTAATAAATACCCTGAAAATAGTATGATTTTAAATAATACAAACAATTTAGATATTTTTGTAGTCGAATGTATTCCTACGCCAGAGTTCAATTTAGTCTCGTTCAACCGGCTGTATCCGTAAATTTCCGACAGAGAGTTTCTCTTGGTAAACGGAGAGTAAGGGAGACAGCCGAGCGTCTAATTGAACGAGACAATATTATATAATTATCAATATCTAATATTCATAATATTATCTAATAAATATTTAATATTAATTGGATCCAGACGTGTACAATTTTTTGAAATATTTCGATACATGATTCTTGTCGGAAAAGTTCGAGAATTCATATTTTAAAAATTCAAATACAGATTAGAAACTACTTGCTATGCAAAATAACATATCGTTGATTTAAAAATTAATAATAATTGATAAAATCAACTCCCGTCAGTACTTCAGTACTTTGATTTAACTTGTTTTAACGCAAGAAATAGATAGTTTTGTCCTACTGAAACGCGGGTATGATAAGGCAACTCACAGCGATCAAATTCCTCTGATCGATATGACGTCACAATAAGCAGCATGATGTCATATTTTACTCAGAAACATGTCGATTTTAACTTTATCTCTGGTTTAAATTATAAAAACTACAGACATAAAATATCACCAGAAACTCTTCTAACTGAATATATCTTCGATTTCTCTCTATTACGTATAATTATTATTGATGACGTCACAAGCATGTTTAAAAGAAAAGATCATGTCGGGAGACAAATTATCGAAATGCAGTGTAAACAATGCCGAAATAAGACTTATTTAATACAGATACCTAAGATTTAGATGAGTGTCAGTTAGAATATAATCAGGATAATACAGGCATGGATATTTTGTTTAATCAGCGAGTGTTATAAGGTAAGCGGATCGACATTTATATGACTTGACCAGCCTTTCCTCTGTCAGTGTGTACAAAAAATGGCAAAAGTGTAACACTACCCCGGATATTAGGAAAGATGATTTTGGTAAATATCAACGGTATATGACCTAAACTACCTGAAAAGTGTTGCTAGAATCCTGTGCTTTGTTGTTTTAAACGAAAAATACGTAGTATTTTCAATGAAATTTTAGAAGTTGAGAGGGTTTCCGATAAATATTTACAATATTTATTTTATGCGATGTACAATAGGATTCTAGCAGTAATACTAATAAACAATGAACTTCGGGGTAGTGTTACACTTTTTGATTTTTTGTTAAGGTTAAAAAGTGATCTATTTTTTAACTGTCACGTGATACCATGGCACGGCAGCTTCAAAGACTGAGTCGATTCCGAAGTAGAAAAATAATATCTTGGTGAACTCTTTCACTTGGTATTAATATCCCGCGCTGTTTTCATAAAAATAAACATTTTTTAAATTGATCATAATTTTGACGGTCGTTAAACTCTGAGTTGCCTTAACCTACCCGCGAAGTCCAAGACCTTCATTGCGTGGACCCTGAGGTCCACGCAGAAAATATATAACCGAGATTAAACCGGATGCTATGGGGAAAATTCAGCCTGCGCATGAGCTAGCCTGGTTCCTGTACATAATAGGTAGCTCAGGGAACCAGGCAAGCACACGTTTATCTGAATCGGGATCGGGATTACATGCAATATGCACACAAATAAGTTCAAAGGTGCTGTAATTGTAAAGTTGTCGGTAAACAGTACAGAAACAAAGTATTCCTTTCAAAGAAATGATCGGCATATGATATGAACTGTCAGTATTTTGAAATAAGTTAATGTTATGCCGAAACTACAACATGCATCAAATAACATATTTGCAATATTTTGTTGTTTTCCGAATAAACACGCAACTTAACTTTACTTTTATAGGTATCACAACACTATTTTTTCGAAGGTTCACGTCAAAACATGGCTGAGTGAAAATAATTCCCGAATTCCCCTTCGTTTTTAGGAGTTTTTTTATGAGATAAAAAACAACATGTAAAATGCCTGATTTTCCCACCTTTGTAAAAATACGAGGTCACTTGAATTTTTGATGCCAGTTGTTTAGGCAGGGGTGTGAAAGGGCTCGGACATGATTTTCAAGCACATGTGTAACTTTGATGTAAACAAACTCTCGTGCCTTTGTGGATGGCTGTGTGTTTTGTGCTACTAAGTGGTTAGGAACAATTGTTTTAAAAGTTGTAAAGAGGAATTTACCCAGAAGTTTGTTTTAAACTTGCTACCCGTATCTAAAGTTGCGTAATTTTGGTAAGAATATATAGTAAAAATTAATAGTGTTGTGCAACCTGAATAGTAGGCGATGCTAGAGTACTTCCCGATTAAAAATTTTAAGCATTTAAGTATGATTGAATAATTACATGTATGTCACTGTATAAAAGTTTAAATCTCAAGAAAAATGCATCAAAATATGAAATTGATTTACACAAAGCTGTCACTGCATAGTTAACAAAGTAGTGTAAATCGTAATGTGTGCGCAAATACTGTAAACCTACTATTATTGGCGACGACTTTATTTTGCGATTTACTTCTGATAAATTGGTTCGCTACGACTAATGTTCGCGGCCAAGCCTTCTCCATACCAGTTTTACTATAACAACCATACGACAACGAATGGTTCGCTGCGAGAAATATTCGCGACAACGAGGCCCTCACGAACCTCGCGGAAATTTTTTGCAAGCGAATAAAAGTTGGTTAACAGTAGTAGAATTCACCGAATGCCTGATACTATACATGCAAACTTCATTAATAGATATATCATAATTATCTTAGAAGTATGAACCCTTTAAATTCTGAGATAAAATGCCAGGGCTATACATATACGTACATTTGTAATACAACGTACAAATTTAGTGGTTAAAAGCAGAGGGCTAGAGTGGATGGAATCTCTGATAATCTTAAGGCTTTCACGTTTTCGTTGGAAACACATGCAAATAGTCCACGTATTGTATTCCTTTTTTTAAATGACAGCAACTTGTTTATTAACTTGTTTAGCTTGGTTTTTGATCATTCATTACATTTACACCGTTTATATACGTTTAGTAAAATGTGTGCCGTATATATTTTTATCATCGCCAATTTTAAATATCAGTGAGCCATGGTCAACTTACTTAGAATCAAATTCAAACATCCTAAAAGGTAATGGTACAATATCGAACTCATGTAACTCTAGCGTGAGGATGGGAGGGGACAGGGGTTTTCAAAGCAGAAAAATAGGAATGGTCTCTGCATAGTGGAAACTTTAAATTCTTCACGTGAATCTGATATTTTAAAATCATACTTGTTTCTTGCATTTCTTACCCAGGTAAATGTAGACAATGGTGTGTGCATGCATATATACATGTATATATGAATACATGTCATAATACTTATCAAGTTTTCATCAAATTTAAATTGCGTGTATTGTTTTCTCACACCATAAGATTATTTGGATCTATAAATGTTATTTTCAATGAGATATAATTTGCCACACATTAGTTTTTTTTAATGGAAATTGCAAAAAGCTCACTTAGATCTACTTGTAAATATTAGACGGGTAATCTTCTTAAAATTTAGAAAACGGATTTTGTACTCAATGTATGTAACACAAGTCATGCGTGGATTTGGGAGAATGAATTTATTCCGAATAAAATCACATAGTAAAGTTACTGAAACTAGCGCTCGGAACCCCCACCCACCTTTTGCCGACATGCAAATATAGATAAGATAAAAAAATGTCCTTTTTTACAGACCCTGAAACGTTCTACTTTTTATTTTTTCGAGCGCTCACCGTGCGCTCATAGTGCGCTCACTGTGGGTTCACTTGCGCTCTCCGCTCCGCTCCGTTCGCGCTCATCGTTCACAAAGCTCTCACCGTGCGTTCATTGTGCGTTCACCGTTCGTTCAGCGTTCACTTATCAGTCATTCAGAACTCCAAAATGAAAGAATCGGTCTTTGCGGGACACAGCAAAATGAGAAAAGAACTCGTGCGTAAAGGTGGAAGAAAACTTACATGTATATTACTCACAAAACATCACTTTAAATAAGACTTTAATCCGCAGAATCTAAAATACACATTCTTAAGCAGGTCCGTCTTTGGTTGTTTTTGTATGACTTCATACAGCGATAAATTACCACAATTAGACAGTTAGTACATTACTGGATTAGTCGTTGATAGTCGTTGATAAAATCATTATATAGTCTTAAATTTGGTTTAATTTAAATGTTATAAATGTTATTCCTAAGTATGAATGGTATGGTATAAGATGGAATAGAATAAATTTTATTTGCAGATTATTGGATAGGATAGCCATGTTTTGTCAATATTTACGATAGCAGCACTGTACATTTAGTTAATCAGCTGTTTATCAGTTAAACTGTTTTGGGGGGTGTCGAATCAATGATTTTTCCTAAATTTACATATAAAAAATAAAAATTTTGGACAAAGAGTAGAATTGAAAATTAGGAAATGAACAGTAAAATCCACGGATTAGGATTTTCATGATTATGGAAAGGTGTCTTATTCTTTTTTCCTTCCGTTTTTTTTTCTTTTGGGGGTGGAGGGCATGTCAAGATTTTTTGGATGAGTCTGCCCAACCCCCTCCCCCCCCCCACACTTTCAAAAACGATGCTACGTTTCTGTTAGTTCTTTTCTCTATTTTAAACTGGTGAGAATCATATCCTCAGTACTCTTTGCTGGTGTGGAAAACATTAACCTGTTTAATAGGTTCTATTTGTGGATACTGTCCTTTACAAAAAAAAGGTCGATGGGAATCAATTAAAATGAAAGATTTTCATTATCAGGATCACGATTGTTTCTCGAAACTTCTTTACAATTGCTTTTAAATCTGGCATACATGTCAAAAGGATTTAGTTTTACATAAAGCACAGGATCCATTATTTCTGCCAAAATGTCCCTTTTGTCCATAAAAAAAAGTTGCGTGCGCGGTAATGCATCTACATTTAGCAACCTAAAGCACACCGGTGCTGAAAACTGCCACTGTAATTGAGTTGGAACTGTATGTAAGTCTATGTTTAAGCTGCGGGTCCTGATGCATGTAAGTTGAAGTTAAGGGAAACTCGATTGACCGGAATGGGCGTGAATAGTATACCCGGTACACATATCTGCACCAATAATCCGTTCCGGAATTTCTTTAACATTTGCTAGTAATGCCCAGAGCATGCAGAAAGAATTCATTTGGACGATTATCGACATAAAATTACATGCAGCACCACCAATTAGGACCACTGTACAACTCGATCGATCCGGCTGTACCCGATTGACACGCGATCGGATTGTGGTCCTTTAAATGTTAATTCACCGAGTGATTAGCGCTTCATCATTTATCATAGATCTGAGATACATTTTGATATCAGGACGACTGTCCGATTCCGGCTGATGTACATAAGAGTTTCAACAATTTTTTAAACAAACAACTACATGTATATGTACATGTAACATGTGAAAAATGACAAATGGATAATAAATGTAGAACAGACTATGGAAGCTACGTAAATCCCATTGTGAAATATACATGTAGCAAATAAACCCCCTTTGAACAACATGCAATATAAAGACGACAAGTGAGGAAATCCAATTTTTGTTCACTAGCATAATTGGTATATTTCCCGTTCGTTAAAATAGTTTCCTGTGCATACATAGATCGTTGAACTTCTTCATAAAGAAACGCAGTTGATCCCCCCCCCCTCTCTCTCTCTCAAATATAATTAAACATGATAAATTAAGTTACTAATAGGTAAATAATAAAACACAAAAAATATCTTAGGATATTTCATCGGACTTCATGACCTCATGTAAATGGGTAAATTACAAACCCTTGTTTCATTTATTCACACCTAAGCCGATACCCCATCCCTTGCACCCGCGCTAAGGTGTTACACGTACGTGTGGATACACCTGTGTATATACATGTATATGTGTTTTACTATGATGAAAATATTGTTTGTTGTGATCCCATATACAATAAATTGTAATTGAATGAAAAGAATTTTGCGAACGCGATTAACTTCATGTAATTTCTTTTTAACTGACCTTGAAAAAAAGTTATTCAGATTTAGCAAATCAATTTAACCCTAACCGTAATCCTGACTCTGGGGAAGTTTGCCTCAGTCTGGACGGACCGGGAACACAAAGACAGTGCTGTTTTGGGCCCGGCTCCGGGTGCGGTACCCCCCTCCGAAGCGAACACAGAACGTACCCGTTGACGCCCGACTCCGCATGGGCTCTGTGGTGATGCTCGTCTTGTCCGAGCCGGCGCTACGGATACGACGGAGGAAGAAGGGCCTGTCCGCAGAGGCTTTGCGGTTATGGTCCAGCAAGTCTGCTCCGGTTCTCGTAGCGATGACTTACTCGCAGCACGGATCCACAGACCCATCGGACGAAATGACAATACCCGGCGCTCGGTGGGAAGATACATGAACATGA
Source organism: Magallana gigas (assembly GCF_902806645.1). Classification (NCBI taxonomy): domain Eukaryota; kingdom Metazoa; phylum Mollusca; class Bivalvia; order Ostreida; family Ostreidae; genus Magallana; species Magallana gigas. The sequence goes on from NC_047563.1 coordinate 45,719,560, forward strand.
ATCAAGCAGGGGCCTTCCACGTGAAGTGGATAAATCGCATTTTATCCGTTGAAATTCTGCTTTTACCTCAATATCTGCACTCGATGTCAAAATTCGGAGCCCGCCTGTGACGTGGAGAAATCGCACTTTCCCTGATGAAATTCTCCACTACATAATCGGCACTCGTCAAAATCAGGGGGACCAAGCAGATGACAGAAGCGATTTCCCTGTGTCAGCATGGTCGGTCAGGATTAGGGTTAACCATCACCCAGAGAGAGAGAGAGAGAGAGAGAGAGAGAGAGAGAGAGAGAGAGAGAGAGAGAGTTCAAATGAGGCAATTACATGTCGTAAGATCCTCACATAGACATATCAAAATCTGTAAGTTTTGGGAGAGATAAAGAATGAAAAAAGAAAGAGGCAGATATTTGTCGAGTAAGAACAGCTTTATAATTCAGAAAGGGTGGCTCACGCGATAACCACTGAGACTTCAAATAAATATTTCTTAGAATACGTTTTTGCTATTTTGTAGCTTGATTTAAGGGAAATAAAATACATTTGCAAATATTTATACTTACATATAATTAATGATTAATAGTTTTATTTCTTAACAACATCAGAGAAAACATTTTCCTTGAACTGTTCCCCACATGCATAAATTTACGATGTCTCGTTTACAAACATGCCTGCATCAATTATTGTATAACGTCTGTCTAACGATTGAGGGTATTTTTCCACTTGATGTCATTTTACTCGTATGAGGACTTTCTTTGTTGCTTGACTATTTGATAACAAAATTCATTTCTAAGCTATTATGTTGATTTTTATATCGCCTTAAGATCTGTTTAAAGATCATTACAAAAGTTGTTATCTTTGCGTCGCCTTAAACGCTGACGTCGCCATTTACTACGAAATGAAACAATTTTTTATTGGTTAAAAAAATGAGTCTGAACAAATTTTATCCCTTTTTAAGTTTCTTTAAATCATTTAATTCGAAAAGTACTTTTCGTCACGATATTCATTTCTTTATGCTGATTTTAACTTTTCATTTTTTATTTTCATAATCATATGAGTAACGCTACTTATCTACGCAATTTTTGGACAATCCTCGTACATGTATAACGCTGTGAGTTAGTTTTTGATATGAAAGAATTACTATGTGAACAACCCTATAAGCCTTGCAAAGTTTTACAAACCCGTGAGTCAAATTTCTTGACTTATCTTATGGCTGTATGCTTACAAATTACAAACAGTGTCTATATGACCGTTTGGTTGCCTACATGTACATGTACCTGTCCGTCTGTCCCCCTTCTCTCTCTCTCTCTCTCTCTCTCTCTCTCTCTCTCTCTCTCTCTCTCTCTCTCTTAAAAGTGTGTATGTCACATCTCTTCCGTTTACCAAAACACTGAATAAAATGAGAGAGAGAGAGAAAGAAGAGAGAGAGAGAGAGAGAGAGAGAGAGAGAGAGAGAGAGAGAGAGAGAGAGAGAGAGAGAGAGAGAGAGAGAGTTGGAAAGATCGTAGAGTATGTTACATATCGAAAGAAGACACGTCTGTTGTTCATTGGGAAATAAATCTACACTGAGTGAGTGGTCTAAGGTGCGGCCTAATTAGTGTAGAACGGTTGCCGTGGAGCCATGCTGTGTCGTTTTTGTATTAGCATAAACAGGTCGGTCTGCGCTATAGAATTGTTTCAGATGTTTACAAGCTTTGCATTTCGATGATACAAACAACGTATTCGATTACTTCATGTAAGTCATGGATGAAGAGGAAAAAAAATCCTAAGTCAAAGGTACGTTTTTAAATTGTTGAAGTCAAAATATAAAGAGAAAATAGACTACTTTGAGTACAAATTGTACGTTACGAATATTTTCCTTTCTTCCAACTGATAAAAACATAATCTAAAGAATTCCCTACATTTATTCTAACGATGTGGACGCTGAGAAAATGGGTCAAGGTACAGACTATTGTGAAGATTACTCTCGATGTTTCTCTTTTGAATAGCGGGTCATGTCGAGAACAATTTAATTGCCTATCATGCCAATAGGCAAATAACTCGACAGTTAAATTTCGAATTTCTATTTCATGCAGTGCATTTTTAGGAAAGATATTTCAATAGCGTTCAATTTGGTGATTATCTCGGCATTTCACTCTGCGATTTGTCAAATACGTCTGCATTGACCATGTTAAGAGATGGATCAACATCACTTGCCAAATTATTCTAATGTTCCTTCTTTTCCGTTTAGAAGACTCTTACAAAGCCTCCTCCGTTATGTGCCGTGATTTCCTCGAAAACCTCGTAAAAGGCTACACGCTCGGACTCGGAAGTTGCTGTGATCATCATCCTACTTTTGAATCAGATGTCAAAATACTAATATTCAAGCGCCTGTTAATGAATCTACTGGCTGAAAAGATCCATTCACAAGCATTACCCGAAGGTAGGTTGTCATACACTAAACGTTTATAAAATATATGCGTCGATCTAGACCCTTTTTATATAGTAATGATTATGTTTATAGTCTTCCTTTAAAAAATCACAATATTGAATCAAAATTGGGACATGAACTTCGAGCTAGATAAATTCGTCGTAGTCTTCAAAGGTATGCCCAAGAAAACACAAGTTCATGTAGAACGGTTTGATTTTCATAAACTAAGAAAAACGTTTAGTACAGGCTACATGAAAATTCAGAACATTTTCGCAAATTCAAAAAGCGCACACTTTTAGTTTAATGCATACCAGTATTTACAATGATATATTTGCCTCTAAGATTATAACACATGTTTTGATGCTGGTGTCATTTAAGGTCCATTGCCTTGTCTATATTTATGAAAGAAATGAATTGCAAATGTTATTTGCAAAATTTATTTTTCATATTCTGATTCATAAAACATGGATCTCGAATGAAACTTTTAAATGACCCCCCCCCCCCCCCCACCCCACCCCACAGATTAAGTGTCTTGTTTATATAACAAAATCATGTACCTATAGTTGGGATACAGACAAAAATATTGTATGGAGTAAGTGAACATAGCTCTTTCTATTTTCGAATGACCACTGTTCTCTATCATTTAAATAATATTGCCATACAGAAAAATGTTATGTAAAGTTTATATACTGCTTTTATGTATAAAACTCAACGTCACTGAGGATCCCATAGTCTGCAATAATGTATGACAGATAATGATCACATGTTTAGATCACGTGAAATATTATTGAAATTTAGAATTGAACTACATTAATTTACAATCTCCCAGAGCTCTGATGCAAAACTGAATACTGATTTTATATGCATCATACAGAACAAGTTTTGTATGCAGTGATATTCATTTATTTGTCTGTAAAAATACCAAATATTCAAGGTCAATGCCTGTTGAAAATCAAATTAAATGAAGAAAAATATGTTTCATTATATAAAAGTTGCAATACAACTATTTCGGTAAGCAATTAAATTTTCGAAATTTTTGTATTATTTGTTTTGAAAGTTCAAAGTTCTAATTAAGCCATATACTTCCTAATATTATTTTAAGTCACAAACTTAAATCAAAATAACTAAGATTAGCTGGACTAGAAAGGAAATAATATTATGTATGCAGACGACCAACCTTGGACTTCATAAGGTTTGTTAATTGTTGAAATTTGTGTTGGGGGAATAATCATGACAATAACGTTTATCTGCTCATTTTTGCGATGATCAAATACTCGGCTTTTCGCAACAATTATATTCAAATTTTATTACTTCTGCCTATTTTTTTTATCACTGAAAATGGCTGACGCTAATACATTAAGTTACAAAATTTTCACATTTTTGCAAATTTTGTGATATACGAAAAAGGTTCGGATATAAAGTATATAAATACATTGTAGCTTTGAAAAAATCTCCAATTTAACAGCATGGCTAAAGTTACTCATATAATCGTTTTGATCATGTGGCCTCATGTAAATAAAAACGTTGTTTTCCCAGCTGAGTTATTTTATAACAGAAAAAAAAATATGAAAGACGTGTACTCAAAACAATGAAATTTCATTTCAAATTGTTTTTTATGAATCAAACTTTGCGACATTTTGATGCATAAAGTTAAACGCTAAATTATAATTAATGAATCAGCTGTTTATAAAAGTTTTTACATTGTAAAATTATGAACTATTCTAGATTTGATTTTCATCGAGAAATTGATAACAACTGATAAAGAATGTCTTTGTTCTATATTAATTAGGTATATACTGATTTGCGTTAGTTAAGGAAAAATATTCTTGACAGTCTCTACATGTATGTATTCTGATTATTAAAGTCATCTGTATCCAAATTGACCGCAGTCGAACTCAAATTCAGATTTTATTGATTTAACCACAATATCTTAATTACTAGTATTCAATTAACAACAACTTCTTTTATAGATAGTCAAATTAATTCACGGGCACTTAACATATAAATTATGGGATGGAAGTAGTAAAATAAAATCCATGTTTAACAAATGATGCGTATTTGATACACTAGATGATAAACATTAAATGGCTTTGTGTGTTCAACAAGATTGTTTTGTACGTTATACTGTGTCCGAATTATTCCTTATTTGATTTTCTTGACTTATGGTTTAAAAAATGAAATCAAGTAGCAACTGGCGTGATATTCAGAGGAGGTGACAATGCGAAAAAAAATAACTAAAATTGATCATATATAAATGTATACAGTTGATGTATGTTGCTAAGATTTTTTTATTGCATCTGACTGGAAAAAATACAAACATTTCCGGCTTTCCACTGTTTAATATGTGGTTTAATGATGCAGCTTGAAATATTTCTATTCTTACAATATCTATTGTAATAAATATGAACCCGCAATCGCATAAATATTAATATTAATAACTATTAAGTTTTATCACCGTCCCAAATCAAATGTATCAGATAAAAGACTGTTTTGGAGAAGAAGACCCCCCCCCCCCCCCCCCACTCCTGGTGCCCGTTTCACAAAGATTTCCAAAGATGATTCATTAGATAGCACTTAAGAAATGCCTAATTTATAACTTAAGAATTTCCCGAGGTTTACCATAGCTGTTTCACAAAACTTTCTTAGCGTAGCACTGTTGACTTATCTTAAGATGCATTGTAAATCACTTTCATATCATATTGTTAACGCTAAATTAATACCGATTATGTATAAATTATTTTCAATATAACAAGAATGTAAACTTTATAAGTGAATATAAAAATTCATTCTCTTATTCACCAAGAAAAAAATGCGTACATAGAGTGTAAATAGTGTAATGTCTAAATACATATACTGATATTTTGTATGAAATTTTCCATTTACATGCATAAGCGAGCAGATAAAAATCACGTAATGTTCTTCGTTAACGGTATTTCTTTTTAATTTAATGCATTGATCAAAGTATCTTACATGTTTTTTGTTACATGTACATATATTTCTTTGTTTTAGATATTATATGAATATGACTGCATAAATCAACTGAAATTGGTCACTGCTGAAATTTTTACGATCGAGTGTATTTTTAGTCTATAGTTGGTCCATTATAAATAGCCCGTGTTAACATATACAGATATGATTACTCCAAAATTAAAAATGCTGATGGGACCAGATAATCTAAAAAATGTAAACATCTAACGTCTAAACCAAAGGAATTAATTGACGATATATATTATGTATATTTTTACTTCTAATGTTTTAGTTTAGAAGTAAAGTGAAACAGGTTTTAATGATACGTGTAATTTATTATTTTTGTTCCACTTTAATGTGCTTTATTAATCTGCGTATTATTCTTTTCAGTAGAACATAAACAGTCGTCATGTTAAGTTGTTAAGACATCGATTTACCTGTCTTTTTAAAGTAAAGACATAACTTAGAAATTTCCTAAGATAAGACTTGAATAGTGAAACGGATAAGTAATGGACTTAAGAAAAAGTTTTTGTTTCACAAAATATTACTTAGTCAAAAGCATGGTTTGTGAAACGGACCCCTGGGGATAGATTTTTAACCTAAGTTGTCCGATCCAATGTATCTGCCCGTAACTTGATGAACTCGCCCTACACTATCTTCAAAGATTTTTGTTAGTTAATCCACGTAAAAAGTTTCGCTAAATATTCTTACTCTTAACGTATTTATTTAATATTATTTCATTTAAAGTATATATATTTTATGCTAACTCCCACTGACTTGGATCCGCCAAAGCCTGTCCACTTCCTCACTTTCATTTATACTATTTCAAAATTGATAGTAGGGTTTGTTTTTTAAAAATAATTTTACAATAATCATTTATAAAGCAAAAGTGAAATTATAGCTTAAGGACATCTCACAAGACTTAAAATACAGAAGGTGTAATCAGTTACTTTTTTTGTTTATTGGCAAAATGTATTAATTTTTAAGGATAGAAATGCATTATCACTTTTGATATAGGAAACATAGATTTGTTGCCTTTACCAAAGATCTAATAAAAAAGATTGAAAAAAATTATGTATTTTCAGGTGCACCTTTTCTTATGCACATGAGGATGTCAATGCATGATTCAGCAACGAGGCTGAAAACTGAGGAGGAAATATTGATCCCATTGAACTACTTCTTAAAGTCAACATGATTATTAACTTAATTGAATTATGACATTCACACCTTGATGCAAAATAGTATGTGTGATTTGAGAAAATTTACTCGTCCACTTCACTAGAAGAACAACAATTCGATAGTGAAAACGTTCTACATAAGGATGGGTGACTCTCCTACATGTAACAAGAAATCCGAAGGAGGTAAAGCGTATTCGTAGCTTGAGAGGAATACCAAAACTTTTCCCGTTCATCTTTAACGCATTTTTTAAAGAAAGAATTTTTATCCACTTTACTGATTGGAAATGGTCAATAAGTTATCATATTGATTAGTACAAATCATCTGTGTAAAAACTAAGCTATATAAGAACAGTAAGAAACAATGCTGTAAATAGATGGAGACATTGATCATGGATGATGAGAAAGTAATATGTAAACCCTTTGTTTAAAGCAAGTAATAAAATGTTTCACTACTGTAATTCAAAAACACTTCATGATATTTCAATATTCTTTGAAATTTCTTTCTACACGTATTTCTTTTTTTTTATGGCATTGTAAATCCAAAGGCAATTACGAGTTATGATGATATGTTGATCTTTCTGGTGGATTCACCAACTTTCTGATCTTTTATGTAAACTGAACATAGCGTTCATGTTGGTGGGCCCACCAATTATGTATTCAATAGCAGCGATAAACTAATTGTTACCGGCCTGGAGTTTCTTTGGTGAATTCACCAATTTTGTAATCTTTTTCTTTTATAATTCGTATAACTTGATATCTGGTGGATCCACCAAGTTGGGGTATTTTGAATTTTGTCAATCTTTTTGGTGGCTTCACCAACTTTCGTGTTTTGTATATAAACTGACATGTGTTGCGGTGTTTCTGTTTATTTAGTGCCGCCGATAAATGTTTAGAAACTTTTGGTGATTGCACCGACTTTGTACTCTATATTTGTTTGGAAAATTTCATTTTGGTGGATCCACCAAATATTTGGATAAAGAAATTCTGCCTGCATTTTTCATTTTTTGGTGAGTTCACCAAATTTAATCAGTAAAGTATAAGACAAAACGATTATTGCATATTTGATGCTGTTTAAAAAAATACAATCGCCAAAATTTTATTATTGGTGGACCCACCAAGTTTATTCGTAAGTGAGATATTCGATGAAATAACTTGGTTGAGTCACCAATATTTTGACTGTTATTGTGGAATATGAAGATTTTAAGGTACTGTAAAATGTGCTTTTGTGTGAAAACGATGGTGGATTCACCAATTTATGTTGTGTTCAACAACAAAAATGAATAAAATTCATGTTCATTTCTGTCTTTGCATTGTGTTCATTTTTCATTTTGCACTGAAAAAAAGAGGATCCGAATAGAAAATCCTCTTTCTTAATAGAAACAGTTCTGTATGAGTATTCTAAAAGTAAAGTGCTATCTATTTGCTTTGTTTGTTTTCTGGAAAATGTGTTTGCCGTATATGAAACAATTTGAACTCAGTGATCCACTTATTAATGAAAGTATTTTAATACAAGACCTACCATTTTTAAATTTACAATTTATCAAAAATGATTATCAAAGTTTAAACGAAACATCAATCCAATGTATGGATTTCCGTATTATTTCTACGAGAGTTTTTAATCTTTCTATAAATATCTATTTCAAAACAAATCGGAATACTCACACAAATATTAATAAAATCGTGGATATAACAATAGTTTCGGATGTTATTATCCCTCCCTGGAATATCAGAATTACTGAAAATAGCTTAAGACCACCACCCCAACCCCGACAAACAAAATTATCCTTAGGACCCCCCCCCCCCTTTGAAAAATATATGGGAAACTCGTTTATATATTGCAAATTTCTACATGCGTCACTATAGTGATTTATTTTGATTTATGATAAAGAAATGGTACGTTTTGAATATAATATTTTCATAGAGAAAAACATTGTTTTTCAATATAGATGACGGAGATTTTTTTTCATTGCAATTCTATGTTGTTGTTTTTTTGTTTTTTGTTTTTTTTTAATTTTTTTTTTTAATTGAGGTTTCTACATCATTTGTGATTTATTTTAGTTCATGTTTACTATAGGTGGAAAATTTGGAAATTAATATTTTATTAATTGGGATTATTTTTATTAAAAAAAAAATCCGAGAATTCTTTGATTGCAATTATTTGAATCATTAGTAAATAATTTTGATTAATGTACATGCACGGAATGGCCATTTTGTAAATGAATTATTATATGAATCGATACAAATCATTATCATATATTTCTACTATACTGTTATTGCTGAGATCAAAGAGATGCCGCAGCCATTATATATCCAATATACGTGTACCATGAACGACCCATAGATTATTAGTCAGAAATACATATTATCCTCGCACTGATCATGAAATTATAACTTTAAAACTTATAAAAGTTTTACAACCATATCAATTTCATGTCTTATTTCCATTCAAAACGATGTGTATTGCCTTACATGTTTATTTTGATTAATAAGAGCTCTATGCGACTGTTCGAAGGTCCTCCAATACCACACTTTTTGTAATGCGTGTTTTTACATATTAAACTATTCAAATAAGGTGTAGTTTTAATTAATAATTGTATTAAATTACCCTTAAAATTAAGAAATATGGTCCAAAGATTTTTCATGATGTATTAAACATCCAACGAAAAACATTTTGTCGTCTGCATGTCAGCATGCGATCGATAAACATGTAAACTTTCACCTAATCATTGAGGTTACATGGAACACATCGGCCTCTTTATTGCAAAACAACATTTCTCGACCTTGGAAGTTATTCTGCAACATTCACGAAAGCTCGTACTTTATTTCTTTAAAAAATGATTAAATAGACATTTAAAGTATATGTAGATAAATAATCTAAAAATATATAATGGTTTCATAAGTTCAATTCAAGAAAAACAAATGCTGTGTATTTTAGCACAAAATAGTTCAAAAGTATCCCTCTCTGAGTTTCCAAAATTGGCCCCATTGACTTTGAGTCTAGCTATGAATACTCGGGAATAACCATCTCATAAAACTTCAACATTGATAATGTATTTACATTCATTAAGTGTTTGTTAACTTTTAAGATAATCGATCGTATTTGCATATACATGACAAGACAGATATAGATCTACATTGTATACAAGCCAGTGAAATAAACTACTTGTCAGCATAAAAATATACACATCCTAATCTGTTTTTAGATTCATTGTTTAGCTTTTTAAATTATAACTTTAATTCTGGTAGGTATGACAAATGAGTTTTTCAGCGTCCATTGATGTCCCCTTTGTACTTTTGATGTTGACTTTGCGTGAATTATTTCTTGTTCGATAGAAGCTAAAGCTGCAATGAGAGCACCAACTCCGCGGATTTGCAGGGACTGACCTTGGACGTACGTCCAAGTGGTTGTAGTTACCATGGTAACTTTCACATATATGGACAATTTGCTGATCCTTATTTGTTGTGTTAACGTTTTAATCGACGAAGACAGTAATTATTTACGTATACTTTAACTCACTTTTCATGGATTAAAAGTTTTGAAGATAGATGAAAATATAAACAGGAAAATGCTTTCTTTGAGGGGCTATGAGGGTAGCAATAGCATTTCAGAAAAAAAAATTCTGCAATGCAAGCTACCTTAATTCATTCCCGCACAATGCACCAAAGAAAGTATTTTAATGTTCAAATAATTAAAGAAAATCACATACAAAATTATTTAAATCACTTTACCTTCTTTTCACATCTTTATTAGGACACACTTGGAATATACGTCAACCGGTCAGTATAGAATGGAACATGTTCAACCATCAAATATATAGTTTATCCGTATTTGCTTCTGTTTAGAGACATATGATGGAGTACATCAGCTTCAAAAAACGAAAATGTGATAGATTTTTAACAATGTTTAAAGTTAAAAAATACCATGCCATGAAGTTCTTATGTTCAGAACACTTTTCCGTAACGGTATAAACGGTACAGTACCTATAACCACAGGTCACGGCCCAGCCTGTCTGAGGATAGGACCGACCCCCCCCCCTTTCAATTCCCCCACCCACAAGTATCAAATGAGTAAAGTCCATGGGTCAAGATACCTAGGGTGGAAGGGGGGGGGGGGGGGGGGTAGGTCCTGAGAATTCACGCTCGCGCATTTCCGTGATCGATTACGGAAATGACCGAGTAGTTTGCCGTGAATAAACCGAAAGTCCTATATACTGTACTTTCACTTTGTCGATCATTGAACATCATGGCTTCGGGTTTGGGAAATTTGAGTGGCAAAGTTGCCCTTATAACAGGTAAGCATCGATTGATGTTCAATTGTTTTTAATATACTTGTTACAAAGTCCAATATGAACTTTTGAATGTCATTGTCAACCGAAGTTCACCTATACAAATTTCAGCTGACAGCTGGCTGAAAAGCTGCAAGCTTTGATCACAGGAGCTTGTTGAGAAAAAAAGTGGGTACCTCGGAGGAAAAATAATTTTTTGCGCCGAGGTACCCACTTTTTTAACGATTTTTTTGCTACACAAGCCTCTGTGATTTGATCAGCCGTTGATTTTTAGTTGATACACTTTTAAATCAGTATATATAAACATCGAATTCTTTTTTTTCCAGGGAAAATTCTTCATTTTGATGCTTTATTGTGACACTAAGTGGGATTTATCAAGTTTGTTAACCACAGTTTGGTAGAACTTCATATGATGCATGTAACCTCATTGAGTGACTTTATTTTAATTATGTTGATTATCATTATCATTACTGGTACTACATATAAATATGTACTCTGTTTCATTTAAAATTTTAAAGAAATATTCTGAAAACATGTTAAAATTTTTCTTTAGAATTTTAAAGTGCAGTTGCGATTAAACTTTCAAGTTTGTTATAAGCATTATTTTAATGACGTCATGAATTATCGGCAATAGCTGTAGCTCTGTAACGTCAGAAAAAAACCCAGAGCTAGAGTTTTAAGATTATTGCATCCCGCTAGCCAAATTAGGGTTTTCAGTCCACTTCACTCTATTTATGGGGAGTGGAATGGACCAAAACCCTTGGCTAGCAAAGGTGCATTATTGCTGCAAGGCATGAACTACTAACAATAAAGAATGTTTCCAGAATATGGTAAATTTTACACACAGTAAACGTGTTTCATGCAATCAACTACTAACTTAATATGAAGTTTGGATATTGAATTTTTTCACCTAATACTGTGGAATCATTAGATTTCGTGGTGGCTCAATTTTCGTGGAATTCGTGGGTACCTTTCATCCACGAATTAACATCCTCCATGAATTAATAAATTAGGGTAATAAAGTCATATTTCCTCTGTAGGTTTAAGAGAATGCACGAAATTATGTCCCCACGAACCTGTAAAACTTTAGCATTCCATGAAAATTTGCCCCCACGAAAATTAATGATTCCACAGTACATATATTTAGTTAATACATGTACATGAAGTTAAACCTCACTCGGCCATCCATTTCCATAACATCAAAGAGGCAAGGCTGTTAAATTGACCTATTTAATCTCTTTGGAAAGGTGCCAGTTCCGGAATCGGAGCAGCTACTGCGGTGTTGATGTCCAAGCTAGGAGCGAGTTTGGCGCTGACTGGTAGGAAAGAGGAAAATCTGAAGAAAGTCGGAGAGCAGTGTGGCAATAAGGTAATGTGACTTAGAAGCAGTAACTGCAGGCCTGGGGCCATAAAACTAAGATGTCAGAGCTCACTTTTGATCTCACAAACATTACAAAAGGAATATTTGGTAAAAAAGTGAAATTGAGATCAAAAGTGAGCTTTTCTAAGTTTTATGGCCCTGGGGCCAGATGTTGAAAGCAGAGAAACATAATATAGGGTCATGGTCCTCTGAAGTTTTCAGTCAGTTTTAAAGGGCAAAATCTACTGACAGGTTTAATTCTTCATAAAAAAAAACCATTTTATCGGTTTAAACAGGTAAAATAGAACATGGCCAGAGCAACTGTGCCTCTGAAAGTTGTAACCTTACTTTTATCAGATCTTCAATTATTTTAAAATCACTCTTTTTTATGTCAACATACATGTAATTATCTTGCATGCATGTAGACATAATTATCTTGCATACAAAATGAACATACTTTTCTTGCATATGTTGACATAGTCTTGCCTGATATATGGAGCAGAAATTCTTCATGTACCATACTATCTTCACATGCAAAAATAAAAAAAAAAGCGAAGCAGATGAAAAAAATTGATTCAAGATAGAGCTGGAGATAAAAATATTTGCTTTCAGGGATCTACACTTCTGATTGGGGTTTACTCTAGATCTCTGTATCCACTCTGGGTTGACTTTGGGTTTACTTCTAGTTTTACTTTGGGTTTGCTTGGGGGTAAACTCTGGGTCTAGATCTGCTCTAGTTAACCCTGAGTAAACCCCAAAAGTAAACCCAGGGTTTAGTTAGGGTCTGCTTTCTGTTAGGTTGGGTCTGATCGGTACTAATTTTGATACATTTTATGAAGAACTTATACTTTTGAGCATCTTCGCATCTCGGCACCGCTTCTCACAAACTATCTTCGTGCGGATCAGAAACCCTTGGCTAGCGAAGATGACTTTTGAGAGTTGTCTCTCTTTTGATGTGTTGAATCCATTGTTTGTAATTTTGCACTACAGCTTCAATACACTGTGATAGTAAAATCTACAGTATATAATTTGATAATTTTCAAAAGACCAAAGACTTTTAATTGGTAGAATTTGTCAAAAGGCAATTTGATGTAGGCCTGTCCATTTCATTGCCAGTAATTCAAGCAGTCATTAGCTTTAAGAAATCAAGAACATTTCTCTGACTCTAAGCTGCATGCAGCTATGAAATCAGCTTGTGCAGGAATTATTAGTGGGGACAAGTTTTGACAACTTACTATTGGTCTATTTTAGCCGTTATTGATTCCTGGGGACCTCGTCAAGGAAGATGACACCAAACGAATTTTGGAGACGGCCGTACAACATTTTGGAAAACTCAACATTTTGGTAATTTTTATATGTAATATAGAGTAAACTTAGTAAGTTTTTGCAGAGTACTGTAGATTCCTAACAAAGTGAGGAATCAGTTTCGATGGAAAAATATCACCTGATCAATAAACTCTTGCGAATTTTAAAATCTAGATTTTCTATTTCAGACAGTTGTGATATAATATAAATTGTAACATTAGTTTTTGTGCCCACAATTTTATATTTCTAACAAAGCAGCGAAATTAAGTACATGTACTCGAGTAAAATAAGGAATCTACCGTATTTACCATTTTAGTCGAAACTTAACTTCAAGGTAAAAATAAAATTATAATTGAACATTCTATTTTTAGGTGAATTGTGCTGGCATCATAGAGTTGGGTAGTATAGAAAACACCTCCTTAGACCAGTATGATCGACTCTTCAACGTCAATGTCAGGTTTGTTATAGCTGTATTCTTATAGTAGATGTACTTTATTAGAATGGAATTACAACAAAAATTATGATATGAACAGATTTAGTCAATTCTCAAATAAGATACTTAATTCCCCTTTTATAAATCTTCATATTTTCAGTAACATAACTTTTTGTTTGTTTAAAAGACATCACTGTGTGTTTTACCTGGAGAAATTTGAACAAATCCAGATGGGCTAATCCAGATGGTAAACATGTATTTTACTCTTTAGGAGCATTTACTACCTGACTATGCTGGCAGTTCCTCACCTGATCCAGACCAAAGGCAGCATTGTAAATGTATCCAGTGTCAATGGCATCAGATCCGTAAGTCTATCCGGATCTATCTGGATCTCTATCGGAACAGCTTCATTTGTAGACTCTAAATATAAAAAAAGTCAAGAATTATTTGATATAAATTATGATTTAAATGAATTTTTTGAGTTTAACTTGTTGTGCACTCATTTTTTTCAGTTTCCCAATGTCTTAGCGTACAACATGTCCAAAAGTGCCCTTGATCAGTTTACTCGCTGCACAGCTCTTGGTTTGTGTAGATTATTTTACGATTAATTTGTAATAGCTTTATTATCTTCTCACATTAGTACCTATAGAGGCTGGTGGAGTGTGTGTGTGTTTTTTTTGGAGGGGGGAGGGGAGGGAGGATTAACAATTAATTTGTTCTGAACAATCAATTTGAATTCATACTTATGAAACATTCTTCAGTTATCACATCTTACACCTTTGCAAGAAAAAACCTGTTTAAATACTTAATATTTGATTCCACATCATATATAGTCTTAAATCAATCAATGCTCTCCTTTGTATGGAGAAAAAAAAGCTTTTAATTTTCAAATTGTTATGACCTATGAAGATTGATATACTAGAATATTGTTTTGTAACCACCATTTCTTGGTATAAAAGAAAAACTCAATTTTTTTTAGTTTGTTAACAAAACCTTATGCTTTTCTTTTAATACAGAACTTGCACCAAAACAAGTCAGGGTCAACAGTGTAAAGTAAGTTTTTATAGATATATGTACTACAAACATATACATGTACAAATTGTTTAAAATTGACTGTACCACAGTAAAAAATAAATTAGGAAACAACTTGAAGGAATTCTTTCTATGTAATTTTAACAATATGATTTTAGCATGGATTGTTTCTGAAAGAGGGGGAGCCAGAGTCATCCAAAAATTCTTTACAATCAAAAGAAAAGAGAAAAAAGAAAAAAAAAAGGCGACTTTGGAATTAGTGAAAATCCTAATTCTTAGGGAAAAATCCTACTATAACTTTGATTTTACTGAAAATTTCCTATTTTTCACTTTAATTTTTTTTCATGCTCCCCCCAAAAAGTAAGAAATCAAATCCATGATAATTCAAATTTTTATATGTAAATTTAAGAAAAATGTTTTCTGCAAGAAAAAGGTAGGGGGCACAAGGCCCCCATGCCCCCCTTAATGCTACATGCCTGATCAAACTTGTTTTTTTGCATTTCATTATATCAAGTACTTGATTTTTGACTCTATATGTAATGCACTGTTCCAATTTCAGTCCAGGTGTCACGGTCACTGAGCTACAGAAGAGGGGTGGTCTGGATGAGGAGGCTTATGCTAAGGTATGAAACCATAAAAAGACATAGAAAATAATGAGGACTCCAAGGCATATGCTAAATTACACAACATTGGAAACACAATGTGCTACGTACTTGTATTGACAACTGTCCTTGACAAGATATGGGTCACTTACATTTTATGATATCTTTTTTTTTCTTACCTTAACAGTTTAACAATACCCTGCCCCCCCCCCTCCCCTTCTTCATACATTGTGTACATATAAGGTACTCCACTTTATGGGGGTGTAGAATGTATAACTAATTTCACGCAACCTTATTTTTCTATAGACTTGACTATGAATTTTTATTTCACATTTCCTATCAATTAAATGATCTAAAAGCCAGTGAATTACATTGCGCAATTGATAGCAATGGAGCTAAAAGTCTGATTTTGGTCTGTTACCTTGATGGAATGCATATACATGTACCATATTGCAGAGTTGTGTACATAATGTGATGATAAAAAAAATCTCAATGGAACGAAATAATGGAAAATTCCAACTTATTAATCCTTATATCGGAATTGCGATTGTTAAAATATTTATCCCAAGGAAGTTTTATTTCATTGATGAAGTGAAGAAAGTTAACTGTCACTTGTGAAAATACATGTTTTCAAGATGATATATATTTTTAGCTAACCTGAACCATAAAGATAAGTACCAATTTGAAACCTATAATGGCATTTATCTGTCTGTCCATCTGTCTGCAAACTTTTCACGTTTTTAAATTCTTCTCTAGAACAATAGGACCAATTTCAACTAAACTTGGCATAAAGCATCCTATGATGACCAGGAATCTAAATTGTTAGATAACAGACCACTTTTTACTCAAAGGGGAGATGATAAATCAAAAATTGAAAGATTTTTTGGAAGTCTTAAATTGCGCTTTTCAAGAACCACTGCTCCAGAATGGCAAACATTTACAACCAATCCTCTGTGTATAGTGTACATTCTCATTGGCTATTGTTCAAGCTGGGTCCCTTTAAAAACAACAGGATCCTAGCAGGCTGTGGTGCAATATTCAAGACAATATCTTGATAAAAAAGTAATAAATTATCCCCAAAACAAAAAGGAAATATTCCTCTTTAGGACAAATGCTATAATTTGTAATTATGTTACATGTATTATGCAACCATCCTGAAATATAGCTGTCTATCTACCGAAGGCAAAGCTTGTTTCAAAGGCAATGCCACTAACTTTAATACTAGTTTTACAACTCCCAGATAAGACTGTAAACGTACTACATTTGGCTGTGCATTCTATTTAGCGCTTTTGGCGGAATGTGGCTTCCGCTAAATCAAGTACATTGCTAAATGCCATACATATATGTATATGAATAGTCACATTCAGAAATATTAATACGCTAATTCAAATTCACGCTAACTTGTTCAAAGACTAATTTCCGCTAAAATATCGGACACGCCAAATATAATACGTTTACAGTATTTTAAAGGACTATTTTCAGTGGTGAAGGGCCACAGCTCGCCACTCTCCAACAGTAGAGGCAAATCCCTTTTGCAGTTACCACCAATGTAGCACTCTGCAATACAGGTGTTGTCTTTGACTTCATGTTAGTCTATACTTTAACAGGAATAAAGAAATATACACACCTGCATGGATTAAGAAATAGGGCCCAAAGAACGTTACAAAGTTCTTTTTGTATATTACATGTTTTTGATGCCATTGCCAACATGTCAAGAAATTTGATGCTGAAATTTGTGATATCAGAGCATCCTAGTATAGAATACAGTTATGCTTGTATATATATGTACATGTATATGGCATATCTAAATTTTGCACACCTCAAACCGTCTTGAGTTTAGCGAAGAATCTTATCCCCCCCCCCCCCCCCCCCCCCACGAATTATGAGGGTTTTATTAGAATGAAATGAAGCGTCCATACAGGAATTGATTTGAAACCCTCAATTAAAAAAAAAAATGTATACGAGACAATTAAAAAAAAAAATTCATGTGAGCTATATAGTCCACGGGCCTTCAGAGGGTTGGGTGGTTAATCAATTAATCTGTTAATACATGTATGTGAAGTGCTCTGTATAAAAATATAGAAAAACACAAAAAATTTTAATTTAGAATATTTGAATAGTATCATTTCGAAAATTTTAAGGCAAATCTGTTTAATAATTTAACCCTCTAAATATTGAAATAGCTGTAAAAAATCTTAAACTAAAGACATGTTTACATACTTGTAACTTACGCATATTTCTTTGTCAAAATACAGTGTACTTGGTTATTATGATCACAATTTACTTACTTTCAATGGATATAGAACATTGGTTAATTTAAATAAGTAATTTTGGGCTCCCTAGACAGACAGGCAACACCACAACACGGAGAAATCATAAGATAGACATATTGTGCCTCTGGTGACAGGCAGGTGATTATTTATCTGATAATTAATTAGGAATGTAGGGTAGTATTCGTCTGTTCCCTCAATTTAGTCAACACATTTATCTACTTCTTTCCCTTTTTCTACGTTTCTCGTTGCACTCCCGAATACGAATAGAGCGTATAATATACTATGGAATTATAGAGAATATATATATATATATATATATATATATATACACTGTAAGTTTTGGTTTGCAGTCTAAATTTTCTTGTTTTGTTCTTCAGTTCTTGGAGCGGTCTAAAGAAACGCACGCACTTGGTCGGCCCGGGCAACCGGAAGAGGTAGCCAGGGCAATCGCTTTCCTTGCCTCCGACGATTCGTCGTACATAACTGGAGCGTCACTTCCGGTAGATGGTGGTCGCCATGCAATGTGTCCAAGATAATCTTTTGATCACCTCGAACAAAAAGAGAACTGTAATAGATAAAACATTTTGTTTTCTTAATATTTCATATCGATTTATGAATGATGATACAGTAATTTGATTAATGCATGTACATTAATATGCAAACTTTATTTAAACAAATCATTTTGATGATATACATTGCTGTATACTGTATATACATAAATGGCAAGTGCAGAAATTGGTATACAATTATACATGATATTGAAATGCAAATTAACCCATATTAGGGTAAATGATATAATAAAATGGGGATTAAATAAAATATTATATTCATTAATATGTGTATGTGTTTTTGTAATGGGGACCAGAATTTCCAGATAATGGCAGTAAAATCTGCAGCATACAGCACTGTTTGATAATTTGTTGAGTAATTTTAAAAAGACCATAGACTTTAAGTTACAATGCTAATTCGGGTATTATTATATTTTTCTGCAAATGTTGCTACCTTTATATATGGCACGAATCTCTCTTAGGCCCGTTACAACTGATACGTTTAGGGTAATCCAAGCTTGAGGTGATTGCTTCATGTTCAGGTAGCTGTTAATTTTGCTTAATTCACGGAAGTACATGTACCCTTATGACGTAACGATGTCGATCTAAAGGCTTGGTATGCCAACTCAACCACGTCGGAGCGAGCGACCCCAATATGACGTATCCAGTGCTGTCTTAACGAAGCGCTGGCCGCTTTGTGGGGGAAAGTTTTTTAAATGTTCTTTAATTCATCCATATTTTTTTCTAATTATTGGATGTAGAAAGCAGAGATTTTGTGACTTCTGAGAGAGCGACCGAAGAGGGTAAGATTTAGTGTATTTACACGCAAACTGTCTGTAGATTTCTGCGGTGAATGTGTTTATTTGTTAGCCGTAGGAGAGAAAGAAAAATATCCAATGTGTCGAGGTTTTTTTTGTCATAAGGAAAATATCTTAAAATACTATTGTAATAATTTAATTTATGTATGGAATTCTAAAAATTCTAGTCTCGAATTGCTTACATGATTGTATGTAAAAAATATAAAATAATTATTAGATAAGGCCAACCACGTTTTTTTTATAACTTTTAAAATAGCGAGTAACATTTTAGCTGGCATGAATCAAGTTCAGTTTAAAGAAAAAAAAAATCGGTTCTCAAACATAAAATTGGTTTTAGATTTGCAACAGTAAAAACACAACATACAAGTAAATACCAAATAACGGAGTGCCGCAGGGGTCACTCTTAAAGACAACCTTATTCGGTGTATTGGTTAAGCTGACGTAAGCCCTCAGCACGGGCAGGGAATTTCATAACCGTACACAGTATATCATGATAAAAACCAATTGCAAGGGGTGAACAACATTTTCAGTGTGTTACAAGAGCATCGCATCGGCACCTTAAAGTGTTAAAAAATGACCGGAAGTCATAACTTTCCGCCATTGCGCATCGGAGAGATTAGATTACCTATACACTCGGATACATTAATGTGTGTTCGAAGGCTACAGCTTTAGAAACACTCGATACGAATTGAGTTTAAAAAAAAAAATTAAAAATATCAATTTATTGAATAGGTTGGATTGCTTTATTTTTCGAAGAATATTCAATATTTATTTTTGATATATCATTTAATCAAAAAAGAAAAAAACCAAAAACAAAACAAAACAAATCGCGTGTACATAAATGTATTTCAACAAATATTTAAACTTTTCGTACCATGTGTTTCATTATATATGTCCCCATTACAAACTGGTATAAAAGTAGAAAAGATTAATTTATTCAAAAAGTTTTCTAACATTTTTTTCTTGGTATAATTTTTTGGTCACTTTTTTTTTATTTAGCCACTTAAAAAAATGTGTTTTGAGTCAATCTATATCATTGCAGCTTAAATAACGGAGAAATTCTTTTCATATCTTGCTTAATTAATCTATTGTGTTTTGGAATCAGATTAGCTCACACGATCCTTCAGATAAACTCTGTTTTAAAGACAAAAAATCTTTAGGGCTCAAATTTGAAAATGTTTTTAGCAACAATATATTTTGGCCCATCTTTTATACATTCATGCTGTGAACTGTAGCAAGATTGCAATGTCCAATTGTTTTAGATGCTGCGACATACATACATTAGGCCAATACAAAATTATTCTTCGTTTGGATTGCTTCCCTCCTTATTGAAATACCCCCTACTGATAAAATCTTATTAGCAAAAAATAAAAAAAAACCTTTTTTTTATATGGAGAATTTTATTTTTTTTTTATCTATTTTTAATTAGTTTAACTTCGAGTTTGAAGAAAAATTCCCTCCCTCCCTCCTGTGTCTAAAACCCCCAAGCGGCAATTCAAAACAAACATTTTTCTTAAAGGTGACCTTTTAAGGCGTCATTTTCCATTCAAAATAATTCACACTTTAAATAGTTGTTCTTGTAAAAGAAAAAAAATCTGTACCCAAAGTCATAGGTCATGTCCCGACTGACCCTTGTGGGGTTTTCATCAATCACCCACTTAACTTAAGAGGGATCAATGGTGGTGGCCATTTTTACACTGCACTGATCTCCTTTATATGAAGAGCCTTATATAAAAGTTATCTTAACGCAATAGAAACAGATTAACAGATACCCCCCCCCCCCCCCCCCCGTTAAATTCAGCCTTCATTTCATCTCATGGTGTCAATCTCATGACTCTATCTTTACGAAGTTTTCCTCGATCAACTGAATACTTTCCAAAAAAAATTTAAAGGGGGGGGGGGTGATCCGAGGAATAATTGTGTTTACAAGGGGATATGAGGCCTATTTTTGGTAAGGTTACTATGTGAATTTGATAAATTTAAATTTTCCAGGGGGATGGGTCTGGACTCCTCCAACCCCCATTAGATCCGTGCATGCTTTCTCTAATTTTCGTTTTAACAGTTATAAGCAAATTATACTTATAATATAGCTTCAAGACTTCAATACTTGGTTTCCTTGACAGATCAAGATTTATTACAATTTCAGCATAATATGCCATCATACATGTAGCAGGAAAATAAGCTTATATTCTCATAAAATGAATTATAGTTTAATTTCTTTTCTAGACCGAGTACTGGTTTATTTTTCAGAATTTGATAAGAATTAAAGATTTAACATGCAGATAATTTGAAGTTTAATGAAACATCCGGTATATACTGCTAAGGAAACTCTGTTGTTGAAAAAGAATAGGCAAAGAGGAAAATATATAAATATCCTTTAAAAATTGATTTATCTTTAATTTAAATCTAAACAAACCCTTTTTCCTCATTCCAATCATTATAATTGTAAATGTGTACACAAATATAGCAAAATATTTTATACTTGTATTAACCAAAAGTTGGTTTCTTTAAAAATATACAACAATGTGAACAAAGGCCAGGGTATAAATGATTGTTTTACACTGGTGACATTTTCAATAAAATTAGACGAGGGTGTTGCAATATATAGTAATGTCCCGGCTTCGACTATATATAGTCAAAAATGATTTGTACATGTCAACGTAAAATCTATAATATATAGTGTATAAATTAGCTAGGGTGTATACATCATGCGGCAATTAGTGTTTATTAACGAGTGACTATTACACGCACATTAATTTAACACATTGTACTTAAAAGCTCATTAACACCCCCCTCTCTCTCTCTCTCTCTCTCTCTCTCTCTCTCTCTCTCTCTCTCTCTCTCTCTCTCTCTCTCTCTCTCTCTCTCTCTCCATCTGAGACCTCAGGTTGTTTTGATACAAGAACATGTATATCTAACATAAATGTCATTTACAAAAAAATTGAATTCGTACATGTCAATTCACAGATTTTTATTTTAACTTTTTTCAAATTCACATTTGACTATTATAATTACTATTTTCCAGTCTTAAATCTTTTACATACTTGTGGCAATTAAATATTAAAAAACCATCAAAGGTACATGTACGAGTGATTGGTAAAAACAAAAAAGTCTGATAGAAGATGTTAATTCTGGTATTCCACTCTCTATCAATTTTCTTTGTGCAAGGAAGCAAATCCAGTGCATTTAATACATGTAATAGTGAATCTAATAAAGTCTTAATCCCCCACCGGTCTAAATCTACTCCTATAGGTCTTTTGATGCCCCATAGTTTACATTTTATAAGAAGATTAAAGGAGGTGATGGTTTGATAATCGATGTTCCGTATTTTCATTTTTTTTAATATGGCAGGGATTTTTTGGCAGCTGTAGTAATAATGTTCTTTGCCACTCAGATATACCGTACGAAGCATGTTTTTGAACTGAGAGATGAGTCGTATGGTTCAATACCCCCCTCCCCTCCCCCTTAGATCCGCGCATGCACATGTGACTCACGTTGAAATCTGTGTGAAGACGTGACTACGTTCACTTAATCCGCTCCTACAGGCTTTTGTCACGTGTACCACAGTTACGTGGGTGTGACGTCACTCACACAGGTGGTTTCCGACAGCATGGAAGAGCAATGATGACATCAGGTACAAACAGAGGTCACTCGGTGTTCCTCAAAGGGTGCAGCTCTTTGATAATGTAGTCACACTCAGGTAGATGTAATACGAAGCGGCTGTGTAAGTCAATGTAAGAACTCTGCCGACTAACTTCTTGTTCCAGATCAAGTATATATAGATATCATAAAACCGTTTTTTCCCCTGTAGGTTTATATGAGGGAAAATAGAATTTATTTAAGGACACACGAAACGTTCCTCAATTTTATATAATTTTCATTGATCTAATTTTCCTAATTTTTAATATTCAAACCTCTTAATTCCTAAAAATTCAGGGTTCATTACCAGGCTCTCTTCGGAACTAGAATATTTAGAATTTTTCTGTAAGTTAGGGTGGAATAACACACTTGGAAAAAGTCACTCAAATTAACTGTAAATTATTTGATTATGAAAGATATAATGATAAATAAACTATACATATGTCAAATAAGCGAAAAATTTGCAAATTTAGGATAAAAAATGAATATCTAAAAAAATCAATTCAAAAAGTAACAACAAAAAGCTCCTGGGGGATTCGAACTCGGTATGTACATACGGATCACAAGCCCGACACTTGATCCACTTGGCTATGAAGTATTTTATATGTTGCCGTCGATTAAATCTTTTTAATATAAGAAAATGTCGTTTCGATCAGAGGTCAGCCGTTTTATGACGATGTGTTATTCCACCTTAAAAAAGCTTATCAATAAAGTCATATTATATATTTTCAATTGAACACTTTCTATAAAAATAAAAATAGTATCATAAAACATGAAATATAATTATGGAATTACTTAGTGGAAGTTTTCACATTGTGGAGATGGAGAAAAATAGAAGAACAAAATGGAAGTCAGGTTAATACGTATGTTGCCGACATGACAAAAAATGCATAAGTACTACAAAATTTGTATACTTTACTCAATTCTCTCTTGCTCTCTCTCTCTCTCTCTCTCTCTCTCTCTCTCTCTCTCTCCAACCCAAAATTTGTATATTTTATATTAAGGGGGCTGGATGGTCGTGGCCATTTTTACGCTATACACTGTATTAATCTCCTTTAAATAAAGAGCTCCTTATAAAGATATATATTTAAAACAGTATTCAAATTGTTGGATCTTCTCTTTCCTAATGAGTACTAGTAGTTTATGGCCAAAATTTATCATGTGTGAAATTTTATGAGATGCAGATCTGATGTTTAATATGTTGACCACCATAGCTATAGCCTACTTAAGGAAGAACTCATGATAATGTCGTTTGCTATCATGAAGACATGAACTGAATTTAAAAAAAAAAGTATTTATATAATCACAATATCAAGTGTACACAAACACATCAAACTTAGAATCATTTCAACAAGAGCTTGGACTTTGGGTAGTTGTGTCAAACAGCATTGTGACGTAGGTCTGTCTATTTCATCGCTGGTCATTCAGTTAACATTCAGCCATGACTCTTGAGCTAAGACAACGCAATTCAAATTAGCGTCGTTTTTAACTTGTTTTGATGTAAGAAATAGATGGTTACGTCCAACCGAAATTAAAGCCCAAAGTCTTGTTCAAACGGTTCTATGTTTATCACCAAAGCTCATGGTACAGTGTATATGAGCTATCATTTACATTAAACCCATCTTATTTCATCTGTATAAATGCTAAGAAGGCCGCGGATAGCAACTAAACTACCCAACAGATCTGAATAAAATTTTGTTGATATGATTTGCTTAGATATGAACTATTATTTAGCGAGGAAAGAAGTCCTTTATCTTAAATTTGGGTATTTAGCTTTATTTCTAAGCAGAGCTCTTCTTATAAAGAAGATCAATACAGTCTACAAATGGCCATCGAGACCTCTTAAAAAAACGAAGTGAACGTTTGCAATTTTGAGGTAGATCGGTGTGCATAAGCAATATTATTTCGCAATTAGTTAAAAATTCTTCAATATCTCAAATCTTTTATTTGTACATCCGCCATCGCATGTCTGGAAGGTAATTGTTTTTCTCATTACTGTGATTATCATTAAGCGATTCGGTACGACTTGTTTTGACTGTTATAGAAATGAAAAACAATAATTATTTATTAGCTTCTTACTTGGATAATGGGACTCGAAAACAGGAAATTTAAGCAACAACAGGAAATTAAAATTAAGAAATGTGTAAGTTATTAATTTAATATTGGTACGGTGGGGGGTAACATCAAAATATAATTAATATGCTCGCCAGTTTAATTATTTCACGAGTTCACTGACGCTAAAAGAAATGTTCACGCAAGCTTAGCAATATTCCATTCCCAGGTCGGTTCCTCTATCGAAAAGGCGAAACACAAACGCCAAGATAGATGGATGAAATTGCAATTGAACGGAATTGCACATAAAAAATTATTATAATTAATAAATGAAATATAAGCACACTTGATAAGATGAATTTAAAATAGCCATTATGAATCTATAATATATTATTTTCATATATTTAGATTGGCATTCTAAATTAAAAAGTCAACGTAAACGTATGAGCTATATATGCATTCGCAAATCAACTTTATTCTGTTTTTTATATCATTCAGTTTATTTTATTTAAGGAATATTTCTCTCTCTCTCTCTCCCTCTCTCTTTCTCTCTCATACGCGTTGAGGATGGACCAAAAATCCAACATACTTATATATCTTAAAATGTTATATTTATAATTTCTTATGTACCGACGAAAAAATATCAGTCATTCTCTGATTTCTGTAGATTCATTACTATACCACTTAATGATATTTGTTGAAATTTATAAGTTGATATGAATAGCAATTACCTATCTCATTAACTATGCGATACCCCTTCATAATAGTTTAATAAAGTTTGATACTAATATCATATACTATTGTGTACGTGCCGAATAGCAACGACCTATCTCATTCTTAAACATCTACATTATTCGCTCATGTACCTCGATTTCGTCAAAAAATATCTACCTTTGGCAATTTGTACTTAATATTCCTTTTACGTGTATATATAGAACCGATGAATTCAGCTACAATATTGTAGTACCGGCGAGGTTTAGAAGGTATGTACGACTTCCAACGTCTACATGAATTAATCAGTTAATTGATTAATCAATGAATCAATTATCCATTGTCTGTAATCCGTAAACCTTACCACGTAAGCTTACTACTAACAATTTAAATGTAAGAACTCTTGTAATAACATTCTTTCTTTCACTATCAACACTCTTCCCCTCCTTTATTTTCTTTCTTTCTTTAAAAAAAAAAAAAAGAAATAGCAGGGATGGGGGTGGGGGTGGGAGGGGAGGGGAGGTTAATGTTGTTCATATATGTACAATATATTATCTGCGCGTCGAAAAATACTTGTGACACAGAAATGTTACGGACGTACATGAACGTATATGTAAGTATAGAGTACAAATTAAGGTCACCGTGATATCCCGGTAATTACATGTGTAACCAGTTACAGAGTTCGCAACAGTTTCGTGTTCTTTACACGACTAACTGGAGCCACGCTCTGTCAAACACGGAGTTCATGCGATAATATTGTCCCATTCTACGTAAAGGTCACGTGACCAATAGGTACCTATATAAAAGTCCCTTGGCGAACAGAAATGTCGTACACAAAATGTTATGAATTGACTGTCACGGGTCCGCAAATAGAGATTTTTTTCGATATTTCGGTTGGATTTGTGTGATGACCTTAGATGTTCAATCATTTTGTTGCCATAGGTATTGACAAATCTATTTAGCAAATTGTGGAAAAATTTATCAATTTTAATTCAGATGATGTTTTGGAATTCTAAAAATTTGAAATCTTTTCGAACCAGTTGAATGAAAAAGGAAATTTGCATAATCATCAAAGCCCTTCATGAAAAAGAGTCAGCATTGTATATTTGTTGTCATAAATTGATCCCTCAGGTCATGCTTTGAAATACACTGGTCATTGGATATGTACAATTGTGTATTGGAACATGTACTTTACAAATTATTAAGTTTTTTTCTTTATTCGTTTTAGATGAAGAAGCACTTATGCATCGTCTTCACTTTCATAGTACTAGTGGGGGCTTACATAGAGGAGATCGATTTACCCGAGTCCTTTACGGAATGTCTCGAAAAGCAGCGAATCAAGAACCTGGGCGCTGCCAGTGGCGAGGCCATGAGCAAATGGTGTATGAATAGTCACCGCATGAAGCTTACTGGGGATAAATTCAAATACTCCAATGTGTCGGAGGACACCGTCAGTTGGATCAACGAATTACTGAGGATGTCAAACGTGGACATGAAGCTGGATCTTTCGTCCACGAACAAACTCAGCCATTCCGTGAAGAAACGCCAAGCGTCATTGGACACCCCTTCCCTGTATCCCAATGTTCAATTTCCTCCCCAACCAATCATTGATAGCGATAGTTCAGACTCATCGAATATCCAAAACTCACAAGGACCGGAGTATATGTCGGAGACCCTGCAGTCGTTTTCTAATCAACATACGGGTTCTGGACAGGCGCAGAGGTTTCAGCCCGGACAAGCACGACCTTTCCCGATCATTGGCGGAGAAAACCAGGCCCCAGCAGCACAACAACCAGGGGTTCAGACACAGCAGCTTGGCGCGGCCATTCCACAGACACAGCAGTTTGGAGCGGCCTTTCCACAGACACAGCAGTTTGGAGCGGCCATTCCACAGACACAGCAATTTGGCGCGGCCGTTCCACAACAAACTTTTTCAAGCAGTTCTAACCAGCCAATTCCAGCTCAGGTTCCCCAGACCCAGATTAATCCGGTTCAGACTCAATTTTCTCAACAACAGCAACAGCAGACGGTGTTTCAACAACCATCACAGCAAATCAACAACTTCGTTGCCGCTCAACAGCAGCCGACATTTGCCCAAGGACAACAGCAGAATTTTCAGTCTATGAATGCATTTCAACCTCAACTTCAACCGCAACCGACGGTAATGTCTCCCAACATGAACACCGCACAGCCTGTCTCTGGCATCCCCGTAGTGCAGCGTCCTCAGCTGAGGATCAGGAAGGAATACAGGACAATGACGGAGCAGGAAAGGGCCAACTTCCACAGGGCTATCCTTCTACTGAAACAAGATACAGTAAGTACATTAAAGAGTTTCGACCCCCTCCCCTACGAAAAACAAAATCACTTTTTGAATGAAATAAATGTTTTGTAGTAGATGGCTGATTTAGTTGATTTTCAAACCATTCCTTTTCATCGATTAGAAGTTTCGATCTCATTTATTGTAATTTAAAATGGTTTTTTCTTTCCAGACAATTCGACCTAATCGTTATGATGCTCTTGGGCTGGTTCACTTCCGGATGGTAGACAACATACATCATGGAGGGGCTTTCTTAGCTTGGCATAGACTATTCATTACCATGTAAGATTCGTTTACAAATTGATTCTTTAAAAAGAAATTTCCTTACCAGTTCATTTTTTTTTTATCTTAATGCATTTCAAAATAGTTGCTTTAACAACAATGAAAGACGATATCATATAAGTTTGCTTTGAATTCAATAGATTTGAGAACGCCTTACGACAAAAGGTACCCGATGTCACATTGCCGTATTGGGACTCCACCATGGATGAGGCCATGATCGACCCCACCCAATCCGTGACCTGGTCCCCTCAATTCCTTGGTAACGGAGATGGTCTCGTGACAACAGGGCCTTTCGCTTTCTGGCAGACCCCTAACGGGCCTCTCATCAGAAATGTAGGTCAGGATGGTCAACTACTCTCCAGGCAGGCCATCATGAGGGTATTATCTAGAACCAGAATGGCGGAAATCACTGAGCCAGGTGCCCCGGATCAGTACAACATTGAAAATTACCATGGCGACGCGCACACGTGGATCGGTGGTCAAATGGAGCCCATGGAAACCTCGGCCTTTGATCCTGTTTTCTACCTACACCATGCCTTTGTTGATTACGTCTGGGAAATATTTCGTCAACAGCAGCGAGCCATGGGAATAGACCCCACCCAGGACTACCCTCAGAACTTCGGCCCCCAGTCTCACGCTCCCTTCACCCCTACAGGGTTTGGAAACCTGCCCAATGTGTTTGGAATAAGTGATATGTTTACGACGCAAGTTTACACATACCAACCCCACCCAACTTGTTCCTTTCAGAATTCCAACTGTGGCTCTCCTTTCTTGACCTGCGATATTTCCGCCGGGGTCCCGCAGTGTATTCCCATTGGCGCGGGCCCCCCGGCACCTCCACGTGCAGCAGCAATGAGAGGCGTCCCCGGGGTCATGGGCGCTGGCGGCCCCGGACCACTTTTAGGTGGAATGCCGCGACTTCCTTTCGGTCGTAAGAAGAGAGCTACGACTGCGAACAAAGCAAGCGACAAGTCTACGACAGCCGATTCCTACCACCAGGTTATGGTAAAGCAGCTTCAATGCTCCAACGCGTGGGTCTCTTTCTCCAGTCAAAACACGTTTGAAATCAACAATGAAGGGGACACTCGTAACTGGGTGTTTATTCCAGTTCGTGTCGTCAACAAAAGGTCGCCTGAGCATCGTAAGTTCAAAGCGTACGCAATCATCAATGGTAAGCCTTCCGTAAAAGCCGATATCTACGACCCAGAACAGTACGAAGAAATTAAACCATATTTCTCTGAAGAGTTGATGCCATCCTCAGCAAAATGTGACGCAGTTTCCGGAGATCGAACGATAGGACGTATCCACATCCGGTCCGACGGGCTTAGTTACCAAGGCAACTACGACGAGTACGTCATCGTTGATTTGAGACAAGCGTTCACCGAGTCTACCACGTATATAGGACTGAGAAGACCCGGCAAAAACGATACGGAAGTCCTGCTGACAGCCTACGATTCCTGTGGAAGGAAGTGCAAAGCCTTCTGTAGGAGCAGGAATGCCAAATCCCACGACTACCATCCATGTTCGGGCGCGCTTCGGGTCAACAGCAATTCCCCGTGGGAGTATGGGAAAAATTACGGCGATGCAGTGCGAATGTCCTGGGATCTTAATGACTTGTATACAATTCCGAAACTACAAGACCAGTCTGTTTTTATCCAGTTTTTCTGTGACCATCGGTGATCATCGAGAATAAAATTGGTGTGGGAGATATTTTTTTCACTTCATTTTTTGGTGTATAAAAATACTAAACAAATAACGACCAATATCTATAGATATTTTTTTCAAATATGATTTCATACAAATTCATCGTTAAGGTATCGTTTTTTAGAAATTTATACTTGATTTTTAAAACACAAACAACTTTATTCTATGGTATATTTTGTATGCACAAATGTTTAATTTGTTCTTCTGTAATGGCAAATAATGCTGAAATTTTATATTCTTTGCACCGTTTCGTTTGACAGTTGAATGTATAAGTTGAAATTCTTAATCTTGAATAAATATCTGTCAAAAACTGTATGCTGTTTTTCGACTGAATTTATTACAGGTTGGCAAATTTTTCAAAATAACACTTTTACACAATAAAGCTTTTCATGCATTCAACAGGCAGTAGGTTGTCTCTCCGATTTTTTGTATTGCCTGCTAAACCTTTGCCCTTTTTTAGAAACAGTATACTAGTAATACACAAACGAAATTCGCGTTGCGTTATTCTCATTAAAGTGTAAAAGGAAAGGGTCTTACGGATTGTTTATTTGTCTGCTACCTCCTTTTTTTTAAACAGAAAAATATAAAAATGCGTGTGAAGGAACGCACGTGTTATAAATGAAGTCACGTTTCTTTCATGCCTATTTTACACATTTCTCTTTAAGTCAACAACACGGTTTTTACATTGATTATAACATCCTGCACGGTGATCTCGGTAACTATGGTAATGTAAGAAAAACAGTTAATAATCTAACGCACATTGACAGATTTTTTTTCCAGAAATGTTGACATTGTTTTGTTATTTTGTTTACATAAAATATATTTTCCATCATACTATTTGTCTTTTATTTGCATTTAATTTTAGTCAACAATATATGACGTGAAAAGATGGCGTTAATTTTGCAATCACATCAAGAAAACTATCGCATTCCATCCCTGAGTCGACATTGATTGAGTCTTTGGACAAGCAAACCTTTTTTTTTTTTTGGCTTGTTGTTTCTTTGTTAGATGCATCTTTTTAATTGCTTAAATGGCAATAAAATGGTGTTTCTGTGATGAAAAACAAGGCATACTTCTTAATTTTATAATTATTCAACTTAATTTATCTGATTTTTTTGTATATATTTTAAGAAATCATCCATATCCCTTGTGAAAAAAATTCTCAGAGGGATTAGCCGCAATTTCAGCTCACTTTTTTTTCTTCAAAACTTATGTTTTCATTTCAAATGTCTAGAATTGTCTCTATGGATATTTTTGATTAATGCCTTGTCAAACTTTGAAAGTCAAATATCGAGTAACAAGTGATTTACGGAGGTTCGAATTTTTTGTTTTGTAAACAAAGTTCGAGTCCTGTTATTGTCTACCTATGTGTTGTATTGCAAATGGTTTAAGTTTCAAATACGCTACACTCTACCAGTTATGTTGCTTTTTTTTGCTCATAACAATTATTTATGAACACATTGGATCAGTTTATCTTGTTTACAACAAGATACTTTGTCAAAAGGAAGGTATTTTCTTTACTTTACATTATATGTCAACAAATAAAAACTCGATCTTTGTTTACATAACAACAAAATTCTGGCTTGTAACTTGACCTTAAATATTCAAGGTTTGCTTAATCATTCACAATACACAAACAATTTTATGCATATGAATTGAAAATAAACTTTTTATCTCAAATCGTGTCCAAGTCCCGTTAACATCTTAAATAAGGATTTTTTTAAGGCCCAACGAGATTATCTAATATTAAAAATTCATTTTTGATTTCAATGAAAAAGTGCAAGCCAGAGTATACATTCCTACACGCTTTCAAAAATAATTTCCGGGGGAAAGGGGGTGGGGGTTGAATCTGAGGGATATTATGTCTGTGCTGGGACGGGGAGAGGGGTCCGAAGCCTTTTTTCACTTTTATAATGAAATGAATTTCTTAGGTGTTAATTTCCCAGGGGGAGTTTGGACCCCCCTCCCTAGATCTGCACATGGCACGTATCAAAGTTTTTACAGAATATTGAATAGAAATAAAAAAAAAAACTGCTCATACATGTATCAAATTAGATTTTTTAATTCAACACCAAATATAACAAAAATACATATGTATACCAACTTCAAAAATAATCACTGAAGAACAATGTTTTCTGTTTTTTTTAAATGTTCAATGCAGAAAACAACAATAATTGTCATTCAGTAGATGCAGCACTGTATGCTTGCTAAATATATACAGTATCATCCCAATAATGAGCCAAGAGCTTTCACCTTTGTTTGAAAAAAAAACTCGCTTATACAGTCTTCTATTTTAATTTTTTCTTCAAAAAACCATTTAAAAAATTGCACTACTTCCGAATTTTTAGGGTTCACAACTTTCAATTTAATCATATGAATGTTGTATTTAATAATTTGGTTTTTTTTTCCACTGGAGAGACTTTTGTGAATTAGTATGTCATTGACATAAAGGCTACTATTTGTAATTGTTCATATAATTAACTTAATTATAACCACCCATTATACTTTATCATAAAAAAGAATACTATGATCATAGTGAAGCAATATTGCTTTCTTAGACAAAAATCAACAGCAAAATTTCATTACATCCTCTAATCTGCAAAATTCGAAACATACATGTACATGTAACTTTACACATCTATCTTGTACAAGATTATCAAACTGCAACCTGGACAGTTAACGGGGATATTACAGTATTTGTTTATCATGCAATCTTTCCTGCTTAATGTTTAAACCTTGTGCAAGCATAATCACTCTGTTACACAACACAACTTATTGAACTTCAAGGAGATACTTTTTCATTAAATTCGGAATAGGCAAAAGAGGCACTTTCAAAGCAAGTTGTCGGTCAATAGATTTGTAAATTGCAACGCGGGAAATGTCAGACAAGCTCCTTGGACTCTCCGTCATGGAACTTAAAATCTGCAACAGTTTCTTTCCGACTGCTCCCATTGGATGAAATCTTGTCATGGAGCGCGTGGAATTTAGACAGTCGTACAGTTCCTTGTGACTCATGGTTCGATAAAACAACATCAGTAGTTCCTCCGCATAACCGTCCTTATAGAGTGTCTCTTCGTCCTTCATTTCGTGAATGTAATGTCCCACGGGCTGAGTGCCCTGATGACGGAGGAATATGGAACTCTGGGAATGGCAAATAATGGGCTCCGATTGGTAAGGTTCGACATCAGGATCCCCGCCCCATTGTAGGATCACTGTTAACCAGCGACGTATCGTGACAAAGTCCGCCGGATTTTTGGCAAGCTTTGACAGATGAACAAATTCGATCATGGCATTTCCGGTTCCCCCTTTCAAATAATGACTCTTAGCACTAGTTAACACATTGGGATTCAGCCCATGTATAAAGTGGGCCTTTAGAACTTCACAAACGAGATCCGAGAACTGGTCTCGTAGAATTTGAGAGTCTTCGGATAATGGTATCGTAAAGTACCTGGCTGCAAACTTGGCCAGAATAGAGGAACATGTGGATCCATTATTCATCTGGAAATTGACTTTGGAACCATGTTTTAACAGGGTGAGTAATGAGGAGATGACCCCTTGGGCCTGGTTGCACAGCTCCACAATATTGTTTTCCAATAAACACTGAAGATACATGAGATATGAAGAATGACCCTCAGAGCAAAGACTGTTGGGGTCCGATCCATGTCTCAGGAGAACTTCAAGAGCACTATTCAGATGTCGGTAGTCATTTTTGTACAGATATTTGGAGTCGATAGAAAACTGAACACAGTCGGGCACCATGTCGCCAAGCGATCCACAGGATTTCAGAGTCACATGCATTAGTTTGTTCATGGGCTGGAGACCAAATCGGTTTTCCCTCAGCGGGTCGGCGTTGAACTTCAGCAGGAGTTCCAGCGACTGTATAACCTGGTCTTGGTAGTCAGGCTGTAACTGTAATCGAGTGACGTGGTTCTGAGCTTGGTTAGGATGGAGAAGATTTCCTCCAATGAACGACACATGTGTCACCAGGTAATGAAGGGGTGTTTCCATTGAAGTGTTCACTTCGTTGACCAACTGTTCGATACCAGTTGTCAGTAAGTACTTGGTAGTGTCGTAGATGGTGAACAAGCCATCAATGTCGTTACAGTAGAGTCGGTGAAGGGCTGTTTCACCTGTCTTAGAGACGCTTTTCACGTCAGCACCATTATCAATGAGACACTTAGCACACTCTCTTCCCCACACCACAGCCTGAAGGAGAGGAGTCTCCTTCTTGGAATTCAGAGAGTTCACTTCGTTTGGGTACTTCTCGACGAAGTAGCGAAGACAGTCGATAGTTCCTTTACAGCAAGAGAAGTGAAGAAGGCGGGAGGGAGAGGGCAAGTTGACTCCTTCAGTCTGCATGTGGGTCAGAAGAAGCTTCACACAGCTCACATTGTCCCGGGAGATTGCGTAGAAAACTGGCAAGTCCACATTTAGCTGACACTTGTAATAGGAGTAATCCAGAAGGCCAAGAATCTTGTGCACTTCCATGGGGGAGTGGGGCCCTGGGTAACACATCCCTGCGATCTGACCACTCCCTCCCCCTCCCCTTCCCTTCTCCAGCAGCACTTCCAGAATACCGTAATGCCCCAGGTAAGCGGCCAGGTGTTCCGGGGTGTTGCACTTCAGATTAAGATGTCCGTAGCTGTGTTGCACTAACTTGTTCACCAACTCCTTGGTGTTGTTGATCACCGCCAACTGCAGGAGATTGTATTTGGTGTGCTGGTCGAACACACTGTGGATGTCCTCGTCCTTGGGGAGAGAACTCGCTATCGCCATTACCGCCTCCAAATTGTCCTGGTGTCTCAGGAGATAGATGGCTCGCAGGATTCTGAGCTCCGTCTCGGTAGATGGAGGTCGCAAAGTCGGGCCAAACAAAATCTTGATTGGCCAAAATGCCCGGAAGTATTGGTTCAAGTAGAAGAAGCAACTGGAGGTGAACTCAATGATGTTAGCCATGGCGGATGGTCGACCTTTGTTTTACTGAGCAACTCTCACTGTTCCTTTATCTGAAACGAAACAATGAGATGCAAAAGATTATCATCAACCAGCTGTGCCTCAAGGTTTAAAATGCTTGTACATTGTTCATATAAAAAGATAAGATCATAACTGTATATAAAATTGATGTTTTAACATGCATGTACGATAAAAACAATTTTTTAGGGGGCTGGCTTTTACCATACAGTACTTCAGAATCTAATAAATGTGGTTTAATTCAGTTTTTACACATTTTACAAAATTAATTATCTTTTCCCGGTAAAATGCATTTCATATTAAATTTAAAAAAAAGAAGAGATAGTCCAATAGCCTAAACTGACTCTTGCCAATGGATGTATTTGAAACTTGTAAAATATCAATAATTTTCAAAATATCAGATTTTTCAGATAAACATTTCTGCTCTTAGTGCAGTTGTGTGAATGTGCATACAGCTGCCCACCTGTATTTCAGTATAAACACATAACTCATCTTGCTAGTATACTTAGTAGTCATTTTACACTATAAATTTATAGTAGTATATTTGAGACTCTCTCAAAACTTTCGAATATGAAATTTGTTTTAAAATCGATCCACGCATTCTCGAGATTTTAGGCTCCAAAGTCCTGAAGCGAGAGTCCGCGTAGCTCAGTCGTTAGAGTGGTAGACTTGTGCCCAGACGACCCGGGTTCAGTCCCCAAGTGCCGAATATTTTTTCGTCCTTAATTGCGTTAAGGTTTATGATTTTATATTTGAGAGGATAGATTTTACTTATTTCCAATTTAATTTTATTAAAAAATCACAATAATAGCGACTTTTTAAAGAATAATTTATTAATAAGTATAATTATATGTCTATTGAAATTTTTATAGAGGGTTAAATGGAATTTGATGACGTGTTTAGAAATGATAGAAAAAGAACAACTATCCCTAAAGTCTGCTTTATGGTGCACTCAAACAGAAGACCTTTCGTTGCTCGCAACGAGCGTCTAGTTGTTTTGATTAATATTCATAGTGTGGTAACAGAAAACAGGTTTTTCCTCACTTCCCACACTTTTGATGTAAGTTAAAAAAAATTAACAACTCTAAATGTCGAACATAACGGAGGATGGGAGGGATATCTGGGGTGGGAATTTTTAAAAGTCAAATGTTTACTACCTACAAAATATAATTAGTGCTTATTCACAAATAAGTTTTAAGTGTAAATATCAAAACAACTTGGTATTTTGGTGATCTCAAGGTGACAGTTCTGAAGTAAATAATGATCAAAGTGAAAAAGAAGCAACTCGATCAAGGTAAATTTAGATCGTATTGAACAGATGTGACAAATTGGTAGATTTATTTAGAACAATTTTTAGCACTGACTCTTGCTGTTCATAAACATTTGAATCAGAAATGAATAAAGCTTTGACAAGATGCAAATTATGATCATCATACAATTAAGCATGGAGATATATAGTTAACAAACTGATCAATCAAAATAATTATAGTCATGATAATGATACTGTAAACCAATTTATTTGCGACGACATTATTTCACGATTTACCGATACTGGAATTAAACACTGGTTCGCAACAACTAATTTTCATGAAAAAGTCGTACCCAGACATGTGTTGTTAGCACAACCATTTGACAAGAACTGGTTTGCAGTGAGAAATATAAACAACAATGCGGCTTTTGCGAACCTCGTGAAATTTTTTCACTTGTGGATACAAGCTGGTTCACAGAACATCGGGTGAAAAAGGGTATACCCCTTAGAGTAGTACATATTTGTTGTAAAGTAATAGAAAAGTAGAAATTAGTACAATGGTATAAAAATGTAATTTACATATGGCTGGATTGGGAATCAAACCCGAGACCCTGCAATTCTAGTCAGTAGCTCTTCCACTGAGCTACCATCGAGGCCAAATCAACAGTTTATATAACCCCAACCATTACAATTTTATACTATAACAGTGTATTTACATCCATCAAGTATGATTCCACTATTTTTTACAGAAATTGATCGTACCAAAGAGACATGATTACCGGTACACTAAAAATGGTAACAACTGGCTTAGTTTGTAGTTTTCAAGACATTAAAAATGGAAAAATTGTTAAACCCACGACCATGCAATGAGGACAGACAAAGACCAGTTACAATAGGGTCCAGGCCCCGCCGTCACCAAAATTTTCAAGTCGCTCAACTTGGTCTTCAATTCAACTCCTTGTAAGAATAGTGCTTAATAAGTTTGAGGTGCAAACTCAGACAAGAGGCTGAATACTGACTTGAGGAGAGTTGATGGTGGGGCCAGGGTGTCATGTATTTCATGATTCAGGTTAAGGGCATTCAATTTTCTCCCTTCGCTGTGGCTGATGAGGAGTGGATTTTTTAATTCTAAATAATGTTTTACTTTATGGTCATATAAGCCCCATCCTTGGGCCTGAGGCCCAAGACAATGGCCTTGATATTAGCAATTTTGGTGGATGGCTTCATGCTTGAACATTAGGATATTGTGCATTAAGGTCAGACGACATGTTCCTCAATTTTATTTAACTTCTTCCAGGAATTTGTTAATGGTTTACTACTACTTTGACAAGCTTTCTTGCAAAAAATTAGGATACCTTACCAGGCATTTCTGCAAAATACTAGAGTATGCAATTTCCTATATAATCTTCTTGAAAATACACTTGAATTGCTGATATAACAAGCATTCTGAGAGTATTGCATAAGCAATACACATCCCCTACGGGTTTGTGGAAATTGTGAAAACAATGCACCGGTGAAAACCGGTAGGGGACTAAAAATAAATAAATATACAGCACAGCCAAATTCACTATATTGGAACTCTATCTCGGCCGGGGCAGGGCTTTGAACTCACGACCTCTACAACCTAATACACTTCTGGCAGTGAGCGGCCACGGTTCTAACCACTCGGCCATCTAGACATATAACCATATTCAAGTAAAATTTAATCATTTTAAAAATAATTATAAAATTCATATTTTTTATTGGAACTCTTTATTACGAGGAGATACAAAAACGATTCTCGAGGAACGTGTCGTCTGACCTTAAGTTTACCTGAATGACTCAGGCGACCTCAGAATCTTTAAAACAGCAATTATACTTTATATATGAATCATGACTTCATTTCATGTTATTTAATAATGAATTATCAATCACGATTTTCACAATTTCAGATTTTTAATGAATATTTACTTACTCAACAGTCACATACATGTATACATATATCCACATCATTAACAACAGCTGTCAGTAGTTATCACCTTTTAAATGGTATATTAATCATAAGGTATCATTATCACATACCTGTTAACCTTTCAAAGCTGCTATGTGGGAGAATCTCCCCCTTACCAACTTGGCTAAGGGGGAGATTTTGCGTAAACGACGTTTTTTCATGTGAAATGCAAATATATATTAAAAATACTGTTAGATACCTTATTTTATCATTGTAATTAATGCATTTGCAATCATTTTAAATTTTATTATCTCTTTGGACCACCAGTGTGCAATTACAACTTGAGTTGTGTTCAGAAAACTATTAATTTGTTTGCATGGTACAATACAAGAAGTCAATAGTGCCACTTTTTATATTAAGTCTTCTTATTGTTGAGTATTGAACCATCACTGCATGCTGACATCTAGGGTAAACACAGAAAATTTATTTTGCGTATTTTGAATATGCAGTGAAACCCAGTTAAGAAAATACCAGTAAATAATATTCATTAAAATTATTTTTTGCCTTATATATAGGAAAGATTTTTAATTCACAAAACAACATGTATTTCTCCAGTATCATTTAAAAATGATCTCTGTTGTAATGTCTATAGCATCCCTGTAATTCATAGTACCGGTGTTATATAGTGCCTTTTCCCCCTAGCCATCTTTCCCCCCGGAAAAATGGCTATATAGCAGTTCTTCCCCCCGGAAAAATGGCTATATAGCAGTTTTCCCCCCACGGAAAGCTGACTATATAGTGGGCTTTCCCCCTTTTTATAGCCAGATTACCCCCACGGAAAACCTACTATATAGTGGATTTTCCCCCATTTTTACTTTCCGGCCATGTTTATTGCGGACCACTCGTGACAATAATTTGCAATAACTGATATGATATTAATTTCTCACAAAAAAGGATAATTATGGCATTTATTAATACATAGAATAAAATACATGGTTTTTCAACCCCAAATATGAACTAAGGCATGCGCCTTCATAACATGCATGTGTCATCATCGTTTATTTCACCTGTTCTCACCCCTTTTTGGAACACCTTTTACACGGATTTCGGAATACCTCGA
Source organism: Magallana gigas (assembly GCF_902806645.1). Classification (NCBI taxonomy): domain Eukaryota; kingdom Metazoa; phylum Mollusca; class Bivalvia; order Ostreida; family Ostreidae; genus Magallana; species Magallana gigas. Next base: position 45,758,738 of record NC_047563.1, read on the forward strand.
ATCTTTTTCATCTAATCGATGCTTATCCACAGTTTTGACTTCAACGTTATGAACACGCGAGAACACATTTGAGTGAAAATACGCTGGTTTGGAAATTTAATTTTCCAATGTATTACCATCAATGTATAAGCTTCTCCCAGGGAACTAACTGACCAATCTTGACTTAATTTTGTAGAAGTGGAAATGTATTACTCCCTTCGTCCAAAAGGTTATCAATTTTAAATTAATACCGTTAGAATTGACGATCTTAAAAACAAATATATATTTCTTCTGCTAAATATCAAACGGGAGACAGGATGCAATGATATGATTAGAAACTGAAATGATTTAGTTTTACTTTGATTGATGGGGTTCTAAATCATGGGTAAGGGGTATTTTAATTATGTATTAAAAGCATATGTGAAGTAAATGTTTACCATTTCGTTTTAAAGTTACGCATATTCATATTTTTAAGCACATTTCTACGAAACGCGAGATATTATGATTTAAACATTTAAAAAACAATGAAATGTCTTCACAACCAGAACAATGTCGGTATCTTTGCTGGTTACTTTGGAAAATGTGAAATGGATCCTGAACTGACTTTATGCTTATATTGTCACTCACTATTTGCTAATTTTTCCACTTTTAAGTTTGCAACGTTATTTATAAATATACAATTTTGAAAACGATGCCATATAAATCAAGATGTACGATTCCATTACCTAAATTTATACTATTTGTTTCATATTTTTGCAATAAAGATTTACTTGTGTACCATATTATTTCTTCGAACAATTAAACAAGGGTAATTAAAAATACAAAACAAAAAAAAAACCCTAAAAAAACAACCAACACATATATTGTTATGAGCTGACTTTTTTTAAAAATATAAGCTTGTTTTTCTAATCAACTAATAAGTAAAAATATCGTATATGCGCTTAGGTTGGTTATTTATTTTTGATTTTCGGTTTCTCCTTTTATGAATAAACGTTCATTGATTTATTTATCTAATTATCTATTATATCATTAGTCATCTTATGAATTGATTACATGTTTTGAAGAATAATGAATTTTACCCGCGTACCTTTTTAAAAAATTTTGTTTGTAAATTTAAAAAAAAAAAGCAGCAGAATTAAAGTAATTTTCAATCATTTTGATAAAGAAATATATGAGTGGTTGTGTATTTTTAAATGATGGTTTTACCTTTAAATGACCGTAAAAATATGTTCATGTGGTCATCTATAGTTTTTGAGATATGGGGCCCTAAAAATACATATTTTTTATAATTGGATTTCAAACATCTGGCTCTAAAACAACAAAGGCTCCTACCCTGCATGGGGGCTTAAATTTTCGGTGTCATCTACTAGTGGTATACCACTATCACTGTGAAAATGTGGTTAATTGGTCATCTCTAGAATTTGAGATTCGAGTCACCACTCATAGAACACTATTCGATCATTATAATGGGGTTTTAAACATCGGGCCCTGAAACATTAAGGTCCCCTACCCTGAGAGCTGAAATTTTCAGAGTCATCTTCAAGTGGTAAACCTTTGCCACTATAAAAATATGGTGATATGGTCATCTCTAGTTTATGAGACATTGGACTCTAAAGAATATGCACTATAAATATTATAATAGGATTTTAAAAATCGGGCTCTGAAACATCGGAAATTACCTAAATTAAGTTCTATGTGTAATTCCATTACACACATGTTCAACTTTCAGCACCGTCTATAAAGATAATAATAAATCGGCAAAACGAAACTTAACCTGTACAGATGAATGCAGATATACATGTATGCAACATGGGAGTGTAGAAACATTGATCTTAATCCTTACTGGATTTCCATAAATATTTTTTATAAAATCTGAACCAAAAACGTGCGGGAGAAACCCTACTATGGGGGAACAGCTACTATATAGTAGCTTTTCCCCCCGGGGGGAAAGGCTACTATATAGTAGGTTTTCCGGGGGGAAAAGCTACTATGGGGGAAAAACTGCTATACAACACCGGTACTATAAACTTTAAAAACTCCTGTGAAATTTTTACACTTTTTCCTCGAGCTTCTCTTTTATCGGTAGCTTGTGTAAACACTTAGTGTTCCAAACTCACTTTGATTGTTACCGACCGTGCTGGCCAGACAGAATTAGTCACGACTCACTGCACGTGGCTTGGGTGCTTTACCTGTGCACCTGTTGAGTGACACCACTGGCTGTGTATTGTTTTCTTTGGTGTTACAAAGTAAAATCAAGATGTTTTAAGCTTTCACTTATATTTTATAAGGCCTATGCATAACTAAATACGTAACTGATTTAAGTCAAAACCGGAAGTAATCGTAAAAAGTAAACTGGACTATAACATGTCAAACTATGATCACGGTAGACAGTACTTGGATGGATTTTGATATATTCAAGCTACAAAGCAGCTTTTTTTTTTTTAGCTCAAATTCAGAGAAAAACCCGCAGTGGTTGTTGAAATTTGCATGTGAAGATTCAGAATTGGGAGAGGGGGGTATGGGGAAGACAAATACGATTGCGGGAGAAATTTGTCTCCCGCGCGGGAGATAGGTTGGATGCGGGAGATCTTAGATTTTTAGGCCGTTTTGCGGGAGTCTCCCGCGCAATGCGGGAGGGTTAACAGGTATGTTATCAGATTTTTTTTGCCTACCTTACCTATATAAATAATGCATTAGAAGTGTGATAACTGATAAAAATCATATCAATTAATGTCCACTCCCTATTACATGCTGAAGATGTAAATGAACAGGAAAAAATCTAGTTTTAAAAGGCTTCCGATTCTCAGCCTCAAAGAATTTTTTTTATCATAAAAATGTTATTTATCCATCATATTTTATAAATGAAATAGAATAAAAAGAAATTTATTGATGGTATCCATGCAATTTACGAAGATATTGCAATTTTGGCCACGATGAATATGATGGAATAAATAATGTGTACAAGTTGAGATCAATTTAGAAAATCAAAGGCCTGAAGGGCCACAATGGCGTCGAGTTAAAGTTAATTTGAAGAGTAAAAACCTAAATAATTTTTTAAACAAGTGAAAAGCTGTCAATGAGACAGCTAACTGGGTTTTCTTTTTATATGTGAACTGTATCCATAATCCATGTCAACCCATATCCAGTGAAATAAAGTACCTCATATGCAATATTTTGCTAAAAAAAGACTAAGTTCAAAAGCTGGTATTTTTTTCATAAATAATCAGAAATAAAAATCCTAAAAATATTCACACCTCTGATACATGTACAATTAATCTGCAAAAGAACAACTTTTTATCTATAAAACTGTAGGAATAGTTATCCGTACAATGAGGTAACCCTATATGCAATATTTTGCTAAAAATTGACTAACTTCAAAAGCTGGTATTTTTTTCACAAATTATCAGTAATCAAAATCCTAGCAATATGCACACCTCTGATATATGTATAATTGATCTGCAAAAGAACAACTTCTTATCTTGAAAACTGTAAGAGGAGTTATCCGTACAATGAGGGTACGCTATATCATATGCAATATTTTGCCAAAAAATGACTTAATTTTTTTTTCATAAATTATCAGTAACCAAAATACAAGCAATTTTTTTTCATAAATTATCAGTAACCAAACTCCTAGCAATAAGCACACCTCTGATATATGTATAACTGATCTGCAAAAGAACAACTTCCTATTTTGAAAACTGTAGGAGGACTTATCCATACAATGATGGTACCCTATATGCAATATTTTGCCAAAAATGACTAAGTTCAAAAGCTGGTATTTTTTTCATAAATTATCGAAAATTAAAATCCTAACAATATGCATACCTCTGATATATGTGTAATTGATCTGCAAAAGAACAACTTCCTATTTTGAAAACTGTAGGAGGACTTATCCGTACAATGAGGGTACCCTATATGCAATATTTTGCCAAAAAATGACAAAGTTCAAAAGCTGGTATTTTTTTCATAAATTATCGAAAATCAAAATCCTAGCAATATGCATACCTCTGATATATGTATAACTGATCTGCAAAAGAACAACTTCCTATTTTGAAAACTGTAGGAGGACTTATCCGTACAATGAGGGTACCCTATATGCAATATTTTGCCAAAAAATGACCAAGTTCAAAAGCTGGTATTATTTTCATAAATTATCGAAAATCAAAATCCTAGCAATATGCATACCTCTGATATATGTTTAATTGATCTGCAAAAGAACAACTTCCTATTTTGAAAACTGTAGGAGGACTTATCCATACAATGATGGTACCCTATATGCAATATTTTGCCAAAAAATGACCAAGTTCAAAAGCTGTTATTTTGTTTTCCATAAATTATCAAAAAAAAATGTTTTCAAAAAAAATAGAAAATGTTATTTATCACATAACTAATAAAATTACAATTCATTACAAATTTGCTCACCTAATTCTTAAAAAGTTTTGAATTTCAATTGAAAATTTAAGTTTATAGTAATATCTTAGGAGTTCAAAATTTTTAGATTTTTTTTCTCTATTTATATGGAAATAAATATTTAAATTATTATTGTGTTTAATTCTATATATTGTATACTGCTGATAACCACTCTGTCTCTTATTATCAATTTCATCTAAAATTCACAAGGATCCAAATGACACGGGCCGAAAAGATCGGGGGTAGATAAAAGAAAGCACCCATTCACGTTGTTTACAAAGTGAAAGTAGTTCACTAGGTGGTTTATGTAGATGTACTTATCGCTCGATTAGGAAGTTTTGTTTCTACAAGATCAAACATTTGTGCATTGTCAATTTTCGATATGGATACAAAATCATCTATTTTGCAGGCTAGTACATTTCATAACCAAATTGAGTATGTAAGCCCAGCTATCGCATGTGTCTCGGTGCTAGTGTATTCATCCGCTGAAACCGAGACATATTGTTTTCAATAAAATGTGAACATTTTTAAAGACGGCAACCATTTCGAATCTGCAAACTTGTTTTGTTGACGTACAGTTCTGCTCGAAATTGAAGTATGTCATCTATTTTTCTTGAAACACATACGAAAACTTTGCACTCATTTGAGTTGTTTGGCTCCTAAAAATGTAACTTCCGGACGTACGATCCCTAGATGGCTTTCGAGCTTCGCTCGACGCCATAAAAACCCAAAAAACGATTGTACTGGAGCATTGATGGCTCGAACCCCTTTACCTCTAGTTAGTATCAGTCTCTGTGGAGCCACTAAACCAAGCAGTTTGTTGCACGGCTTTGTGTAATATTGACTCTTCAAGACTAACTAAATTTGTCTATATAATAGGCAGATTTATGGTATGAATAAAAGAATTCCCGATAATTTAGATTTAACAAACATTGGTGGGTATCAGAGAACGTAAAGAATAGTAAAACAAGCTTATAACGAAGAACCAGGGACCGATGATTTTACTTCGTTATAAGCGCAATTCGTTTTATCTGTCAAGTTTACAACATATAATAAAGTCATGGGGAACGAAAATCACTTCTCTGTGAGCCTCAATTCATTATAAGCATGTTTGCTATAATCATGTTATACTGTATATGTGAAGCAGCAGCTATATTATCCAAAAGTTCCTTTACTAATCATAACAGTTACATGTAATATTATGTGCTAATATAAAACAGGGTATAAATCCAATATATATAGGATCTCTCATGATTTCTGATGGTATATGATTTTTATCCAACAAGTTATGTGTTTTCTATTCCCGAGCCTTGTAACTGGTAAATAATTCAGATATAAAAAACACACAACAAGTTGGATTAAAATCCTATACCATCGCAAATCATGAGAGATTCTTTTTATGATATGTTCATGTTTTACATGTCTTGTGTAAACCTCAATTTTTTTCTGTAAAAATGATAATTATGAGCCGCACAACGCATTTACTGCAAAACGTCAACAACTCCACGCATGGAAAAAAAAGTTCCTTGAACATGCTGTGAAGATTGCAATAATGTTCAATCTTTATTAAAGTCAAGCGTTTTAGTGACTTGTGTATCTAATATAACTATTTTAACAAGAGCTTGGACTTTGGGTATTTGTGTCAAACAGCAATGTGATGTAGGCCTGTCTATTTCGATGCTAGCCACTCAGTCATGGCTCTTTGAAATTAACAAGATTTGTCTGGCTTTTTAGCTAAGACTACGCAATCGGTGCATATTTCATTTGAATCCCCTTCATTTTTTCCTTGTTTTGATGCAAGGAATAGATAGCTAAGCCCTTCCGAAAGTCCAAGGTCTTCTTAAAATGGTTCTATGTGGTCCTAAATCCAATGTTTTTCCAGAATTCGCAAGCGTTTAAGAGAAATTTTATGTTATTCATTGCTAAGTTATGAAAATGGGCAACGTCCAAAGTTTAATCAGATGCGTCTGGGCCTGAGAACCAAGGAATTAATATTTGATGGCCTAATTTTGCTTAAATATAAACAACTAAAGTGACTGTCAGTTAATATACATAACTGCATGAGCTAGCTGGTCCCATCAATTCATTTTCTTCAAAGGCAGAAACACATAGGATACAATGGGATTTATATATCACATCTACTTGAACTTTGCAATGTAGACATCCTGATAGCATTTATCTATTAATATATAAATATTAATGTGGTGGGTAATAACTAGGTGTTTATACAGATTCATGATGCAACAGTACCAGTAAATCAAGATGATAGAAAGTCCAAGATTGAGTTTTATATATAATTATATATATAGGTCACAGATTATTCTGCCTGAAGTTGCATATAACAAGGGAGCTATCATTAAAAATTATACTGTTAATTATTATAAAGTGAATCCTTTGCATGTATATAAATATTATAATCATATTACTACAAGTATATAATTTATGATTTATATCATTAAAATTTAATTCTGGTTGTAACTTTTCCTGATATTGGCTAGAAAAATCATTTTTTATTCTACACAGAATGTTACTTATGTCACAGAAAGACAATATATATAACATCAATAACGTATCATTATGTCATTACGACTGAGCTACTTAGAAAAACATTTTTGTCTTCTTTCTCTACACAATCATGTAATTAAAATCAGTTGGTTTTGGTTTATAGACATGTATGTAGCCGCACCCACCTGAGACAATTCCAAAGACAGCATTCAGAAACCGCCACCAACTTACAATAATTATGTAATTCAAGACGAAATGGGGGACCAATAAAAAAGAGACCTGAAGGAAATCAGTGGAGAAAGAAATGAAGAATTACAAGTACAGTACTGCATGGATGTAGGGACAGATTCGAAATCAACAAAAGACAGTTAGACCAACTTGGATTTAAGGATCCTCAATGTCCCGTGACTTCTACTTTTTATGACAGTATGTCACAACATGGCAAATTGAACACATTGTGAAACAGCTTTTATAGCCAAATTTTGTTGTTTACCTCCGTGGCGTAATGGGTGTAGCTTAATTCAATCTACTGATCTGCAGGTCCCAAGTTCAAATACCCCAGGGACTTTTATTTTCATGAATAATAGTATAGTACCATTTAAAAAATTGATTTTTTCCCCAAAAATTTAAATTTTTTTTCTGTCATTTTCAAGTCAAACACATGCTAGATTCCATATCTTTAAGTAATTGGGAAGTTTGGGTTTTATAAGCAGAACTTTTCCCAGGTGTGTGGAGGACCCTTAAGTCTTTAACTAGCAATACATGCATCATCAATCTCTTTTTATGACAACATTGTGTGACAGTGTTCTAATCACCTTCGTACTATTCAACTAACTCTGAGCATGCATGTCGAGTTATAAACAGAAAATCAGAAAATCATTCTAAAGCCATACAGGTTGTTGTGGTTCCCCATTAGCATAAATCAATTACTGAAACTCTCTAGGGAAAAGAATTTGCATGGGTTCATAATTTTTACATATATACATGTATATGAGTGAGAGAGAGAGAGGAGAGAGAAAGTGTGTGTGTGCTATTTTCCAAAATTTAATATTGAGAAAAATAATAAAATGTACATACAATGTATGCCCATCACACATTTATACAGACAGGTTCAGTACAATCACTAGATTTAGCTATGTAGCTTAGTTTACCTACATATGTAGTAGTTAGGGCTATATGGACTGTGGATATTGGCCTGGGTAGTTCAGTGGTAGAGCTCCTGACTAGAATTACAGGGGTCCCGGGGTTCTATTCCCGGTCCAAGCAGCCATGTTTTCATAAAAATGATTGTATATATATACTCATTCCTCCTTTCTTACTACACATAGCTTTATTTACCTACTTCAAGTACAAAAAGCTGCACTTCGTTGCAACGATAATTTTCAACTTTGAACTGATCTAAAAAGTTTATAATACATGTAAAACAAGAGGCCCAGGGGCCACATCGCTCACCTGAGCAACAATTGCCTAAATTCTGATCAAATTAGCATTACAGTATCAAAATATCTTGACAACTGAGTACAGTAGATCCTGCTAAAAAAAATTGAAAATCTGCCAATTTTTATCAACCTCTTATTTTTTGGTAAATAAATACCAAGCCCCTTTTGTTGTTGTACCTGTAAGAAGATTTTTCTCTATTCCTATATACCCCCCCCCCATTTCATGGCCCCATTTTTCTCCAGGGAATCATGGTTTCATCAGACTTAAATCTGCATAACCTTTGCTTTCACACTAAGTACTGACTTTTGTACCGAACACTTTCCCAGAATAGTTTTAAAGATGTTCTCTTTATATTCCTATGTAAAAATTCAAACCGCCATCACGGTCCCGCCCTACCACTAGGGACTGTGATTTTGCAAACTTGAATTTACACTACCCGAGGATGCCTCTACACAAGTTGAAACCCTTTCTGGCCAAAAATTCTTTAAAAAGAAGATTTTTAAAGATTTTCTCTATATATTCCTAAGTAAAAATTCATCCCCCATTGTGGCCTCACCCTACCCCTGGACTATTATTTAAAAAAAACTTGAATCTATATGATCTGGGGATGCTTCCACTCAAATTTGGGCTTTCCTGGCCTAAGAGTTTTGAGAAGAAGACTTTTAAAGATTTTCTCTATCTATAAAAATTCATCCCCCATTGTGACCCCGCCCTACCCCCGGGGACCATGATTTGAACAAACTTGAATCTACACTATCTGAGGATGCTTCCACTCAAATTTGAGCTTTCCTGGCCTAATAGTTTTTGAGAAGAAGACTTTGGCTCAGGTGAGCTAAAAAAGGTAAAGTTTACAATACAATAAGTTGTTAAAGTTGGTTTCTGGAAGAAGAGACTTTGGAAATTTTCTTTATAAATATTGACAATTTTTTTACTTTTTTAATCTTTCGTTTTTAAGATCTGTGTACAAACATAGAATTGTGAGCAAATCTCTGTATCTTGCTTATAACTCGAAGCTTAACACTCACATATGGTTAGTAAATAGAAATTGTAAACAATTAAAACACAAAAAACATGCACTATAACAAATAAAGAACACAATTTATTTTTTCGAAATGAATCATATATATACATGTACATGTATATACCTACATATTTCCGACAGCGATATCAAACTCTATTTAAAGTGAATAAACTCGAGAAAATGCCGAGCATCTCAACAAAACCTATTGCATTAATCTACCATTACGCAAAATATAATGCCGAATTACCGATAGAATAATGAATTGTATTTCAGTACTTTTTTGATACATCAGATTTTGCTTAATTTGCGCAGGTAAACAGTTAACTGTTTGATTTACCGGTCTCTGTTTGATTTGATACGTAAAAATCACGAAATACAGACGATAGTTCCCAGGTTACAAAGCATAAATAATGAAAACGAAACGAAAATCAGAACACCAACGTCATGTGTGAAAACTGTCAACGCATTGAAATATTTAGCCTCAATTTACTTCACAAAATCGGCACCAATATATTTTGCATGTTCAAAAATTTCCCTTCATTCGCGAACTGTTGCACCACAAGCAAATTCATCATAGTCAAATCGACCCTTTTTCGTATAATGTCATGGCTGCTTTAAACAAAGAACCTCGTTTTAGATGTATGGAATACGAGTCTTGGTAAAATGGGTACGCAAACCCGGGCCGTGGCAAAATAAAAGCCGGGGCAGATCGGCAATCGTCAATTCCAAATACGCATTATTTTGCAGCAATATTTACAGCAAATACAAATATATTGGTCCATCAAATATCCTGAAATTTTAATGAGATTGGCAGATTAATAACTGCCAATCTTTTGTTTTGCCCAGGCCAAGTCTTGTCTACCCATTTTACCGGATGCCGAATCCGAAGCTATTAAACTGATTGAAACACGCCTTTCCTTTATTATTATTTTCGTAATAACTCAGATTTGAAACAGAATTAGACCTTAATTTTTGCAATTTATATTTTCCTTCCCATAAGGATAATTTATGCTAAACTACGTTGAATTGGAATCAGTAGTTCTTGAGAAGAAGATTTTTTAAAATGCACCCCCCTTTTCTACAGTTTCAAGGTTTTCTCCGCTTTGAATACAGATCGGACTTTTATTTCTGCAATTTATATTCGCCCTCCCATAAGGATGCTTTGTGCCAAATTTGGTTGAAATTGGATAAGCGGTTTTAGAGAAGAAGTTCAAAATGTAAAAAGTTTACAGACGGACAGACAGACGGACGGACAGACGGACGGACGGACGGACAGACGGACGACGGACAAAAAGTGATCAGAATAGCTCACTTGAGCTTTCAGCTCAGGTGAGCTAAAAATCACTCTTGAAAATGTTGCTCTTTCGGCACAATTGCAGCACGGTTCTAAATGTTTTGAGGCTAATTAGTATATGTACTTCTTAAATGGAATAACAAAGAAGAACAGTTCTCGTTAACATGATGATTGATTGGTAATAATTCAGCACAATGTGAAGTAATCACACTTATCCATGCCTCATCATACACACAAGTGACTCAAACAATAGAAATGCACGTTTTGCTTAAAACTGCTCAAAAGCAATGATGTTTCGACTATTTTTGCTCTGGGTTGCTTTTCTAAAACTACACAGTACAAATAAAGGTTGGCAGTTCCATCATGTCCATGGGACATTTTGTGTGTTTTACAAAAAATGCAAAATTTCACAATGGTAGCCAAACAAACATACTTCAGGTAGATAAATAATATATGTAGGTAAATCAAGCTATATAGCTAAATCTAGTGATTGTACTGCACCTGACCTGACAGTACCGCTAATTGGATCTACACACATGTATACGATTTAAATTTTCCCAGTGTGTTACGTAAAAAAAAATAAAAACACTATTATGACTATGTTCTCGACGGCAACAGAGGAAATATGACAGACAAATCAATACAAATAATCCATCTGCAACGTATGCTTAGACCTACTTACAAAAAATTTGCAGCTCACCTGTTCATATTCGATGCAAATGCCAGTATTATTATAATGTCAACAGTCAATCCCTCTGTTTCGCCTAAACTTTGGTCAGCAATTTACACATTCAAATCTTGAAAATTCATTTTGTAACATACCTTAATCAATGTGCACTCATAGTTTGTCGTGCCAGTGACCCTGCGTGATATCTAACACGTCCTCGTATTTTGATCATCCCTTGCGTTTGTGTTTTGATGACCTTCACCTTCTGAACGCTTACACCGTTTCTTGTTTTCTTTACTGAAGAGTTTATTTGGAAAAGGGGGGGGGGGGTGTGCCGAGCTCAAGACATTTCATTATTCTCGGTTGTCAATTGTGTTTTTATTTAAAAAAAAAAATATTTTTCTATTTTAAACTGCATTTGATGAAAATGGCAGGAAAACTCTTCATTCATGCAGTTTTCAAAATAGAAAGTTGTTGTCTTGCAGATCAACTGACATGGCATGTACAGCTTTCATCTGCATAACCTTCAGAGTCATTATAACCTGTAAACTATACAACTGTCAACTGCATAACTGTCCAGTCTGCACAGCTGTCAACTGTACAACTGCCAGACTTTCTAACTATAGTACAATACTCAGCTGTCAGACTGTCAACTTTATAGCTGTCATGATGTCAACTGCACTGTCTACTGCAAGACTGTCATTTCATAGTGCTGTCAGACTGTAAACTGCATTGCTGTCATACTTTCAACAGCACAGGCTGCAAATCATTCAGGATCGAGATGAAATAACACACCCTTATACAAGAATTATGGATACATTTATTCATACATATTTTGATACAACTCTTGTCCCAGTCTGATGTAGTCCTCTTTCTCCTCGGGAGACATTTTGGACACCATCTCGTCCGTGACTTCGTTGAGTGGAACCATCTTTCCGGCAACTGATACCATGGTCTCCTCTTCCTCACTCTCCATTTCTTCAACTACAACATTGTTCATACATTTAAAATAATGCTACCAGTACCTTCACATTTGCAGGAATAGATTTTTAACTAAATTTACTGTTCAATTAATCAAAAATTTCTATTCCACATTCACACTTGACCAATATATTAAGAAAAGATTTTGAAAAAAAAATCAAAGGCCGGAACGGCCACAAAGGCGTCGAACTGCCATTTAATTCTTTTATATAGAATGATATCAATAATTTGAATTTCTGTTAATTTATTAGTCGTATATCAAACAATTTTAGACATAGAATAGAGAAGTATATGAATTATGTTTTGTGCTGCTTTAAAAACAAAAATAAGTTTATTTTCTTATAAAATAGGTATTGGTGCTTTTACAATTCAATAACTCATTATGGTTACAAAATTCGAAGAAATTTCAAAGATCAAATAAATTATTTTCTTTAAACAATTTTCACAGGTTCATGATTTGAATACTTTAACAGTATGTCCCCAATTCTAATAATAAAACATACTTTTATTTATTTCAATTCCCGTTTGAAACAAGATTCCCTATGGTACGGTTGTTTACAAACAAATCCACAACATGTGCTATCTAAAATGCTCGACCAGACCAACTATATTATCGTGTTTATTTTTAGCAACAAAATCACTAGATACGTTTATTGCTTACATTTATTTTGGAGACCGTGCCCGATAACAAATAAATTTACATCGCAAATTTTATTTCTACCGGGCACGCTCTCCAATTAAAATGTAAGCGATAAACTAAAATAATATTTAGTGAATTTTTACACCTGATTGTATTCATCCGCCATTTCTTGATTAAGCAAATTTATACTTATGCAATGAGTTGTCAATAACCAGGTAGGCAATGGTTTTTTTGTACAAATACGTTTAATACTTTAAGGAACTTGTTTCTTAAGCGCATTTAAAAGGCGGTGCAGTGCATGAATTTGGACGATTGCCAATCCAGACGATCGCTAGAAGGCTGTCGAGCATTAGCTCGACGCCTTAAAAACTGGCATGGAGGGCTTTGCTCCTTAAAAAACACACTAACAAATTAAATCTAAATTTTCTGGTCTTAGACCATTGAGCCATGATTTATTTTAGGCCCTGGTTACCTCCTTCTTCACTTGCCTAGGGTGACAATCCACGATGTTATTGAGTAGAGAAACACTACGGATTGTCACCCTTCGCTTTTGAAGATTGTATTATGTAGAGGGTCTGATTTTTAAAAAAATATTTGTTTTAGGTAATTTTGGGCATTGAATGTATAAATTAGATTAGAAATATGTTATAAAAGGATAATTTAATAAAAAAGAGAAAAATAAAGTCCCTGGGGTCTATATACTGGGGGGGGGGTGCAGGGGAGGGGGGTCGATCCTGTCCTCAAGCACCTGTGAAAATACATTCTTTTGATACCTGTAATAATCTGGCTGTAAATTGAAGAATTTCTGTGAAAGTAAATTCATTCAAGCTATTATGTAAAATGGTAGCGCAAACTTTTTAAACTGTAAAGAAATTTGTTATGAAAACGTTAAGGTAAATTTCGTCATTATTCACCTCAATGGGACTGGAAATCAGTTCGCTATCTCCTTAAATTCGCTTTATCCGAATTCGTTGTCACCGTAAAATTTTGCAACAATTTGTTAAGAATCTTACTGGGGACTCAAAAAAGACTTAACTACATGTATAAGATTTCACTATATCAGTGTATATGAGTTTTACTGTACACTATTTCAACTTGCAAATGTTACTGCTGAAGCAAGATTCATCAGAGTACAAGTACAAGAATACATTGAAACTTTCTTGATATGTTAAATTTTATACCCAGTTAAACACCTCTACTTTGTTTGAGGATAACATTCTAAAACTATTAATAACAAAAAACATTTTGATCTCAGAATGATTTTGCCTGAAATTTGCAAAATCACCCAAGAACACAAGTTTAACAAAAAAACTGATATTTTGACAAATTAACAGTTAGTATACTTGAATATATTTATTCTATTTCTAAAGTGATATCAACAAGATATTTCAGGCAATCATATATGATAAACAATCAAGTTTGTCATACATTTACATGTAATTATTTAGTTTTTTTCAACTATTGTAACCATGAGTTTAATGAGGCCGAGTACAGAGCGAGTACGCATGCTTTCGCACACCGTTTCATTTGTATTGTTACGTCATCTATTTAATTGGTTGTCGCAATGGCGTGGTAGTTTCAACTGCAGATATTCAGCGAAATTTGTTGAAAATAGCTCATTTGATGTGTAAAATTGGTATTATATTGTGGAATAAACATAAATGTCTCGAAGTATAAGCTATATTTGGGCTCGGGTTGAAAACGTGAAGAGGGTTCAGCAAGCCTAGCCCTCTGTCACGTTTTCTTAACCCGCCTAAATATAGCTTAATTTATTTATTTCAAGACAGTAACCATGTATTTTATATTATGACCCTTTTAAAATATGTGATGTTATATATTTATTTATTTATTTACTTAAATATGTCTGAATGTTTTAATAATACTATAAAGATCACTATTTCCGTCTTTGTCAAATAAAAAAAATAGCCCTTATCTGACAAACTGGGAAATTGTGCATACCCCTGGAACAGACCAGGAGGTAAAGGGTTTATTTTATTTGACCATTTGATGCCTTTTAGCAATAACTTTAATATGTAGAACAGAAAAAGAAATCCCTAGGGCAGAAATTTAAAAAATGTGCAAAATTGATACATTTCAAGCAAAATCCCATAGGGTCCTATGTAAAAAATTAACAAACTTTGAGATGACCCCTAAAACAAACCGTTAACGGTGTGGTAAATGTCTTATTTTTTTTATCTTAAAATAATAATTATATCAAATAATCATTAGAAAGTCCTGTAAAAAATTTCATTCAAAAATCTAGGGCAGAACAAATTAGACCCGGCCTCGTTAATACATAAAATGAAACATGCATGCATGTATCTCAGCTTACCAGTATTTTGTGAAGGAGCGGAATATTTTGGCGTTTCGTCCTCTGAATCACTGCTGGAACTCTCATTCCTCTGTCCTGGGATTGGCCCAGTGGGCGCACCTCCTTTCTTCTCATGTATAATCAGGAGAGTTTCTATTTCATTACTGACTGCTGTACGATTAGCTGCCTCCATATGAGTGGGCCGTGAGTCTTCATTGACATAAGAGCTCTGTTCGAATAAAAGAAATATCTCTTAATCCACTCTCTAAAAAAAAATAATTGAAAAATCTAGCTGGTTGTGTATCAACCTTCTGGACTTTATCACAATGAAATATCTTTTTTTTAAAATTGGCTGTCAGATATGATAAGGGAGATAACCTATGTTTGATACCATTTTATCCCTATTTCTTCAAATCAACCTATCTTACTGTTCCCCTTCTTTTACAACTCATTCAGCTGACTTATCTAACTCTTCCTCTCTTCCTTTTTCTCATTATCTTTATCCCATTTCTTTCTCATTCTTTCTCTCTCTCTCTCTCTCTCTCTCTCTCTCTCTCTCTCTCTCTCTCTCTCTCTCTCCCTCCTCTCTCTCTCTCTCTCTCTCTCTCTCTCTCTCTCTCTCTCTCTCTCTCTCTCTCTCTCTCTCTCTCTCTCTCTCTCTCTCTCTCTCTCCAACCCAATCCCATCTATATCTACTAACCATATCATACACTAACCCTATCATCTTCCTTACCCCTTTTCTCCCTATCCTAACCCCCTCCCCCCGGTTTACTCTCTCTGCTGCCACCATTTCCTCCCCTTCCCCCTTATGTCTACTTACCCTGCTATCCTCCTGACCCCCTTCCACCGTACTCTGTGACATCCAGACAGGCACTTCTTTGGCAGCCTCCTGTTTCTTTCCATCATTCTCTGCACCCATACTAATGGTGACCGTGGAGTCTGACCCTAAGTTGTAGTTGGTGGTTCTGTTCTTGTCACCACTCCAAACATCCCTCTCCATATTGGATGACTTAGAGGTATGTGATCTGTAAACCCCAACATATACATTATCATTACTATAGTTAACATTGTGTAACAAGTTGCATAATCATCTATTTCCAGACCAATGGAAGAGTTCTTGAACTGCAAAATTTGTCAAAGTTGGATATCGACAAAATCAACAGGTACAAAATGAAAACATTATGAAGTTTTTTTCTGGAAATATTTCGAAATGTTTGAGGAAAGTTTCATTGTACGGTAGACTATGAACACAGCTGAAAAGATTTGTGCCTGTAGACCAGTGTAGTGTTTTTTGTTTCAACAAGTTTACAAGGAAGTTTGTTTATCAAAAATTAAACAAAAACAACAAAAAACTGATAGACACTATTCCAAAAGCATAATATACATGTAGTTCTAATGCCATAAATACATGTACAAACCTGTTGTGAATTTTGCTGAGGTCAGTTGGTTCTGGCTCTAAAAGTTCTGGTGCCAGTTTGATGTCATCACACTTCTGTAGCAAGTCGTAGACCGGTTGTATCTGCTCGTTGAATTTGGCTAGCAAAGTTCGCGAGTCCTGGACCGACGAAGCATCTGCATCTTCCTCCACTTCGTTATTACAAAACGTACATCGAAACGTCCCACTCATCATATCAAACAACTCATTAACCTCCAGGTCTGTGAAAGTTTTCTCGCATGTCGGACACCTGAAAGATGCTCTACTAGTGTTGTGCATTTCCTCCATTTCAATCTTTCTGCGTATGTGGTCCAGCTTGTACTTGACAATGTTGACGAACACTTGATAATTGATGAAATAATAAGTCTGTCGGGTGGATTTGTTCTCTGCGTCAGTTTCCATTTTTAAACGAGTCTTCACAAATTTTTCTGTTTTGAGCGTGTTTATGAGAGCTCGAAGCTGCTTCCTTTCGAATCGAAGTATTTCAACGATGTCATCTTCTTTCATGCAAGGATTGCGTACTAGGAGATCGATAATCATTGCGTGTTCTAGACTGTAAAATCCACGAACCACCAATCGGATCAATCGTTTAAGATTCGATGGAACCTCTGTCAGAATTTCTGGCTCAATCATATTGTAAAATTATTCTACAAAAAATGGATAAATGAATATTATACAATTATAGCCTTTTGATGAGGTCAATACATGGTTTTATCAGTCTAGTCAGGACTTCGAAAAGGAGTTAACTCCCAAAACAGAGTCTTTGGCTCCATCATGCATTGCGGTAAAATGGCGTTTCTAATGTAATCAATGTGTGAGTTATGCCCCTTAGTTCTAAATAAATTTCTAAAATTGCCCCAAAACACACCAACAATTAATTAAAACTTTCAAAACATTTCTGAACGTGTACGTTCATATCATACGTTCATGACACATTTATGTCATATGTTCATAACCGTTTACTTTTATTGTGCAAAATTAATTTTTAAAATGAAAAGTTCACCCATAACAAAGCATTACTTCAATCGCGCACGACTATAACTGTTTTGAAATAAATTAAATGCTTGGATATGTT
Organism: Magallana gigas; assembly: GCF_902806645.1. NCBI lineage: Eukaryota > Metazoa > Mollusca > Bivalvia > Ostreida > Ostreidae > Magallana > Magallana gigas. The sequence goes on from NC_047563.1 coordinate 45,776,496, forward strand.
TATTTATCATTGTTTGTAAAAGTTTAGTCTCATTTCAATCATTTTCAGGCAAAATTATTCAATTATCTTGATAAATAACACGAGTTCCTAACATCGGAAATGTCCTAAGCAATCATAATTGTTTTGATAGTAATTATCTGTTAAATTTAAAGAGTTTTTGTATCTAGAGTGACAATTTATTTAATTTTTTAGGCTTTGAAACAATCAGTCCTATTTTTCAATACAAATAAGACGTTTTTAATCAACGCTAGAGCAGCCAGTTTTTGTTAGTAATCATAGCTCTTTTCGTTTACCAAATTGTATATTTGGTGATTTTAAATTGTAACACAATACAAAAAAAGTAAAATTGAATGCAATTTTCCTTTTAATAACGATAGAATTCCATTAAAAACACAAAAATATCACTTTTTTACATCATCCAAACATCCAACTTCGAAGATAATAACTTTTTAAATTGCAAATAAAACTCTATTTCATGCTAATACGATTGATAGTAAATTATATCCTGCATCTTTTTAAACATGTTAGAAGTCTGCTAACCCATGCAGCACTTTGCAAGATGATTTCTTGTGAACCACACATTTTCATCGAAAAATCGCCACACTTTGTACAAGTGCGCATGCGTAGACTCCCAAAACGGAGTCCAAAATGCTTACAGAAATTCACTTCCGTTGACTCCGGTTCAGGAGTCCGTCTAGACTGTTTATAGACCTGATGAGAGTCTAATTATTTGAATACAAAAGTTTAACAAAAATCTCATTCGGTTTGATTAAAGCTATCCATTCTTCGTACGGTTGCATAAAAGATGAGTCATTAAGTGGGTTGATTTGTACTTGACTTACAATTTTTGTAATTTATGTATGTCTAAAAAAAAAAAATTCAGTTGAGCCGAGACATACATGTACATGTACGGGTAATTCCATGTACGTCCCTACTCCCTGTGTTGAGCAGTGATCACAGTTGAACGCATCCATAATGTTTAAATATTAACATGCAGAACTTTGATTCCAGACGACGATTCTTGTGTGAAATAAACGAGTACATGTATGAATATATGTTTAATACACCTTTAGAAAATGATAAAAACATTCTTACCGAAAGAGACTTTGTGCAGAAACCAATAGTCGATACCGGATAGATGTACAAGCACTGTAAAATCAAAATTGAAACGCAACTTCCCGAACCTTAAATTTCCGGCAGAAGTCTAGATGAAGGAAACATGTATGGTCTAATCGTCCTCGGATCAGCTTTCCCGATAATTCCAGATCAAATCAGTCACTAATTAAAATTAAGTGAAATTATATATTTTGTTAATAATTTTCCAGAGAAATAGGCCTATACATACCTTCGGGCAATATTACGTCCCTCGGGGGCTAACATCGGGCGACATAACACTACAGGGCTTTCCTGCCACCTCGGGGCAAATATTCTGGTATGTCGCCCTCGATGCCATGTAATATATGTATAATATGATAACGTGATGTTACATTACATATATTAGATACATGTAGCATGGATGATCCACATCTTTACATATATGTACATGTATGCCCCATACTCAGTATGATGAAAATTTTAAAAATGTAAATAAATAATGAAGAAAAAAAAATAAAAATGTAAATATGTTAAATACTTTCAATAAGAAATCATTCTTTGGCCTTAATGAGAATATCGACCCTGTAGCTAGGTTTGTGATAAAATCTATCATAAATCCATTTTGAATTTGTTGGATTTAATCACGTGCACGCCCCAATCTAATGATCTTCTCTAAAATTTTATAACGGATGAGTTTTTGTTTCTTAATTATATCAATGACAGACCAAAACAAATACTTGATGATGTAAAATGCATGCGTACTGTTTGTTTATGTATCCTCATATATTATCGAATTCAAGATTAATCTGATTATATTCTATATTATATCTACACATTGTATCTAAATTAGCATTGAATGCAAAAATCTTTCATCTGGTTCCCATAAAATTGTTCATATTTCAGTTATACTTGGTTATATAAAAAAAAAAAACCATGTACAAATGAAATGTAAACCCAGTTACTCGTCCATTGTGGACACCAATATAATAAATGGTACATAAACGCAGTCTCTTAGAGGTAATATTGGATTTTCTTTACAGAACCTCTTATTAGCTCAGCCACACAGAGGTTGTCGCTGGTGTCCATGCATAAACCGTATGGTGCATGTAGATTACTGTTGTCAATGTAGCGGAGAAACTGCCCGTCCTGATCCAGGATGTGTATTACCTGGTTGTAACCGTCTGATGTTAGGATCCGACTCTGGCTGTTTGTAGGAATGCCGACTGGATAAAATGAATCCTTTGTAGAAGAGGAAGGACCGTTGTTGTCCTGCCTGATTGACCACCGCTACTGCATGGGCTGTACAATCAGAAACACATATATCTTTGTCCATGTTCTCGCTATTGAATTTAAGGTGACGGCCTGGTCTTTGTCATCGAATTGAAGAGTTTGTTTCTCTGAGGAACTAAAGTAACGCACAACTTTTGCTTGTTTCTCATCGTCACTGACCATCATGATCAGGTGGCCACCAGAGGAGGTGCTACAGACATAGCGAGGTCTCCACTTACGTAGTCTGACCAGTTTTTGAATCTGTGTATTCTTCACTATGTTTACAGCTCGGTCTATCATTTGGGCCAGTATAAACAAGATAACCACTCTGTGTCTTAACTGACTTGGTTTGAATCGACTTCACAAGTTTACCATGGAGGTTGTATAGTCTCATAATATTGTCCTGACCATAAGTCCAGACTTGTTCATTCAAACAGGATACACTGAATAACGTATATTGTACTTTCCATATCCTGTTTCCACAGTTGTGATTATCTTCGATTCATCAATGAACAGGCTACTGAAAGGTGCATGCAAAGCACCGGACGAGTCAATATATAGAATATAAAACCATCATGTTGTCCTATTTTGATTGATTGATATGGTTGACAGAGAACCAATCAGATGATAAATTCGTTCCTGGTCCATTTTCTGAGGGGTAAATGATGGTAAGGAAACTGTGAGTTTAGGAGGCAGTCTTTTAAATCCAGCATTCTTCAAGGGTTTGTAGGCAGTGACGAGGCTGACATCATTGGAGTTAAGTAATTTCTTCAGATCAGCAACGCTCTGGTTAATATCAGATATTTTGCGTTTGATTTCATCTTCCTACTTATCTAAGAGTAATATTAATGTTTGGATTCAATTTTACTGACATCATTTTTCATTTTCTTGATGATAGTGTCTATTTCCGTGTGCAACTCTTCCCCATGTTTGTCTAGGGCTGTTGTCGATTTCTAGAAGTTTGTACTCAGATCAGCTTTTAGCACAGGGATGCAAGATGCTATGTCTTGGTATTTGGGCTGAATAGTTTTTGTTCCAATTCTTGAAAATCTATCTGTATGCCATCTTTCTTTATTTGCAGTGCTTTCACCAGGTCAGCAAATGCATGACCCATGTGCTCATTAGAAGTATCCGAGTGAAAACAAACAGGACTATTGCATTGTTCACAGCAAAGTTCACATTTTTATTTGAATGTTTTGGACATTTGGGACATTTAGGATCAATCTCCCGAGATGAAATTGGCACTACTTTGTGTTCTTTGGAGATATCAGAGAGATGTTCCTCCACACAGGCTTTACACAGATGTGTTTGACATAAATCACGGTGCATAGAGGTAACAGGAGTCTCACAGTGATGACACTTTAACACACCCTGGGCCCAACAGCGGTCCATGTTCAAACACTTTGATGGATTTTTAAATTGGTTTCTAAAATAAACCCAATATGCCTTTCAATTTATTACATGATACAAACTGTACGAGTTTACTAGTACTTTAAATGATATACTGACTTGAAATGTCTGGATCTGCAGACATAATTCGACATTTTTTTACTGAGTTCTCAAACGTAATTTTTTTATGTTACTCAGTGTTAAGGATGATGTGCGACCATTTGAGAAGAAAAATGTAAACATTTATTGATTTGGCTTGTTTCTGTCCAAAACTTACTAAAACTGTTGTCAGAAGACATAAAAGCAATAAATATGACGTTCAACTGTACAGTCAACATGTTGTTTTGTATGCAAATTACGCATACAAGAGCAGAACAATGAATTTTTAAATCACTTAGAACTGCACAGCTACAGACTTAACTTTAAGATTTTAAAATCCGAAAACAAATGTGACAGGAGGTCATTAGTGTCAACTCTACAACCATTTGTTGATAAAAAGGTCTAAACTTGCTTATTTAAGTTGTAACTTTGTCTCAAAAGAGGGTATCCTATTCTTAAAATGAGTTATAAAGCCATCAATTTGCATGAGATATTTTTGTCTGTGTCTATGAAGGTACATTAAAGTTATATTTTCATTTAAAAATATGTGTTTATTTTTTATTTAAGGCAATCCATTTTCTGGACCCATATCCTAGCTACTTCTAAAAAGAATTTAATTTGATTTATACTTATAGAACTTAACCCAAACAATTGGAACTGGTATAGAGATGTCGATCTCTATCACATTCAGCCCAGGTTGTTTTGACCTGACATTTATTTTTATCGATGAAAATATAATGTAATTTGCCTCCGTAGACACGTGTGTACTAAGTATAGCCTGGGATTTTCTTGTTCTAAAAAAAGATGCCATGCCGACTGATTAAAACAGGGTACCCTATTTTGAGGCAAAGATTTTACAATAATGTGCAAAATTCAACATTTTTCTCAGCAAATGGTTGTAGAGTGGACACAATTAAACCCTCCTTTACATTTTCAGATTTTTAAATCTTCAAAATAAGTCTGAAACTGCGCAGTTCTACAGCGGTTCTAAGTGATTTAAAAAGTGCATATTTTTCATACAAAACAACATGTAGAATCTCATATTTACTAGTATTGCCTTTTCATCTTTAGACAACAGTTTTGGACAGTTTTGTGCCGAAACAAGCCATTTCAAGAAATGTTTACATTTTTATTCTCAAAAGTACATGGGAAAGTTGTAAAGTTCATTTTAGGAATAAAATGTTAGTTGAGTTATCTTGCTTTATTTCGCGGGGGTTAGGGTTCGGGGGGGGGGGGGGGGGGGTAAGGTTGTTACATTTGTTCACTCGTATAGAAGTCCTACATTTGGCTTAAAAAAATATTTTAATTTTATTGAGTGGCTTACCTGATTTTTTTTTAAATATGTATTTTAGCTGCTTCAAAGTAGCATTCTATTCTATAAACTCAAAGTTTATGGGAGTTATGTCTATTCCCTTTTCATGAATTGTGTTGAGGAATGATCTTCTATTGGACAGTACTGTCTAGATATGCTGTTGAGCATTTTGTTTTAAATTCGCCCTGTTTTTACATAAAGGAATATGATAAATATATAGAGAAAACATTTTTTGAAAATTTTCGTCTCAAAAACTGAAACGACGAAATGGTTTGACGTTTTACATAAGAATGTTTAAAACAAATATTGAAAATCTCTTTTCATAAGGTCTTTTCTGCTAAATTTTCAACAGGTTTGTATTTGATTCCATAAAGCTTTATTTGTTCAGAGTTATGGTTCTTGTTGATTAAAGGTCTATCGAGCTAATTTTTTTCTGTAGAACTACAGTTTTGGACTAGCAATGATATTTATTTTACTTTAAACCTTAAAGATTTACTTTCATCATTAATCTATTATTAATCAACAATGGATTTTCAAATTCAATGAATCTATTAAGTGTACTCTTTTTGAGGACGTGTCACGCATCGAGTATTTTGTCTGTTCAGAATTTAAAAAAAAAAATTAAAAAGGGCGTATACTTTTTATTTTAGTAACATTTCATGCAAAACTGTGTATCTTGTGTGTTTTCATTAATACATGAGCTATATCTTAACCACCAGATCTATCTCAATTAGATAAAACTTGAGCATACAGTTAACCAGAATTGTACATGATGTTATTAGATTACTATAGCTAGTGACTTTCTGAAACGACAAGACTCAGCATTTTGATATTTCAATAATAGAGTTTAAGGAGATGTTCTTTGTAACATTTGGATGAGATCTGTACAAAATATGGTTTAAAAGTTTCTTTTTGTCTGTTAAGGATAAATGAACTCATTTACCAACAATTTACTTTTGTTTATATTATATTTGTGGTATTTAATTATTTCCTAATTTCATTTTTTCATAAATGAATGAACAAATATACACAGTCAGACTCTGTCTGCTTAGGTATAGACAATTGCGTACAAATGCCACATGGTCTCTTTAAGGTCAGACGACACGTTCCTCGAGAATCTTTTTTGTATCTCCTCGTAATAGAGAGTTCCAATGAAAAAAATTAATTTCATAATTATTTTAAAAAAGATTAAAATTTAATTAGATGTGGTTATGTGTCTAGATGGCCAATTGGTTAGAACCGTGGCCGCCCACTGCCAGAAGCGTATATGTTCTTGAGGTCGTGAGTTCAAATCCCCTGTCCGGCCGAGATAGAGTTCCTATATAGTGAATTTTGCTGTGCTGTATATGTATTTATTTTTATATCAGCAATTCAAGTGTATTTCCAAGAAGATTATATAGGAATTTGCATACTCTAGTATTTTGCAGAAATGCCTGGTAAGGTACCCTAATTTTTTGCAAGAAAGCTTGTCAAAATAGTAGTAAACCATCAACAAATTCCTGGAAAAAGTTATATAAAATTGAGGAACGTGTCGTTTGACCTTAAAGGGACTTGGACACGATTTGAATTTTCAAATTTTATTTTTCCATTTTCAATGTTTATACTGATAAATATAGAAGTTCATAATGCCATGTCAAAATTTGAAGTCAAATATCAAGTTATAAGCAAGATACATCGTTCATAATTCTTTGTTTTGTAAACAAACTCGAATATTGTCATTTTTTACATATGTGTTGTATTGGTGTAAGTTTCAATCAAATGTATCTTTCTTTTGTTGATAATAGTATTTATGAAGATACTGCATTAGTTTAAATTGTTTTTACTTGACATTTTGTCAAAGAAATAGTAATTCTCTACATTACATTTTATGTAAACTGCTTTGTTTACATAACAACCAATTCTAAATACCTCAGAATGAGTGTATTTCGCTTGTAATTTGACTTTAACATTCAATATTTTGGTCAATCATTTAAAATGCACCAGTAAACCATTTTATACAAAAAAATAAAAATAAAATTTTGGTCTTAAATCGTGTCCAAGTCCCTTTAAGTTTTGCCTTGCCATAGTACATTTTACTTGGAGCATCTTATCCATTTTAGACACATTGCAATTCGACGATTGATAATGAGATATCCGAAATGTGGTAATTTTTTGTGTACAATTTTGTGCAATTGTTTTTAAGAAGTTCATTCACTTTATAAAACATGTAACGACGTTTACATGCACTATGTACAATAAATAGAAAAACATGCAACCAAGTCATCATCATTTGTCAAAGATGAAAACGGACTGTTTTATCCAGTAGATTTAATTAAAAGCTTTTAACGACAAATTTATCAATCGTTCGTATTAGACAGTTAGAAGAGCAAAATATTTTCGAAGAGAACAGTTACTGTATAAGACCAACATAATATTCATGTTAGAAACAAATTATTTCGAGATCAATTGGTATTTGAAAAACCTACAACCGGGCATGCAAAAAATAAATCATATGAGAAAAGTAATTTGGGAAACCATTGCATGATTTGTATTCAACACAACCATGTGCTATAAAAGCCGTTGCAGTTTTCTACTCAATATGATTTGCAAAATAGTTATTTCTCCCGTCTTGCTCTGTATATAAAAGATGTAATGACTATTACTTTAAAATTTAATGATCTTTAGTTCATAACTTGAATGTTATGATCTCGAGGTATTATTTAATGATTTTTTTTCTTCAGTGAAATACGTAATTTTAAGTGATACATATTTTCCGCGTTCATGATGTATTTGTTTACATGAATCACATAAGTAAATAAGTAAATAAGAAATGAAAATTTGTTTGCAGAGGACAAAGACTCTGTATTCATACTCACGTAACAGTGTTTTAGAGTTTTTCATTATATCGATGTAGAATTGTAACTTGATAGTTTTAATAGCATAACTAGGTATATTTTGCACTACGAGACTATGTGCACTTTGTCAATATGTTGTCTTATACTAGAAGTTTGAAGCAACGCATGGAACGATTATCTATACTACTAGAGATAAAGAGCGTTTGAGTATCTTTTGTCATTATGTCGACATGAGGAGCATCATTGATCAGGGAGCAAGAGAGAGAAAGAAAGATTAAAAAAACCGATCCTTCAAATCGATGTTTAATCGGAAATGTAAATAGTAGGGATATTGATTTTTTCCCCTGGAAGATCAATTAATAACATGGCTTTCTATGTAAAACGGGGCGAAATGCAAAGTAAATCGAGGACTGGGTAAGTTGTTATATTGTAAAACTAATGACTACACTTCTATCTAATTAGAAGTGACAATTGCATTGGAGTGCATGTCGAAATTTCATGACAAATTGACCAGCAATTAATGACTGAGAGACCTCCATAAGGTGTTTCGTGTTCGATCATTAATTAACATCACTGCAAACTTTTCAAATGCGATCCATCATTTATATTAATTTACTCACGAGTTATGTATAATTTATTAACAGACCGATATCAAATTTTCTGGTTTAGAGGCTGCAGCTTTCTGTGGAGAAGTGTTTTCTGAATCTTCTGTCAATGCTGAAGGAGCACACCGCAAAGCGACCCTGGAACCTGAAAACAGTTACAAGATTTTGACATCATGGCATCCTGTGATATATTTATAATACTGATAAGTCTCAGTGGTAAGACGTTTTTGTCATAATTTTATCACTGTTTACTCTCTCTCTCTCTCTCCCTCTCTCTCAGTCTGTCTGTCTGTCTGTCTGTCTGTCTGTCTGTCTCTCTCTCTGTGTCTGTCTGTCTGTCTCTCTCTGTCTCTGTCTCTCTGTCTCTCTCTCTCTCTCTCTCTCCCAAAAGTATTTGTACATAAATGTCAACATGTCGTTTAGCTTGTATTTCTTATAATAATTTTAAAATTTGCCATTGGATGCAATGCGTAGAATTATTTTGTTTGCTTTTCTTAGGAACCAATAATTCATTTCTTCGGATTACATCAAATTTACTAAACATCTGAACATCCGCGTGGCTTTTCAATGTCTTATTTATTACCTTGTGTGTCTGGTTCTTAAACAAAATTGGTACAACTGTACATTTAAATAATATTAATGATAAAGTTAATTCATGTACTTGTAATTTACAGGGAGTGGGGATCTACTGATCTTAAAGGGGGTGGGGGCTCCTTTTAATTGAAGTAGGATAATCAAGGGTTTACTTTTGGTAACTTTACAATTGAATCTAACAGAATCTGATATGAAATTCACGCGATACCCCCAGGCCCAATCTTATACCAAACTTTCGTAGATTAATAAAACCAACTTATTCTAATGATTAAAATAGTATAATATATGCAACCAAGACTTCGATTTTCTTATTTCTAGAGCAATATAAGTTTCTCTGAGGGCCTCTAGAGGGATACACGTATCCGGCCATTTTGTTTTATGTAGATCAAAAATGTATGCATTTCATAAAAGGACTTGCGTATGCCAAAAACTATACAAAAGTGTTATGATAAGATTACAAATCAGTAGATATGGTATTTTACATGCTGTTTTGTATTACCTAGCACGCGGGTGCATAACAATGCTCTTTTTAATCAATTTTTAAAGTCAATAATCGTGCAGCTACAGACTTCGACTGGATCTCAAATGAAAATCTTTAATTAAAAAACGAAAGATGTCAATGATGTCCACTCTTGAACCAACTGTTGAGAACAAAGTTGAAATTCTTAAAAAGGATGTCAAAAATATCAGACGGCAAACACTTGTACATGTATGTACAAGGTTACCGGACATCCCCACAATCTAGATACTAACTATATGTACTATAAATCATTAATATATGCTTGTATCTTTCACTTTTTTATCTTAAAAAAAATTGGGTATCATTGAACTCAAAATGTGTGTGTATAAAACACCACCAAATAATATATGAATATTTCTGTTTATCAAATTGATCAGTAGTTGCAGTAACCAAACCAATAAGATTTAAGGAGTGGAACTACTTTTTACCACGCTTGATTTTGCTGTGTTTATCTTTACATCTAGATCTTTTCTATGGCTGTTGTTCATAAAACATTCTTAGGATCTGAAAGCCAATTATTAAAAAGAAAACATTTTTTTTAAATGAATCGAAGCTAGAAGTTCGATATTTATTCATTATGGACATGCATAACACCATACAGCAAAACACGCAGGATAAGAGAATTTTGCTTTGTTATAAACGTATTTCATTGTTATATACCCTTGTTTATATTCTTCTATCTAATTTTTACTAATAAAAAACACAAAAAACGGATGTTATTTTAACTGTTATAACAATTTCAATGTCCTGTCCACCAACCCAATATCAAAATTGTTTGACCGCTACGTCGTGCAGCTACATGTAGTTAATTTTCGCCCAAACTCGGTGGAACGGAAAAAGCCGAAGTTAAATGAGAAAGAGTTGTCGAAATCAAAGATGGCATCACAGGTTTTTAAGGTCGCTCACTACACCTTGAAATATTTTCTCAATCAGCAAAAAATTACTTGATTATGATAGATAACATCATGGATAAGAAGTATTTAAGTCAAAAAGGCAAAATAATGTGCAATTTTGGATGAAAAATTACATTTTAGAAAATTTAATTCAGTAAACATGAACAAAAGCTCCACACGGATTCGAACTCATGATCTACGGTTTAGAAGCCCAATACTTTAGCCACTGAACTACGACGATATACAAGAGTAACGAACGGCATAAACAGTTTTACAAAATATTTGAATCGCAATCTTGTGACGTAGTGTCTTAAAAAGTACAAGTCTGGGTGTAGTGAGGTACCTTAAGGCATGTAACTGAAATGAAGAATATAACAAAACAGTTATTGGCTGTAATTCGGGTAATGAATTGTTGGACCTTCAGGTTGTTAACTTCATTTTCAGCAGTCCTTAACCGTATCTTATATCTATTAGCTTCAAAATAAGTTTAAAATCCGTGGGAATAAAACACATCCCTGTAAGCGCCAATTCATGATAATCGTGAATATCACTGCATAGAAAAGATGCATGCGCGGATCCAGAAAATTTTTCCAGGGGGGGTCCGAAGGATAATTGTGTTTGCCAGGGGGGGTCCGAGGCATATTTTCGCGAAAATTTTACTATGTAAATTTAATAAATTTTCATTTTCCAGGGGGGGGGGGGGTCGGGACCCCCCCGACCCCCCCCCCCCCCCCCCCCCTCTAGATCCGCGCATGAGATGTGCTGATTCATTCAGCTATATCTTCATCTTTCTAAACGTCAGAACACAGAAAAGGTTAATGAGATAGGTGGGGGGTTGAAATTTCATCATTGGAGAGCAACTTTAATGATGGCAACTTCTCACGTGAGCAGTGTAAATGCATTCTGTCATATTGTAATCGTCATTCTGAACGTCATATAACAAAAAACGTTACTGACATTTCGAATCATTTAGGGATGGGTGGGTTATTCGTGATGGGAATGTTAGCAAAATTTCAATATACTAGTATAACCCAAATGAATACCTAATTTTATTATTAAAAAAAAATATAACACTCAGCTTGGCTTGAAATACAAACGGTCTTCCCCTCTGTTCTCTCTCTACCTTTCTCTCCTTTTTGTCTTTTTCTCCTCTCTCTTTCTCTTTCTTCTCTATCTACCTTCTTATCTCTCTCCTCCTCTCCGTTCACTCCTCCCATCTTCATCCCTCTCTCTCTCTCTCTCTCTCTCTCTCTCTCTCTCTCTCTCTCTCTCTCTCTCTCTCTCTCTGAATTTCGTAACTGGAAAAAACAGTACACAGCACATAACACAAAAATTGTAAATTGCTAATTAACTGCATTGCAAGAGGTATATTTGTTTCAAAACTCTTTTAAAGATTCGCAAGCGATGACATTTTAACGTGTTAAAAAAGGCTATCACTGCATGTCTGACGCATGTAAGAATTAATGAAGAAATTGAGACATATTAATTTGGATTTAATTGTTCGCGTTGGCTCTGCCGCTCAGTTTTCGTGGTATTTGTGGGTAGCCAAATCCCACGATGTTACATCCTCCACGAAAACAAATTTCAAAGAGTTAGTTTTCTTATTAAAACTGAAAACCCACGCATTCAAGAAATTACATCACCATTAAAAAGCAAAAAAAAACAAAAAACATACACTCCACGAAAATTGGCTCTCACGAATTTAAATGATTCCACATTATGTTTGAAGTAGCTCTGGAGTTCATTCGGACAACAAAGAAACAACTAAGAAATAATTCTACTCTACGAAGATTTTACACGTACGAGAGTAAATTGTTTGGAAATTATTAAGACAAATAATTTCCTTTCTAAGTGACCAATATTGGTAAAAATATACTAGTACAACAAACAAAACAAAATAATAATAAAAAAAAATCAAATATTTTGTTTACGACCATTCATAAACAAGTCGGCGGTCACGGTACACGGCGCAGACATAAACTTAATAATTAAACTAATAAACTTAAACAATTAGTAACTCAATAAGTGTCGGTGGAACAACAATTCATATCAAAGGAAATCAAATTATATGTTCATTTTGCCTTTTATTGTCACAAACGTGTGTGCAAGTTTCGCTAGTGTTTGAGTTGAAATACGGAGAAAGTTCAAATCAGAAACTGGAGTTATTCATTTATACTATATACTTACAGTTATACAAGCACGAGCGCACGTACTTGATGACGTCATATCGTCGGTGTTCCGAGGGTACAAGAGTGAAGTGCGGCCATATTGTAACAAAGCAAACAACACGGTGGTGGTAACCATTGATATCGGCGTCAGGCAGGTTGTGGATCTGGTAATGAATTGGTTAAGAAGAGTTAGCAATATTATAATTATGCAATAAGGAATACATGTACAAGCTAGTCCACATGGGCCCGAAAGGTTCATTTTCAAACTGCAACTTTGTTAGAGATGTATGATATTTTGTCTTTATTTGCATTTTCCTTTCACCAAAATAAAGATACATGACAGGGGAAAATTACGATGATCCTGACAATAAATCAGCGTCGTTGTCATTAAAATCGATTCATTTGTTATTTAAAGAAAGATGTATTTTAACCAGAAAACACTTAAAAGCTCTGCATGACCACAGAAAAAGTAGTCGAGGGGTACAGCGTGGGGGAAGAGGAATGACAGCGAATCTGTTTACAAAATTAAATAGTTAAGAATACTTTTTCGACGTTGAAAAAAAAATATTCCTTCAAATTTTCGTTATGAAAGAATATCTATCATTTATAACCTATAGACCACCATTTTAATTAATACCTGACCAGAGAGTTAAAAAAGCCGCCAGAACTTCAGTTTAATCTCTTTTGGAGCCCCTTGACTCAAAGCACGAGTGCATCTATTTTTCTGTCTGTTGTCTACCAAATTGTTAGCCAAGTACCAGCATGCTTAGCACGTTTTCGACTTTTTGTTTACAAATACTGAATAGACTTGTGACATCACGTGATCAGGTAATAATGAATATTTAAAGCTGGGGCATTTACGGATCAGGTCAGTCAGTAAGTAATTAGTAAGTAAGTAAATAAGTAAATAAGTAAGTAATTGTTTATATAAGTCATACATCATGCCTGTATTTCAAGTAAATTAAAATTTTATATAGATACAAGATATAAAAATATCTATCTTTCCTAATTTTTTTTTCTTTTTCAGAATGAACCTAAACAAACTATCAACATCGGAGCCTGGATGAGAATGGTAAATAATAAAAACAGTCAAAAGAGAGAGAGAGAGAGAGAGAGAGAGAGAGAGAGAGAGAGAGAGAGAGAGAGAGAGAGAGAGAGAGAGTAATTTTTTAGGATATTTCCTTAATTTCATTCAGAAGGCCTGATTTCTTTTTTTAAAAAGGATTTTACAAGTCTATTGAACTATAACCAAATATATGTAACGATTTACATAATCATGCAGTCCGTTGCCTAGGATAATGTAAAGTCCCAATTTTTATCATTCACAATTCCAAAAGAATAATGAATTGGCAAGGGAAATATTTAGAAGACAAAACTATTACATTTGTATAGGCACACTTCTTATCGTGATTTTGATTCTTGTCGACAACTACGTTCAAAGATTTGCAAGCTTGACGAGATAACAAAACCAAACCGTAAATTACGTCATCAGTGACATCATTGGCGATCTCTTATAAAACAAATTCAGAACAATAAATAACATCATCAGTGACCTCATCGGCGATCTATTTTTAATTTTGTAGAACTGGCTAGACTGTAGACTGAGATGGAACAAAACTCTGTTTAACGACATTGAGACTTTTGCTGTACCGCAAAATAAAATTTGGATTCCTGACGTCACTCTGTACGATACGTAAGTGTATCTTGTAATTAGATTCTTTGAAAGTAATTATCTGTCATGTCTTTTCAAATCAAAATAAAAGTGTTTCGAACTGCTAAAACCTGCGCTTTTTGCACATATGTTAATTTTATAAATTTAAGCACAAAAAGAAACTTAACTTTCTGATGAATTAATTGTACCTACGTACATAGTCCTTGTTGCACTCTAGACACATAGGACAATGACTAGGTATTCCCATTCTTCTCTGTTCTTATGCTATCCTCTCCTCTTCTCTGGTAAGTTTCAAATCCTTAAGCCTTTTTTGACGGTTCCTTCTGGGGTTAATCTTAGTGCCTCTCTTGTGATGTCGTTTGTTTGCTTTCTTAACACATTACCTATCCATCTCCATCTGTATCAATATCCTCGTTTGTAATCGTTTTAATTATTTTTAATTAGACAACTTTGTTGTTGCGTCTTGTAGTGATGCAGTGGCTGGACTCCCCGGTATGAGAGACTACCGGGCTGTTGTTCATAGCAGTGGCGCAGTGAAATACCAGTTTCCTTCCAACATTAAAGCTTCCTGTAAAATCGACGTCTTTCACTTCCCCTTTGACACTCAGACCTGTCGTCTCGTGTTCGGTTCCTGGATCTACACGGGCTCCGAGGTGAACCTTGTCAACAAAAGCGACACAATGGATATGTCTAGCTTCTTAGAAAACACAGAGTGGGAGGTCGTCAGAGCAGACGCTATGAATGTCGTCAACTATTACGGAGACCAGATCTACCCAACTTTCGAATGCGTGTTAAGGTTGAGGAGAAAACCTCTGTTCTACGTCATGAACCTGCTATTTCCTTGCTTTGTGGTGTCTTTCATGGCTGCCCTGGGTTTTGTGCTTCCACCAGAAGCTGGGGAGAAGGTGAATCTAGAGATAACAATCTTGCTGTCCCTGGCTGTTTTTCAGTTAGTTATTGTGAACATGATTCCAGCTTCCGGAGAAAAGGCACCATTGCTAGGTTTGTTATACTCTCTTTGAAATCAGTATCCTTAAAAAAAAATTAAAAAATGACCCAAACAAGAAACAAAAGCAAAGCAAAGGATAGGTTTATTTTTTTAATAGTTGAAAACGAATGTATTTGTTATCTTTTTCGTGGACAATTTTGATTCAGGCAGAAGATTTGCCACTTTTAATTATATCTTCAAAGTAAATGTTTATGGAAAAACAATCAGTTCTTACTATTTGGAAAAAAATTCATGGTTAAAAATAAAACCCTAATTTTCGACTAGTAAATGCAAAATCACTATTATTTGAAGTTGTTATGATAATAATGACATAATATCTTAAAATACCAAGCATATTGCAGCAATATATTTCTTGGCGTCCATGGTGTTGGTAGGATTTTCCTGTCTCATGACCGTTGTTGTCCTAAACATACATTACAAAAACAACGGGCGAGTCTCACCGCGAATCAGGAAATACGTCATCCGACCGCTCAAGAAGATCACATGTTTACACACAGAACAAAAGCATGACAAAAATGTAAGTAAACTAAGACATAGTTAATGTTATTCTTTGCATCAGGGTTGGGGTCAATTACTTGGAAATGTAATTTATTGCTTTCAAATACATTGATAAAGAAGAAAGGGCAATAAGGGCCTATTTTGGCCTCAATTTTAGGCATAAATTTAAAATCCATGTATATTTCTGTAATAGTAATTTATAAACTAGTCAGTATGTGTTACTTGCATATTACAATTACATTGATTTTTTCAAATACAATTAATTACTTTCAATTACTTTGAAAAATGTAATTAAATACATTTCAATTACTTTTTTATATCTTAAGAATATATACATGTAGAAACAGCATTGAGACACAAAACTTTTTTATGGTAATATCTTTAAAGGTTTGCATTCATTTTAATCATTATTCATAGATTTTACTTTAAAATTTATATTTTAAAATAATATATGAATATCATAATGAGTACCAAAATCCAGTGTCATCGGGTTCATGTTTGGTTCTACACAAGATATTTTATACTAAACTTTTAGTCAATTACTACACTTGTTCTTGGGTATGAGAGGGCTTCAGGCCTGAACAAATTAAACCTTCTCTGGAGTGTCATGTTGTATAAACACATCAAACATAATGAGACAATTAATTAATGTATAAACACTAGGCTGAAGCCCATTTAATATATATGCAACTTAAACGTTATTATTGAATTTTCGTCTGTCATTCGCCTGTTAACCCTATATACCTGTACATGCATTAATTGTAACAGAGTATTTAATTTATTTGAATTTTGAATTATTTTGATTTTTGGAATTTAGGGTTTTTGAGAAAATTGCCCTTAATTACACTAACTTAGACAAGTAACATGAATTTTTATTGTTTTATGTGTTAGTTTTACCTAACTTAGTCAACTTACATGAATTTTTCTTAAAAATAGTCTAACTAAGGGCAATATCTTAAAAGCCCAAAATTCCAAGAATTAAAATAATTCCAAATGCAAATAATACTCTGATTTGTTTACATTTATTTGTACTTATAAAATATACTGCTTAAAGCTTAAAGTTAATGAAGAACTTAAAACTGAATAAGACACCTTTTTAACTTTAACTTTTAAATTTAACTTTTAACTTGAAAAAAAGTAATTGAAATGTAATTGAAAAGTAATTGAAAATACATGACATTGTTGGGAATGTATTTAAATACATTCAATTATTTGTATTTGAAGGGAGACTCAATTACAAATTACTTCCAGTTACTTTGAAAAGTGTATTTAATAACATTCAATTACAAATACTTCTTTCAATTACCCGATCCCTGCTTTGCTTTATTTCAGCATATTATTGAATAAACACATTTACATACATGTACATTAACAAGTGTATACTGTAGTTATATTTACCAGTTAATTTCATGTTCATATTTTTCAAATCAGTGAAGATATTTTGTAAAAAATTTGATCAGTGCTTGTTTGTTTCATTAATATAAATAAATGTGCATTTACGTTGCATTTGTTAAAAATGAATTATTTAGGCTTGCTGGACTGAATCTCGAAAAACTGTTTTTTTTGCCAGTTTGTTAAAGAACAAGTTGTCGTTTGTTTTTATTTTTAGAACGCTCGCTCTTAATTAAGGTGTCTCACTACACCTTGAAATAGTTTTTCAAATCAGCAGAAAATTACTTGATTATGATAGAAAGCATGATTGATAAGAAGGATATATGACAAATAAGGGGAAAAATGTGCAATTTTAGATAAATAAAGGTATTTTCAAAAATTTCATTCAGTAAACATAAACAAAAGCCCCAGGTGGATTCGAACTCATGACCTGCTTTTCAGAAGCCTGATACTTTAACCACTGCGCTATAACGATATACATCTGGAGCGATTGATATAAAGAGTTTAACAAAACATTTAAATCGCCATCTTGTGACGTAGTGTCTTAAAAAGTATAAGTCTCGGTGTAGTGAAGTACCTAACATTGATAATTCTAATTATATATTTCAAAGTTTTCTAAACAGTTATACAATTAAAGTATTTCGAAATTTAAAACGAATTGCAGACGTTGTCCTGACATTCTCATGTTTGCTCAGTAACTCTGACAAGTAACCCAACGTAATTTTTATACAAAACAATTGCACGAGAGGTCAATGAAGCCATTTTTTGTGAAATATGTTTTCTTTCCAGGGGGCTCTACAACAGTTTCCGATGTGATTGAATAGTTTTAAGGGCATAATGATAAAATCACTTCGTTTGTGAAGAAATGAGAAAACATATTAGAAATGTAATTTAAATTATAATAACTCATCATATATCTTTTAGGATAATTTGTACACCACGCAGTATGATAACGAAGAAACCGTATTCAAGAATTGTCAACGCAAACCTGTTGATATCAACTCAGATGAGAACAATGAGCACCCCAAAGGGACGAGATTTCAAAAACAATTACTAGATATTCTGATTGAGATCAGAGATTGCATTTCGTCAATTGTGGCCAATCAAAAGAGGGACTCTGAGCCTTCTGATTGGTCAATTTTAGCCATTGCCTTGGATCGAATTTTTCTGATTGGATACTTAGTGTTCACGTTTGTGGTGTCACTCTCCATAATGCTTACTGCTTCATCTGGAGACTGATTGCACAAGAAAGCATGCAATTTTTCGTAAAGATGAGTTAGGTAAATGGTGACACTGTGTACCGTTTGGCTAGTATGAAATAATTAACAAAATAGATTTATTCATTTACAACCTTTAAAATGTCATCGGTGCAAATAATTATACTTTGCACATGTAATAGACCATAAAAAGATATTCAAAACTATTGCTATATTCTTTGATTTTGAACAATATATTTTAGCTGCTCTGTGAGAGAGAAATATTATCTTTGAGACAATGATGTCTTTGAAATCTTGAAATGCGAAATATATATACACGTGCCGACAGATTTGACTAAAGAGATAAGTAGATCAAAGAAATTCTACCAATATTTTTTTTTTCATTTTACATAACTATATAATTCAAACCAATGTGTAGACAATAGGATTGATTTTATTTCTTTTAAGGTTGTCAAAGTCTTAACTGTTATTGTGTTTGCTCAAGTTTCGCGAGCGCCTAGTTGAATAAATATAGTATGTAGATTATGGTATGCTTTTCAATTGATAAAAAACACTGTGTATGCAAATGCATTTTTTTTTTTGTTTTTTTTGTTTTTTCATCATTACACACATGTGGTTGTCGTTAGATTGTGTTCTAGAATACAGGGTATTTGAAACACGTACAATACAAAATAGTTCTTGTTATGGTGTTATTTGTTATTGATTATATTGACTTTAAATCGCGCTCGTTAGATTAGATAGACAAGGCAATTTACTTTTAATTTCTTTTGAGATTTATTTTAATTTAAGTACAAACGTCAAATCCTGTGTTTAACCCTTTCTTCCATGTTTTTTTTTCTACTTTAAAAATCATATATTGAAGGTTAAAAGGGCTTAATATTTGTGGCCCTTTTTAGGCTACAGTGTAATTGGAAACATTTTCCCTCGTTTTATATTTGCCCCTTTCGTCCTCCTTGTCAGCGTACGAATTTCAAACTGGGCGAATCCCAATGTCTAAAATGTTTCCGTGTCAGGGCGAATTTTAAGACGAGGCGAAACTGGTTGCAAGTGTAGTAGGGCAAAAATTACTCAAAATAATAGTTCAATGCCTGAAAAAGTTTAAAGTAGATCTGATGCTAAAATTGTCGGTTACCTAGCCTCCTTAATGCCAAAAATAGGATATAGGTAAAGTTTAATACATAACGGTTGGTGATACATGTTATGAGATAATTAATTCAAGTCTGGTTCATCAAAACTAAATTAGACTGTCTTTATGAGTTAGCTAGTGTGATGCTAGCTTTAAACAAATTTAGGAGTCTGTATTTATTACCTAAAATGAATGTTTTCTCTTTAGTCTTTGTGAAGGGGTTAAACCTGCAATTTAAATTATTAAGAAAAATTGTCTCAAAATGTATACAGCTTATTTTTCATTTTGGGGGCATTTTATTTTTTAGAAAAAAGGAATGTTTATGTTCATAGACACTTCTACTAAAAATATATATCTTTAAAAAAATAATGTACATGTGCTTTTCCCATGGATTTTATTGTGAACCAGAGGTAATGATTTTTTTTTAATTCCAAAGGTGATTTTTTTTTTGGCTTGATAGGCCCTTTAAAGTCTTACATGTGTTATATTAAAAGTTTAAAATTTATCAATTTAAACTTAACTATAACAGTTTAAATTTATAGTTAAGTTTAAATTGATAAATTTTAAACTTTTAATATAACACATGTACTTATATTCTATTGATAAAAATTTACAATGTATAAAGTAAGAAACAATGACATATGGTGATGACGAACAGTGTTCAAAATCAAAATTCCAAAAGGGAAAAATACAAAACAGGAGCAGAACAAACACGGACCTCTAAAAATTAGCGGTATAGGATCAGGTGCCATAGAGGAGTGATTATCCTTTGATGACTGGTCACACCCGCCGTGTGCTCGTTGTCGTAATCAGGAAAAATGGAAAAGTTCGTAGTTAATAGCACATCTTCGGGTTGCTGCCGGAACACCGTTTTTCTTCGAATTTTAGACATTAGATTACGTATGGTCAAACAATTAGTATGAAAAAAAGGCCAGTCAGCATGTCACATAAGAAATGTAATAGTTATGAATAAACTGCCTATAACAAAGTATTAAGATTTTGCTATTCAAAGTGAAATACATTTCTCAAGTACTTGTCAAATCAAAAATAAAAGTCTTAAATTGTATTTCTGCTTTAGAAAAAGAAAGCGTTTTGTCTTTAATCAATTATGAAAAGATAATTTGATACAGGTCTCGCATTTTTTTCATGCAGTCTCACTTAAATTATTTAAATATCACTAGGTCAGGTATCCACCAATAATATGCAATTGAGCGTTATAAATGATAACAAAGAAGAAGGTACAGTTTCTTTTAAGATTTGCCCTAAAATTCAAAAGTTGTTTAAATCTCCTGAAAATACTCATGTAATATGTTGAACATGCGTGTATTTGAAGTGCTAAGTTATACACTTTTATCTTGTTTCAAAAAATAATTATGACTTCAACATTTTGGCATATTTCTAAGATTTAGTCAGAAATGGTGAAAAATGGCACATTTTCTTATAGTTTTTTGAAGAGAAAAATGCGTCCGCAGCCCTCGCCCACAACAAAATTTATATATTTCATGTGTTTTAACATGATAAAGTTATTATGTGAGTTTCATCGTGGGCGATGGCTGCGGACGTAGTTTTTCTATTTTAAAAAACCACAGAGGAATTGGTGTCTTCTGCTAAGTTTTATGAAAATTACGGGAAAATGCACTGTTTGTGACGTCACAATTACCCCTGTGAAAGTCTAAGCAGGTAACTATTTATAGATTCTTAGTTTATGGGTATTTTTGTGTAAATAAATCTTTCATTTCCATTTTTGGTGATACTTTTAAATATCACTCTGAAACAGGGCAAAATATGACTGAAACTGTACTTATTAACGGTAAAAATAAAACAAATATTGGTGGAAACCAATATTTGTTGATTTATGAAATTAAAAATGTTTTTGACGATCAAAAGACTATGTGCGTTATTATGCATTTCTCACCCCCAAAATTAAACTTTAATACAAAATTAAAAAAAAATAATGTTTAAATTAATTGAAATCGTATTACAAATCCTTCTTGAGCAGACCTCCGTTCTATACTAATAAAGGCAATTTAAATTGCGGGAATTTGCCCATTTTGGGGACGTCAAAGATGAACAGCAATGATGAACAGCAATTGGACAATGATGACTCACATCAAGATTAATGTGAAAGACATCTTCTGTATAGTGTTTTATGGAGCATTGATTTTGTTACGATACTTTAAATTTAAAGATATGTTAAAATTGGGGGCAGATATTTGACAATACCATTTTTCGTCCTTTATGGACAAAACTTTAAAAACGTAAAGGTGCTCATATTTGATTTCTAAAAATGTTTTGTGGATCGACTAAACAAAATTCGGATATACAAAGATAGATTTAACTTCGATGAAAATGAAAATGAGTTGTTGTGGATCGACAAAACAACAACAACAACAACCAAAACAAAACAACAAAAACAGCTTTAACTTCTGTCGAAAAAAATAATTTATGAAAAATCTAAAATTGGCATTTTTACAGGCTGGAGTTTAGCAAAGTTCTGCTATTCATTTAACAGAGAGTTGACGGAAAGATAACTAAATAATGAATGAATAGTATGACTCTTCCATTTACCACGGTGACCGTTTCCAGACCAATCAGTTAACGTTTAGTTGACTAAGTCTTGGGTTTGATACAGGATTTTTATCGAAGAATAAAATGATAGTCCCCGTTTAATGTTTATACCATACGTAATACTTTGTTTTTAAAGACTGCTTATTTTCACCGTGATTTATTTTTATTAGTGTGTTACCTATTTACAGAAAAAGTCATTGTTTGTAAGGAGGTAATTGAGTAGGTAGCAAGTTTGGGATAATTTTGATAGATATTAAACAAAAACTTAAGTAGAATTTCATGGGGAGTGGTTTAAATTCGTGGAGAAAGGGAAAAGCCACGAACAATGAAAATTCGATAAAAGTCGTTTTAGAGACCGTTGTGTGATTTTTTATTTGACAGAATGCTTAATCCTGTGTATTTTTCAAATATATCTGCATTTATAATATCTTTCCAAAAGGATTATAAATCTGTCGTGTTACGTGTATTATCTAATAGTTTGATTATACGATAAAGTCAGTTAATAATTTTCATGTAATTTTTTTTGTATGCTGTCTGTTGACTTAAGCACTTTGCCTAAATTTAAGAACAATTACAATCTACGTATATATTTGCAAAATATTGTCCCTTATATGTAGATCGTTCATTCCTGTGTTGATATTTTGACTGATCAAAACGCCATATTAATGACGTCAACTATTTTACATATGTACGTAAGAACAAGGCAGATTTACTGAATTCAAAAAAATTCTTCTTTCTACTCGTAGATGTAAGAAATGCAATCACAAGCGCTATTAAGCATAGGCATGTGATCAAATCTCATAAAAACCTGTTCTGTCTTCGAACGATGTGATCAGTCTAATATACATGTTATACACAACCAAGCAATTTTGCCATACAAAGAATGGAGAAGGATTCTTTCATTCCTAAGTTAAGAAGGCTAGATGGTCGGGGTCATTTTTGGATGATATTGATCTCCTTTATGCGAAGAGCTCTATATATCAATATAGGGAAATACCCAAATTTTGAAGGTTAACAATTTGGACTTTTTGTTAACCTATCAACAATTAATAGCTTAACAAACCATATCTTGTCTGATGGCTTGTTTGTTGACCACCAAGCCTCCATAAGTGCAAACCTTTCTACCATAGCCACGTATTATTGCGTGGACCCTGAGGTCCACGCAGAAAAAATATATAAGCCAGGTTAAACCGGATGCTATGGGGAAAATTTAGCCTGCACATGAGCTAGCCTGGTTCCTGTGCGTATTGGGTAGCTCAGGGAACCAGGCTAGCACACGTTTATCTGAATCGGGATCGGGATTCCGTGCCATATGCACACATAAGTTCAAAGGCGCTGTAATTGTAAAGTTGTCAGTAAACAGTACAGAAAGAAAGTATTCCTTTTAAAGAAATGATTGGCATGTGATATAAAATATCAGTATTATGAAATAAGTTTTTGTTATGCCGAAATTACAGCATGCATCAAATGGCATAATTTGCAATGTTTTGTTGTTTTCCGAATACACATGTAACTTAACTTTACTTTTATAGTAGGCAAGGCTAGAGAACTTCCCGATTAAATTTTTTTAAGCATTTAAGTATGATTGAATAATTATGTCACTGTATAAAAGTTTAAATCTCAAGCAAAATGCATCAAAATATGAAATTTTTAATTCACACAAAGCTGTCACTGCATAACGTTAGTTAACAAAGTAGTGCGAATCGTAATGTGTGCGCAAATAGTAGAATTCACCGAATGCCGTATACTATACATGCAATCTTCATTCATAGATAGATCATAATTATTTTAGAAGTATGAACCCTTTAAATTCTGAGATAAAAAGTCAGGGCTATACATACATGTATACGTAATACAACGTACAAATTTAGTGGATAAAAGCAGAGGGCTAGAGTCGGTGGAATCTCTGATAATCTTAAGGCTTTCACGTTTTCGTTGGAAACACATGCAAATGGTCCACGTATTGTAGTCCTTTTCTAAAGGACAGCAACTTGTTTTATTATATACACTTCTTTCTCCAGGACAATAATAACGAATTCTCCCATTGAGTATTCCTCACTTATTTCAATCAAATGTGTATATCTAATCAAAAAAGCATACAACAAAGTACATACTATTGCCTGATATGTAATTGTATTAGAATTTAACTGTATTACGTTTTTTGTTTACAATTGGTTAATTATACACTGGAATCCTACTAAGCTGATACCTCTGCGGCTCCGTGTGTTACTTGTATTATTTACAATTCTTAAGATAAATTTTAGTAAATAGTATTTGTCTGGGGATACATACATCTTCATGATATAAATTCTCTTCTATGTGACGACTTTTACAGCAACTTTTCTGATCTGTTTAGTACATCTGTTGAAATATCATCACTCAGTTTCTGAGGTCAACCCCTTACCGGAAGTAGTAGAAGAACAGACAGGTCAGACCTTCCATTTCTATTAATTTCCTGTATATGCATTGATTTCTCATTAATGTAACAGTTGCTATGCTGCGTTTGTTTCGAAATCCTTAAAAACGATCTCATAAATACAATTTTCGGTCCATCCTTGAAAATAATGTTAATATTTTTCGCGTCGTCATCATCATCGCTTAGTTGTTATTCATATATTTGTAGCACCTATTTCACTTGAAAAGATCAATGTATATTATCTGCGTCTTCTTAGAGATCAGGCAACTGTCTAGATCCACCAATTATTCTATTTCTTTCGTTATCCCAACTAAATTTATTAACGGTGTGATGTGCTATAACTCTACTGCACAAGTATTTAATTTGTTAAGTATGTTAAACTTTGTACATTAAAAAAAATATCGACTTAAGTTTCTGCACACTTATCCTTTACATTCAGTCAACACGTACATGTATATGATTAAGCGTAAAAACTACTATAAACACTGCACCAAATAGTTATGTCGGTACAAAGATGGCGTTTTGCACTGTCTCAAGTAAGGTGAAGTTTTAAATAAAATCAGATATGCAATATGACAGTCCATTAATTGCTTATAGAATGTGCAACAAATAATACTTACGCGATCTGGTTTATAATAAGGCGTATACTGTCCCAAGTTATGATACACACGTATTACATAAGTGAAAAGTAAATTTACATCTCTACAACTAAAACTAGAAAATAAAGTTTTAATTGTACACAATCTAAATGTAACGTCGAACGAATTAAACAGTTTTGAATGCGTGCGTAGGCAAGCCATCTCGTAGATATGTACATGTATCTAGCATTATTTGATTTCAAAACACCAATCAAGAACTTGTCTGATTTTCCGAGCAAAAAAAAATTGGGATTATTTCCAATGATACATGTACATGTAAATCAACTTACAGTGCTTAATTTAATTTTTTTTCCAGTCAAAAAGGGCAGAGTGTTTTACTTATCTCTAAGAACCATTTTAGCAAGACCTTGGACTTTGAGGAGGACGTAGCTATCCATTTCTTGCGTCAAAACAATTTAAAAATGACGCGGTTTCAAGCGAAATATACAACGATTGCGTAATCTTATCTCAATGGAAGA
The DNA here is from genome assembly GCF_902806645.1 of Magallana gigas. Taxonomy (NCBI): domain Eukaryota; kingdom Metazoa; phylum Mollusca; class Bivalvia; order Ostreida; family Ostreidae; genus Magallana; species Magallana gigas. The sequence goes on from NC_047563.1 coordinate 45,802,289, forward strand.
CACATCTTGTTGATTTTATAGAGCCATAGCTAAGTGGCTGACAATGAAATAGACAGGCCTACGTCGCATTGCTGTTTAACGCATCTTCCCAAAGTCCAAGCTCTTGTTAAAATAGTTCTAATTGAGGTCTAAGCAAACTGAGATTCATCATCGGCCATATTTTCTTGAAACAGTAGTCGTGCACCCAGAGATATTAGCAAGTAAGGGGCCAAGGCAAGCAAATTTTTAAACCTGTCATATCATAAATATAGGTGTCAAAAATTTATATAGATATTAATATTTTCATTTTTTATATTAAGATTACCTTTACTCTTTAATCATGAAATAAAAAAGTATTTAGAGCATCAACATTTTCATTCCTAAACACTTATTACGTTGAGCCAAGAGGAACAATTGGTATATTTTGTGAAATCTATATCTTTATATGCTAATTAGCCATGTGCTTGTTCTCGATGTAGGGCTTGAGCACGGTAAGCATACATTTTTTATTAATTAACTGTTAAGAGAGTTATTCTTACAAAATAAACCAATGGCAACTAAACAGATCTTTAAACGTGTGAGGGAGAATCTTCTACATTTTCAGTATTCTGAACGTCGTTTGAAAAGGAAGCTAAAATGAATTAACTTTTTAAGGATTCATAGATATTAACATACAACGACATTCAAATTCGCAGGACATCTTGGTTTGACGATGTATCTGACATTAATTTGCGTTTAACTTAGTATTATGTTATTTATGAGGAAACTTCTAGATTCTTTTTGCAATGAGAAACTGAAGACATGGTGTCAAGATCACGGTTTTTTTGTACACCAGCAAACAACTTTGCAGAACAGTCATTTGCATATATTTTCCCTGAAGAGCATTGTTGAACAAAACACCGTTCATTTCTACACGTACGTTAAGTTTTTCACCGATCAAATAGTTATTTAAGTAATGACGCTACATATTTATTGCACGAGCGAAGCGTATGCTAAATGCTTTACCAGGTGAATGGATATTACATGTATTTAGGTTAACACCGGTATGAAATATGACAGTGTGATGAATTATTCTTAAACTAATTTAAATATTCGAAGATGTGATTACGTATTCTAAATATTATTCATTAAAGTGGTCTTTTAAATTCCGTTAAGAATAAAAAAAAAAATCGTTAGATAAGATGAACAAATGGATTGATACCGAAAGTTACGAAGACAGATTAAGCACCTTGTAATTTTTATGAATTTCAAAGTAATGTACAAATTGTCAAACAGAGCAATCGTCAAGTTAAACATTTTGTTTCAATCTTTGTAAACTTGGTATTGTTCTCTGAGTATTATATAATGTTTGATGTGTTTGCAAATTGTGAATTTTTTAATTGCAGAAAAAAATTAAGAATTCTCTTAGGAATTTATCTGAGCTACATAAAGTTGCGACTTAAGAACATATAATATATAACTATTATTGTGGAATAATTAGAATTCGTAGTGGCTCAATTTTTGTAGTATTCGTGGGTAGCCGCCCCCATGTATCCACCTCCTCGACGAAAACTAACTTGAAACAATTAGTTTTCTTACTGAAACTGAAAACCGATCATCCACGAATTTCAAATTATTTCAAATTTCAAAATCCACTTTAAATCACCAAAAGCAAACCCACAATCCACGAAGAGTTCATCAACACGAATTTAAATGATTCCCCAGTATTTCCGTTAAAAGTTATTTAAATAAGGACTGGATAGTTTTACTACCTAAGCCTCATAATTATATTTTCATGAATTTAGTAATCAGTTGACATTTTCCAAAACTTTTTTCAAGACCTTTATAATATTACTACCCCTTTTGAGAATAAAAGAGAACAGTATTTAAGAATTTTTGATTATAAGATTGCTAAAAATAACAATAAATAGAAAACATTATGAAACAAATAATAGAAATTGAAATTTATACTTTTGTGATACAAGTAAAACAACGCATTTACTTTTTCCTTTGCAAAGTAGCAACAGACCATCCTAAATTTACTTTCAAATGTCAAACTAAGGTGACAAAAGACAAAGTAAAGTATTAAACTCTTAAACGATTTAAGAATCTGTTTGATATTATCTATAATTAAGCTTGAACAAATCCCCAGTTAATTAGTAAACTGTCATAAATTTATGATACCTGTGGTTGTATAAGAAAAAACTTGAAGTACATGCTGTTAAGTTTTGACTAACAGCCATTTGTTATCGAGTATGCTTTACACATCGAATTGCTCTTTTGCAGACAACTGTTAAGAAAACTATACACAAATGATGCACATTTTTAGATATAACAAATAGTTTATGTTTCAAAAATACTAATCTTGCAGGATAAAATCGAGTTTATAAACGAAGTCCTACCATAGGGCGATAATTGTCATTAAAACAAAGAGTCATATTGGTTACCAAATTCATGACAACCCGTAAATACAGAAAAAATTGAACATATGAAAAAATTGCGCAAAGTCTTTTAACAATGAGTTTTTATGTTTTTACAGTAATATGGACCTTATGAATGCACTGATTTTCTCCGACAATCTCTGGAAAATATTTGATTTAATTAAAATTTTAGGTCTAAACTGAATGTGAATATGGCTTCTTCCGTGTATTTGACCGTATTTATGTGAGAAAGTAGAGCGTTTAAGTGGATGCCGCTATGAAAAAAATATCAAACAGAATTTCAGATTAGAGAAATATTTGTAGCAAACAATTTTTTTTCTACTTCACATTGCAAAATTTTTTTTTCGGTTGGCTGTGAACCATTGTAGTTGATCATAATATTATACTCACCTACAAAAACTTGTTTTTTCTATTCAAATATCAGACATTTCGAAAACAGTTCCATTTTTGTACTTTAAATATTAGAATCAGTTTCTATGTTCACCCAACGTAATTATACTTCGATTACGTAAGACTGTTATTGATCACAAATTATTGAAATCAAAGAGACTGGACAGTTAAAGTGGCATGGTCACGGTTTAGGTTAAAAATTTTTTTTTTCGATTTTGATGTTCACAATGCTTTAGTAAGACACTTTTAATAGGCAACCAAAATTTAAGCATCATTTGTTGATTTTTAAGCGAGTTACAGAGCTTACAATGCTTTGCTATGTAAACAAAGCTTTTGTTTACATTTTAAATGTTGAAGTGAAAATTCCATTTTTAGACTTAAAATGAATTTTTCAAACGTTAAAAACTTTTTATTGATGCTTAAAATGAATAACAATACAGACAAATCAGCTTACAAAATATTTTTTGCTGGTATATTGACCCTATGTAAACGAAAACAGGGAACAAGCCTTGTTTACATGACAAAAAGTTGTGACCCATGTATCTTGCTCATAACTCTACGACCGACTCTCAAATTTCACTTGATTATTAGAAATACATTCCTTAAGCATTGTAAATAATAAAAATAGGGAAATTGAATTTAACCAAAATGGTGACCTTGCCCCTTTTTCAAACTTAACCATCAGATGTACAAAAAAAATTAAGATATGATTTGTTTAGATATAAACTATTAGTTTGTAAAGAAAATAATCAATATATTTTAACTTTTAAACTTAGATATTTTCCTATATTTTATACTTTTATACAGAGCACCTTATTCGAATTCAAAGTGAGATCAATGCAGTCTAAAAATGACATCGCCCATCGATCCCTCTTATCAAACATTAAACAATCTTCCCATTTTACTCACAATGTACGTTAAGTGAGATGCTTGTGTTCACATTGGCTGTGCTACACTTTCATAGTTATAGACTAATGAAAAACGCTTGACATAAAAATATGGGGCAAAAAATATTTCGGTGTTTTAAACAAACTATCCCAAAGTTCAAGCATTTCCTATGATTTGTTCTGTCAGAACCTTAACACTGCTTATTTACATTAATTCAAACACATTTCAGAAAAATCCCCCAAATTATCCATTTGGGGGGGAAATCTTGCAAAATACATCCATGGTCTTGAAGTACAATATATATCAAATATTACTGCTATTTACATTTGAGAGCTTTGTGCAGGTGTAAAAACATTATATTATGATAAGCAAAAATATATTTTCCTTATCAATGGCATTTTCGTTAAAAAAAAATATAACGTTAAAATATAGGCCATCTGTCGTCTGAAATTTTTCTCCCTCGGTGAAAATGAGTTCGGTGAACATGCACCATATATCACTGACAGTCGACAATCCTAATCTTTAGACCAGCGGATGTGAAAAACGCACGAATTCAGCTTGGGTTAATATTGCAATGACCCAATTAACGAATTTGGAGAGAAGGGGGATTTTTCAATTACGCAACCAGCCCTATTTCTTTGCTAGGCCGCCTTCTGAATGAACGACAAAACAAAAGGGCATTCTGGTGTATTACGCGCGGCATCACAAGGATAATGGGGAACATATATGCAAATCATTTATGCAGGGAATGGACTGTATATAAAACGGAGATAAACAGATTTTTCAAATCATTGCATTTAGCAGAATGAAGTCAACACATCTGGTTTTAGTAGCCTGCATTCTTTTTTCACGTAAGGATTTTTCAAAATTTTATTTTACTTTTTTACATGCTTTCTCAAAATATTATATTTACAATGTGTAGAAATGAGAATCTGCTATAGTTATAAAATGCTATATAAGTTTATCTATACTGTTCAAGTGTATAGAATTGTCCTTATATGGCTTATCATTTAAAAAAAAAAATACTCTACATTGCTTTTGTCATAATATGTAGATATGAACATAAATTTGATAAGCTTTATAAAATAAAATGTACTTTACAATAATTTGCATTTTAAACAATTTTTTTTTATAAAGAAAAACGATAATTAAATTTTTTTTAATGACATCCAATAAATTTCATGATGGGATATCAACTATTTTAAAGAATTAAACATTTTATGTACATTTAAATTGAGAAAGAATGACACCATTCTTTAGTGAAACAAAGACAAATGCTTTTTTTTTTTTAGTTCTACAGCCGTGCTCATCGAGGTCTTTACTTCCCTCGAACTTTGATAATCGGGAGAAATTTACCTGTCCGAACATCGACAACCCCCACTGTACGCCAGACAGGACAAAACGATACAGAAATGCATGTGAAGCCTGGAAAGCGTATGTAAAACTTTCATCAACGACAAAGTTATATTCTGACATTAGTGTTTTAATTTTTAATGGAGTTAAATGGTCACCAAATTTTCTATTAGATTTTCTCTAAAACTTGAAATATGGTACTTAAATGTTTAGCCATTAACTGCCATTTAACAACGAAAAATTCCAAATCTTTTCGGTTTAAAATCTAAATGTTTTTCTCTATCTTTCTTTACTAATCTTCTCCTTAATTAAGGAGGTTGATATAGTTTAAGAACAGCCGCGACCTTCGAACGCTCTTAAGAATTATCGTTTTGTGAAGCCACATGCATATGTCTCAAATTTGCGAATTAAATTAAGATGTTTCTAGAATGTTTATTAACCTCGTTACGTTTAGCGTATTAAAAAATATTCCTGTCTACGTCAGAGGAAGTATTTTTTAAATTAAATAAATAATAGCATTGTCATTAATCTTTAAAACCAGATGAACAATATTATTGTATATATGTCTTGTTATTCTTTTTTTTTCATTTTTCTTAGGTACGAAGAAAATGTCGTCACGTGCTAAAGACCATAATGGTATGTAATTTTATTAATTTTATTCAACGCAAGACTTTGAACTTGTTGTTAAAGTACAGACGTTTGTAAGTGCATAAATATACAGTTATCATCCTAAGTAATGACATTTAATAACTGTTCCCTTGTTGCCTGCGTATGTTTTTGACCTTGATGAAATTAATCATTTTCCATCTATTTTATTTTTTCAGAATACCCACAGATATTATTTCAATCAATCAAAGAAAATCCATATTGAATATCAATGTACTCTTTTCAATGTTGTTGTACTTTGTTATTTTTTTTAATTTCACACTTGTTTTAATTTATTAAACTTTTTACAATAATGAAAATATTGTTTTGTCCTCTAAATACAAATAATGACCTTTTAAGCATACGTTTATTTGCATACGTTTTACGTTTTATTTGGCATAAAAACTAATCCTTATCTTGTTAATAATTTTCAAGGCATGGCCACGTAAATTTCAGTTTAAACTTTAAAGGGACATGAACACAATTTTGACCGAGTTTATTTTTCTAATTGTTTATGTGATAAACCGAAATTTGAGAGACAAGCTCAAGATACAAACCTAACAATTTTTTGTTATGTAAACAAAGCCGTGTCTTGATTTTGTTTACAGTGGTTCAATTAACAGTTAAAAATTCTTTTTTAATTTGATTTTCTAAACAAAAACTTCCTAACTTTGTCACATTCATTTTAAATCTAAACCTGAAGTTTTCTTTTCAACATTCAAAATGTAAACAAAAACATTACCTTAGCTTTATATGTATTTACAAAACGACGACTTGTGTGCTCTGTATCTCGCCCATAAATCGACAGCTGAAATTTTGCTTAACTATTAGAAATGCCTTAATGAAGCATTGTAAACATTAAAACCGGGGAATACATTTTGAAAATCCTGACCATGCCCTTTTAAGAACGTGAATTCTTTTTGTTTCCTCTTTTATTATTGTGACGTATCAAGCTTGTCCTTTTCATATCTTTCTCGGGCAAAATTTACGACAGTAATTAGTTTTAACGACAGGAAACATCCTTGTTGATTTCTATGCACTTTGGATCATCCATCGGTTCACAAATACCTAAAACAGAAGATAAGAGAAACGCCTGATATATAAACCGCACCTCCCGACATTATATAAATAAAAGGCCCGTGGCTATGTGAAAGTAGCGCAATGAAATATTTGGAATGGAGGAAAGGGATAAAGGGGAGGGACATAAACTATAAATAAATAAATAAAAAAATAAATAAATAAATAAACAAAGTAACTACATGTATATGTATAATAAATGTGAATCAAAGCGAAGTTTGTATTAGATATACGGAAGGGAATATCATCATAATTTCAACAAAACATAAAAAAAATAAAGTAACTTTATGAACAACTGAATGAAAATATCACCAATCAGTTTTTCTTGAAAGGTACATTTTACGATGAGCGTTGTACATATACAAAGACAATGGGTGTCATTTGCAATAACAGCATATACATGTACAAACGTGCTTGAAAAAGCGATTTTAAAATTTATCAAGTTCTACTTCACACCTATCCCTTTCCAAAAAAAAAAAAGGAAAAAAAACCCCCCAAAATATCAAAGGAAACTTAATATGACTGTTGCATCAAATTAGGCTTAAACGTTTGACGCAATGTACGTAAAGTAGTAAAACCAGTTTAAGCTATTTCACTACTCAAATCTAGTTAAACAGTATAGTTACATGTACCTGAATACTCCGTTTGACATTTTTTGAAAATCAATGTTGCTGACTTATTGTCTTAGTAAAATATACCAGGATGTCCTGTTGCGTCCCCCATTGGTGGTTGTCCTTCAAACCAAGTACAATTGAAATCTCCAAGTTCAAGTCCGTTGATTTTCCCGTCTGAATCCGAATCTGTCATGCAGAGCTCCTGTGTCCAAGTTCCGTTAGCATCCAAAAAATCCTAAATAACCAAAACAAGTAATGTTTTTTAATGAAACAAACATACCAGTTACAAATAATCAAATTAGCAAGATATTTGGTGAACGTTATTAAATCAATTTAATAAATGTTTCTTAATTTAGAAGCTACAAAGTAGTTTTACTGACCTTACCGAACGGATTTAAAGCACCTCCTCCAATCTCTATGTTATGTCCAACACCGTTCCATAGTCCCCCTACGTTAAAACAAGGATTGGGAACGTTTAATCCATTTGGGATTTTTAACCGGTAGCCAGGATGACCGAATCCAGAGGGACATATCATTACAATCACAAAAAGAACACCTGAGAAAATTTTTCTTTGTTCCTCCATTTTGATTAGATAAAGTCTCTTTCGCCTCTGTATACATGTATGTTATCAGCTGAAATACAGTGTTCATTGGGTTCAATAAAATGACCACCTGTATGACCTTGGCGTATCATACAGGTAATAATATTTGTATGGCATGCGTTAGGCATTTCCTTTCACGAAAAAAAAATGAATTTTGTCGGCTAGAAAAAATTATTATTATACCTCAATATTATAATTCTATTTAACATGACAGCTGATTGGTTCTAGAAAATCACATGCCAGCAAGGGCAATTAAACTTCATATTTCCTTGTCATTGTCATATTTTTCATCATATTACACCCCTTAAACTTTCATTTCATGCTTATGAAAAATTCTGAGGATGAGTATACGATGTAAATAAATGATTAATTTTATAAAAAGAACATCGTTTTAAATCCACTTATTATCGAAAAGAAAACTGTCATAAAAAGAAACCAGTAAACAATAATTAACTACGATAATGATTTACTATAACTGAAAAACAATTAGAAATCGATGTATTCTATGAAATGTTTGGGAAATATGAAGATTTATGCCCCCCCCCCCCCCCCCCCACACACACACACATATACACACACAGTCATATATGATTTTTCATGTGGGAATTATATCTTCATTTTCATGTTCATATCTACATATTATGACAAAAGCAATGTAGAGTATTCACACACATGCAATATATTTATAATATTACAAAAACATGAAAACTACCATCCCCACCCACCTACCCCCTTTCTGGCGCTAAACGATATATCATTCATAAGGAAAATCTAACTATTTTTAACATTATTCAGAATACATGTACACCATAAAAAATATCATAAATATAATATAATAAATACCAGTCACTTTTACCGCTCCATGCTTATCTTTCTGTATGTAGTTCGATTTTTGTACGATTACTTCTGCCCGTAAAAAGTTAAAACTTATCATTCAGTGTGAAAAAGAACAATTAAGTGAATGACAATGTGACAATGTATATTATTATATTTTTTCATGTTAAATACTAAAATCTTATTGGTTAAGACGCGGTTTTTAATCCGTTCAATTACCATCAGCGTTTATAACACACCTAGCAACGGATAACACAAAGAATTGTCACATGCGCGTGGATCATGCGCATACGGTTCGTTGTAGAACTCACGTCATTCTTACATAAAAGCAGTGCATCATGCAACATAGAATTTTAATGGTTACTGTGGAATCATTATATTTCGTGGTGACTCAATTTTCGTGGATTTCGTGAGTACCTCTCATCTACGAATTAACATCCTCCACGAATAATATATTAGGGTTATAAAATCATATTTCGTTTTGTAGGTATAAGAAAATACCCGAAATTACGTCCCCACGAACCTATAAAATTTCAGCAATCCACGAAAATTGGCCCCCACGAAAATTAATGATTCCACAGTATACTTTTTCCGTTGGAAAGTAATCCCTTAATTATCATAACGCTGGTAGGTTAAGGCAACTCCGACTTTAATGACCGTCCAAATTATGATCAATTTAAAAACTGTTTATTATTATGAAAACAGTGTTGAATATTAATACCGAGTGAATGTGTTCACCAGGATATTATTTTTCTACTTCGGAATCGACTCGATCTTTGAAGCTGTCGTGCCATGGTATCACGTGACAGTAAAAAATAGATCACTTTTTTACTTAACAAAAAATCACAAAGTGTAACACTACCCCGAAGTTCATATGTATGTTTGCTACGATAATTCGATCGGCAATTCGTTCAAGTTTATTAGTATTAGTGTAAGAATCCTATTGTTAATCGCATAAACTAGATATTGTCAATATTTATCGAAAGCCCTCTCAGCCTCTTTATTTTCACTGAAAATACTACGTATTTCTCATTTACAACAACGAAGCACATGATTCTTGCAACACTTAAAGTAGTTAGGGGAATATGCTGTTGATATTTACCAAAGTCATCTTTCATAAAATCCTGGGTAGTGTTACCATTTTGCCTTTTTTGTACACACTGACAGAGGATAGGCTGGTCAAGCCATATAAATGTCTGTCTGCCTATTATATCCTAACTGACACTCATCTATATCTTAGGTGTCTGTATTAAATAAGTCTTATATCGGCATTGTTAAAACTGCATTCCGATGATTTGTTTCTCGACATGATCTTCTCTATTACGCAGTAATAATAATAAAAGTAAAAACACTGACCACCCCCCCCCCCCCCCCCATTATCTTAGATTTTTTTAAGTATGCTTTTTCTACAGATTTCAGTGATATACATCTCAAGAAATAATTGATACAAAAACTTTGCAGAGTGGGATACCTTCATGTTTTTTATTGATCGATGTATCTAAGGAAAAATTGACCTGAAAATTGCACCAATGCGCTACAATCAATAGAAAAAATATTTCATTCATTTCTTATCATTAAATAAAACATTTTCAAATCGTTTTATTTAAAACTCTCGTTCTATAAATAGGAATTAGCGTTATTCAGAACAGTAGATAAAAGTAGATCAGGCAAAATTTTATTGATGCAGGAATGAAAGAAAATTTTCGACTTATCAGAGGTGCCAGTATCTCGTCAAACTGACAAATATTTAATGATTGACACAAGACACATTATCATTCACGATACCCCTACGTTTGCATGTTTAAAGCTGCTTGGTCCGATTATTTTGTTATTACAGTATCAATTCTTTTTCCCATACAAACCAATTATCTTAGAAAGTTATGGACTTTCTCCTATTTACACGAGCAGAATCAGTCTCCTTTCAAAGTTAGAAATATTCAAAGTAAATAAAAATAATTTCTTATTGGGCAAACGAAAGACAAACCAAAGAGCATCACGTGAATTTTTAGAAAAGGAAACCGTTGGGTTTCGTCCCCCGAATGATTGGGGTTATTCAACACGCGTGCTATGCATCGATTGAAAAGAAAGCAAACTTCAGAAATATTAGCGTACAAAACGTACACATGTTTATTTGTAATTTGTCTGATTATTTAGACCTTTATTAAATGCGATGTCAAAGTCGTAATACAACCATACCCGTCTCGTCGTCAGGAGTGAAATTTAATATGAGCCGAAATAACGCGGTACCCTTATCTGTCGTTTGTTTGTTAGCATGAAATTTGGCTTAATTGAGTAGAAAAAAACTACTGCAATGTCTATTATTATACATATACTAAGCATGACCATCGTTTAAAAGCGTGCATAAAATTTGATATAAAATCGGACCAAGCAGCTTTAAATCGGATAACTTTCACTCGAAATAAACAGCTTTTCGGGGAGAACACATATACGATAGTGTTAGGGAAGTTATACCTATGCTCACACGCTTATGTTTTGCATCATTTGTTCGTACTTGTATATGGGCCGAATGTACTTTTACTTAAAACAATTACACAATTTCCTTAATGGAACTAATATGAAATTATAACAATAATGTAAGCTTTCACCCTCCAATCACTTTTGTACAATGGTCTGAAACTAATAAGAAAAAGAAATACAAGTGTATAATTAACTTTGAAATGAATTTATTTACATTTAAAGACAATATAAGACAACCACATCAACATATTTTTTCTGAATATTATTCATTATACAATAACCAGTTTGTAATTATTCATTTTTAAGTCATCTGAAAGTCTTGACCTGTTGGATAGTTGGTTTTCAAATTCTTTGAATGAAAAAAAATCCGTTTCCTTCCATACTGGTCCAACAACGGGATATTCCGATTATATTCCTTAACCTTGATAGGCGTTCAAAAGTATAAAAACATTAGCCTATCGGAAAATTGAGTGCAAAAGTCATCAAATTACAAAACATTTGTCTCAATTCATACAGGTAGACACATATCGATAATGTTACTCAACAATGATCTGCATCCAAATCGAATTTCATTTTAACGATTGACAGTCAGGTTTACATTTCTGCTCAGTCTTTTATTCTTCTTTAGTTGCAATGTCGAGAAGATGTCATGCAGCACCATATCTGGAAATGGACTAATTTCCAATTTCAGTCCAGTCGACGACTGCAAGGACACTGAACAAATATCTTCGAAACTTCTGGCGCTGTTCATTTCTGAAAACAGAGAGGATCCATTAGGTAATACAATTGCCATAGTTGCTTGAAGGATGTGTAAAGTCATTGTGAAGTCTTCTTATATATAACTATTGTTCATTAACAAATTGTGCGATGCTGAGACGGGATTCGTTTACATCTGCAACTTTACCCAATCTTGTTTGCATGCACACGTTTTTGCATTTCCTAAGATCAGAAGTGCAAATAATATTGTTCTCTATTGAATTGATTTCTCACTTTAACCACGCTTACGGAATAACTTAAAAGGTGTCAAACTTCACTACGTCTTCTGCAGAGTTGAACTTTCAGAAAATCTGTGACTAAGCGTGGCCACCGTATTTTTATTCTGACGAAGGATTGATCTTTAAACCTATTCTAGTAAAATATTTTTAACATTTAGTGTCCATTTGTTACAGTAAATAAGTAGGAGTATCATGATTTTTTTACAAAGAAAACATAAGTATAATATTTATGATTTATACATGTAACTACAGGTAATAAAGTATTGAAAAGTAGTCATATGTAACAATTTTTATTTATATTTGTATTGTTTCTCGTAACATTGGAAAAAAAAGTCACGTCAAAACAGATTGGATACTGTTTTTTAATGCCGATGATTCAATCAAATGGTCAGTTAAATGTGTTATAGCTATGTACACTAAAATTTGTGTCAATTGTAAATGATGATAGTGAATTATATCTCGTTACAAATATAATAGACAGATTTTTATTTATTTTTTCCTTGCCACAGAATGCCTGATCATGATAAAGGATATTGATTTTTATAAAAAGAAAGAGTAAAATAGAATTTTTTGCGAATGACCAAGTAATTAGATGGTTTTTATTGTTTGCTTATTTGATGTCCGTCAGAATTTTATATATTGTTAAGAGTTGTAGATTTGAAATATTTTCATGTACTATGAGTGTAATACTTTTGTCATTCAGAATACCCTTTCCTTTGCATGCTAGAACACCATTCACACAAATCAAAGTGTCCTTTAGGAAAGCTCCATAGAAGTAAATGTTAAGTTTGAACACTCAAAATGGCGTTGAGTCTCAACCCTTCCACATTGGTACATGTATAATAGTCTAGGAATAGCTGTCAATGCAGTGAGATATTTTAAATAGATTGTTACTTTCGTGGCAAGATGTTAAATTTTTGCCTATATGTACTTGATATCTTTGTTACGCAATCAAATTAAGAATTGTAAATAAGAGCATAAAGGATACTTTTATGAGTTATCAAACACAGTGATTTAATTTACCTGTCATTAAAAATTGTCGCAAATTAAGGCATGTATAACTTGAACAATACAGTGAAAATATTTTGTTTGCAATACTAAACACAGACATAAAAAGAGAAAAAATGTATATATTCAACTTTGAAATGTATTTATTTCATGTTTCAACAGAACATTTAAAGACAATAAAAGACAAATACATGAACACCATTTTTTCTGATTATCATAACACAATAGTCATTTTTTCAAAGTTATCTGAAAAGTCCGAGCCTATCGTACACTTTGATTCCAAATGCTATGAATTATCAAAAATATACCCATCCATGCAAATGGAAACTGACATTTCCGTTAGTTCTGATATGCATTTGATCCATGGATTGAAGATTATCACTGACATTTCCGTTAACTCTGATATGCATTTGATCCATGGATTGAAGATTATCACTGACATTTTTGTTAACTCTGATATGCATTTGATCCATGGAATGAAGATTATCACTGACATTTCCGTTAATTCTGATATGCATTTGATCCATGGATTGAAGATTATCACTGACATTTCCGTTAACTCTGATATGCATTTGATCCATGAATTGAAGATTATTACTGACATTTCCGTTAACTCTGATATGCATTCGATCCATGTATTGAAGATTATCACTGACATTTCCGTTAATTCTGATATGCATTTGATCCATGGATTGAAGATTATCACTGACATTTCCGTTAACCCTGATATGCATTCGATCCATGGATTGAAGATTATCACTGACATTTCCGTAAACCCTGATATGCATTCGATCCACGTATTGAAGATTATCACTGACATTTCCGTTAACCCTGATATGCATTCGATCCATGTATTGAAGATTATTACTGACATTTCCGTTAACTCTGATATGCATTCGATCCATGTATTGAAGATTATCACTGACATTTCCGTTAATTCTGATATGCATTCGATCCATGGATTGAAGATTATCACTGACATTTCCGTTAACCCTGATATGCATTCGATCCACGTATTGAAGATTATCACTGACATTTCCGTTAACCCTGATATGCATTCGATCCATGGATTGAAGATTATCACTGACATTTCCGTTAACCCTGATATGCATTCGATCCATTGATTGAAAATTATCACTGACATTTCCGTTAATTCTGATATGCATTCGATCCATGGATTGAAGATTATCACTGACATTTTTGTTAACTCTGATATGCATTCGATCCATGGATTGAAGATTATCACTGACATTTCCGTTAACCCTGATATGCATTCGATCCATTGATTGAAGATTATCACTGACATTTTTGTTAACTCTGATATGCATTCGATCCATTGATTGAAAATTATCACTGACATTTCCGTTAATTCTGATATGCATTCGATCCATGGATTGAAAATTATCACTGACATTTTTGTTAACTCTGATATGCATTTGATCCATGGATTGAAGATTATCACTGACATTTCCGTTAACTCTGATATGCATTCGATCCATGGATTGAAGATTATCACTGACATTACCGTTAATTCTGATATGCATTTGATCCATGGATTGAGTAATAACTCTGACATTTCCGTTAATTCTGATATGTATTCGATCTATGGATTGAAGATTATCACTGACATTTCCGTTAATTCTGATATGCATTCGATCCATGTATTAAAGATTATCACTGACATTTTCGTTAACTCTGATATGCATTCGATCCATGGATTGAAGATTATCACTGACATGTCCGTTAACTCTGATATTCATTCGATCCATGGAATGAAGATTATCACTGGCATTTCCGTTAATTCTGATATGCATTCGATCCATGGATTGAAGATTATCACTGACATTTCCGTTAATTCTGATATGCATTTGATCCATGGATTGAAGATTATCACTGACATTTTTGTTAACTCTGATATGCATTTGATCCATGCATTAAAGATTATCACTGACATTTCTGTTAATTCTGATATGCATTCGATCCATGGATTGAAAATTATCACTGACATTTCCGTTAACTCTGATAAGCATTTGATCCATGGATCGAAGATTATCACTGACATTTTCGTTAATTCTGATATGTATTCGATCTATGGATTGAAGATTATCACTGACATTTCCGTTAATTCTGATATGCATTCGATCCATGGATTAAAGATTATCACTGACATTTTCGTTAACTCTGATATGCATTCGATCCATGGATTGAAGATTATCACTGACATGTCCGTTAACTCTGATATTCATTCGATCCATGGAATGAAGATTATCACTGGCATTTCCGTTAATTCTGATATGCATTCGATCCATGGATTGAAGATTATCACTGACATTTCCGTTAATTCTGATATGCATTTGATCCATGGATTGAAGATTATCACTGACATTTTTGTTAACTCTGATATGCATTTGATCCATGGATTAAAGATTATCACTGACATTTCTGTTAATTCTGATATGCATTCGATCCATGGATTGAAGATTATCACTGACATTTCCGTTAACTCTGATAAGCATTTGATCCATGGATCGAAGATTATCACTGACATTTTCGTTAATTCTGATATGCATTCGATCCATGGATTGAAGATTATCACTGACATTTCCGTTAATTCTGATATGCATTCGATCCATGGATTAAAGATTGTCATGCTACTTTGCACAATTCTTTTTAACAAATGACAGTCTGGTTTAGTTCTCTGCTCACTGAGAGTCTATTACTGTTCTTTAAGTGCAATGTCGAGAATATTTCATGTAGTACCATATCTGGAAATAGACAAATTTCTAATTTCGGTCAAGTCGGATCCAAAGACACTGAACAAATATATTTGGAACTCCTAACGTCGCTCATTCCTGAAAACTGAGAGAACTCTCTAGCTAGCACAATTGTTATTGTTGCCTTTAAGATGTGTTAAGTCATTATGAAGCCCAATTATACATGCATGTAACTTTTGTTTTTAAACTATTTGTGCGATGCTGATAAGGGATTCGTTTAGAACGGCGACTCTCTCACCTTCTTATTTACGTACACGTACTTGTGCTTCCAAAGTTCAGATGTTGAAATAATATCATTTTCTATAAAATAAAGTTTTTCCGTCCATTAAGCCTACATAATTACATAAGTTGTCAAACTTCTCTACTTAATTCTTCAGCAAAAACAGCTGAACTTTCCCGAAATGCATGACTATGCGTGGCCAACGATATTGATTACTAGTATTGCGTATAGAATTGATCTTTAGACGTCTTCTTATAAAGTATTTTGAACATTCAGTATTTATTTGTTACAATCAATAAGTGAGTGTTTAATAATTTTCCAGTGTAAACTATAAACATGTAAGTATCATAACTGTGGTCTATACAATGATGTACATGTAAATGTTAAAGTATTGAAAAATAGTCACATGTTACAGATTTCATGCCTGATCTTGAATAATTATTGATAGAGGATAAAAAATATTGATATTGATTAAGGAAGAGTAAAGCCAACTCTTTGTGCATGCCCACGGTAATTAAGATGGTCGTTTTTGTTTGTTAAATTACATATCCGTCACGATTTTGTACATTCTTTTGAGTTGTTGAAATATTTTCATGCATTATGAGTGTAATACTGTAATGTTATTCAGGATAACCTTTCCTTTGAATGCTTTAATGAAGGAATCTTCTTGTAATCAGACATACATGTACTTCTTATAATAAGAAGTTCATGAAATTTTGACACAGTCAAACAGATAATATAACCAAATGAATCTATCAGTTTAATCAAATTTGATTACCTTGTTTTCGCATAAAGGTCAGATTGAAGGCACTAATTTTCTCTCAACTTTAAGGATGATAAAAATGTATTTATATGCACTTATGTAGACATCTGTTTAAGATATAAGGTTTCTATACTTTAATGAAATGAAAGAATATCAGAATGTCTTTCAATTTATACAACAAAATTGGACAAAAATGCTTTAACTTAAATTGATTCTGCTTAGTCCGCATCTCCTCTAATTTTCTTAACTTTTGATGATATTTTTATTACTCTTCCAATACTAAATATTCCTGATTTTCACAAATTATGAAGACTTTAAATAAAGATATCAATTTTACTGAAAAATAATATATTGATCATTAAATATAAGAAAAAATCCGGTTATAGCGATTTTTGCACACACATTTATATATAGAATGAGAGCGTAAAGAAGCTATGAAAATACAAAGCATATTTTATAAACATATTCTTAAACCCAATAATCTTATCATCAGTTCACATTAGTTGAGCAAATCCAACATTATTTTTATTGATTTAAAAATACCAAATAAACTCAAGAATCTACAGCAATTCTGAATTGCAAAAACATGTGATATTTTCCTACACAAATGTTTCGCCAAAAATATAGTCCTTGTTAAACTTAAATTATCATTTCTATGTGATTGTAAAAAAGAAACAAACTATTGTTAGTTTAATTCCCGTTCATCTTGATTTAATGAACTTTTAATCAGATTTACTTTTGGCATGTCGAAGACCAGAAAAGACTCAATCCTTGTAAGGGTAACACTTACACGACATAAAATGCCCTTTGGGAAAACCTATGTCATTGTTCCAGTCGAGTTGGCCAATTTTTTTTTAAATTTTTTTTGCGGAAAAACTACTTTAGCAAAACTCTATATTTTTTAACCATATGTTATGTTCACCAACTCCAGTTTATTTGTAAAGTTTCAAAATCATCGACGATTTTGTTCCTTTAAGGGATCATTTCAAAAAACAGGTACATTTACTATAGGAATATATGGGACGTTGTCATTTTCTGAAATTCGAATAAGATTAACAAAATACTACAGTTGCTTTTTGTCTCGAATCGTAATGTGATTTGTAATACCCTTTTCTACTTTTCTATGTAAATTATGCTAAATTCTACCGGTTTGTTTCAGTGGGGGTCATCTCAAAATATTAAAATGCACCAAATTTGCTACCTGTATCTATCTAGAAGATTACAAATGTAGATTTTTAAAAATATATTCATTCAAATATATATTTTCGGCAGTGTACAATTTTCTTTTAGGTTTTTTTTAACGTACATTGTTCTCCTATAGAGCTTCATTTTATCATAACGTCATAAAAAACACAATGGCAACGCTCAACTACCGTGCAACAAAAACTGTCGTTTAAAATATAGATTTTCTGCATTTTGTTTATTGTGTTCAAAAAATCATAAAAAGTATGAATAAACTGTATTTTACTAGAATGCACAAAAGCATGCGCAGTTTAAACCAAAGTCGGTCTTCTTAAACACACAAAAAAAGATAGACATATATTTATTCAACTTAGAAAGTTAATTAATATATATTTAAACAATACATTGGAAGTCAATGAAAGAAAATCACACCGACATCATTTATTCTAAGCATCGTAATACAACAGCCTTTGTTTTCAAAAGTCATTAGAAAAGTCCTAGCCTGTTGAAGACTTGGTTTCCAAATTCGTTGAGTTACAACACATTGTTCCAATCAAGGCATGGGCTATGAATTTAATCGATGGGTTAAGTGTTACTGTGCCACTTTTCACAATTTTTCTTAACAAATAACAGTCTGGTTTAGTTCTCTACTCACTGAGAGTCCTTTATTCTTCTCAAGTTGCCATGTCGAGAAGATTTCATGCAGTACTACATCTGGAGATGTATCATAACGGAAATTCTATAGAAATTGGTTAAAGTACATGCGTTAGATAGATAGCGTATGTTTATTTATGTTCATGGAGAAATGTGTTATTAAGTCCAGTGATGAGCCTGTCGACGCCGGGTCAGAAATCTAAATAAAACGATCCTACTGACCACGGTGCGTCAGATCATTAGTAGATATTCAATCGCATTTACTTATTAGGAGGAGAATGTTGTAGCGCAGTGTCCGTGCGTATAAAATGGGGGTGCGGGAAACACAGCTCTCCAGTAGTCATCTGGAAGCTGTCTTTCTGCCTCCTCTTTTATACAGGTAAGATAAATTATAACGCTTGCGCGCATCTCAAAAGTAAAGTTAATAGATTCAGAGGGTTTAACTAATATTTTATTTCAGAGATTTTTGTAATGAACATTAATGTTAATAAATTTCAATGTAATTAATATTGATATTTATTGTTAAAATGACATATTAAATTAATAAAAGAGTAGTCATCTGGAAGCTGTCTTTCTGCCTCCTCTTTTATACAGACTGGGTCATGGGCTACTCCCCAGGTATAGGAGGAGACATTCCGGAAACACCTTTGCTAGGGCACCCGCCAAGTGTGGGGATGTAGGAACAAAGATCTCGAGAATCTAAATAAATTAAATATCATAACACTCCATATTACCCCAAGTCGACTTTTATAAAATAGACTGGAGGAATTATGATATAGGGCAAGACATTATGATAGAGTGGTGGAGAATCCGGGTGCCGTTCCGGAAACACCTTGGCTAGGGCACCCGCCAAGTGTGGGGATGTTGGAACAAAGATCTCGAGGATTTAAATAAATTAAATATCATAACACTCCATATAATCCCTAGTCGACTTTTATAAAATAGACTGGAGAAATTACGATATAGGGGTGGACATTATGATAGATGGACAAGATGTAAATCTCAGTCCAGCCGACGGTTCCATTGACGGAACTGAACAAATATATTCGAAACTCCTGGCGCTGTTCATTCCTGAAAACTGAGAGGATCCTCTTGGTAGTACAATTGCCATAGTTGCCTCCTATGGAGGTGTTAAGATGTTTTAAGGCATTGAGGGGCCTTACATGTATCATATATAACTATTATTCATTAACAAGTTGTGTGATGCTGAGACGGCATTGGTTTAAAACGACAACAGTACCACCTTCTTGTTTACACGTATATATGATTGCAGTTCACAATTTCAGAATTGGGAAGAGTAATATTCACCATTCCTTTCTAATTCAACGCCTACTTTGTTACTTAAAAGTTGTTATTCTCGATGACTCAATTCTTCAGCAAAAACAGTATACATTTCCCAAAACGGTTTGTAGCACGTTTGTATAGTACCATTTTAACTAAAAAAAACATAACATTTATATATTAAATGAATTTAATTTACTTAAATGGTCCATTAGAAATTAATTACATATATTTAGATGTTTACTTTTTTGATTGAGGTTAAAAAAGAGGTGGGGGCTGGTGTAAACTGATCAGCTATTTGGTTTTTAGTGCTAACTTAGTCTTTGTTTACGTTAACGTGTGCTATAGGCAGAAGCTTTTACAAAATTGAGAATTTGTTCAATGTTTACTCTTAGGACCAAGATGCTAGAGTCTGAAATCCAAACTGAACCCCTCGAGCAGAAATTGGTGATGTTCATAGCATTACAAATATTTTGGAGCAAACCAATAATATGTGAACACGCACTTGGTGTATACAACTTTCAAAATTAACTCTGTAGGGTTTTTTTTCAGCTGTCATTGTAAATGCTTTGACATATTATAAGGTTGCTATTAGGGGGTGTCAATTTTATTCGGTTGTTTTATCTATTAATCTGAGGATTTAATTAGTTGATCGCGAGTTCTTGATTATTCATTTGACATTGTGAATCTTTTTCAAATCGATTAAGGCTACAGCCCAGGCATATATCTTAAACTTAAAAAAACATTCAAAAACTTAAAATGATATCTATCAATATTAATAATTATATTAAATGTATCTGTAAAAAAAAATTGGAAAGGGGTTTATATCTAAATGTCCGTTTAAAAATGTCCTGGCTTTCCCTTTTTTATGCCGGTTCAAAATGCACCAGAGATAACATTGGGCTAACGGATCAAACATGTGGAGAATAAAAAATGTTATTTTCACTCGTAGCCCAAAACCTGCTGGGTTGTCTGGTTTAGTTCTCTGCTCACTAAGAGTCTATTACAGTAACTGTTCTTTAGGTGCAATGTCAAGAAGATTTCATGCAGTACCATATCTGGAAATAGACAAATTTCAAATTTCAGTGCAGTCGGAACCAAAGACACTGAACAAACATCTTGGAACTCCTAACGCCGCTAATTCCTGAAAACTGAGAATGCTCTCTAGGTAGCTCAATTGCTATTGTTTCCTTAAAGATATGTTCAGTCAATGTGAAGCCTCATCATATGTAACTTTCTTTTATGAAATATTTGTGCGATGCTGATACGGGATTCGTTTAGAACGGCAATTCTCTCACCTTCTTATTTACGTACACGTATTTGCGCTTCAGAAGTTCAGATGTGGAAATAATATCATTCTCTACAAACTTTACTACTGAATTCTTCAGCAAGAACAGTTGAACTCTCCCGAAATGCAAGACCATGCGTGGCAACCCATATTGATTACTAGTATTGCGTATAGAATTGATCTTTAGACGTCTTCTTATAAAGTATTTTGAACATTCAGTATTTATTAGTTACAATCAATAAGTGATTGTTTAATTATTTTCCAATGTAAACTATAAACACGTAAGTATCATAATTGTGGTCTATACAATCATGTACATGTAAATGTTAAAGTATTGAAAAATAGTCACATGTTACAGATTTCATGCCTGATCTTGAATAATTATTAATAGAGGATAAAAAATGTTGACATTGATTAAGGAAGAGTAAAGCCAACTCTTTGCGCATGCCCAAGGGAATTTGGATGGTCGTTTTGGTTCGTTAAATTAAATATCTGTCACGATTTTTTTTACATTCATTTGAGGTTTTGATTTGAAATATTTTCATGCATTATGAGTGTAAAATTTTTGGTTATTCGGGATTCCTTTTTCCTTTGCATGCTTTAAGGAAGAAATCTTCTCGTAATTATACATACTTCTTATAATAAGAAGTTTATGAAATTTTGACACAGTCAAACAGATAATATAACCAAATGAATCTATCAGTTGAATCAAATTTGATTACCTTGTTTTCGCATAAAGGTCAGATTAAAGTCACTAATTTTCTCTCAACTTTAAGGATGATAAAAATGTATTTATATGCACTTATATAGACATCTGTTTAAGATATAAGGTTTCTATACTTTAATGAAATGAAAGAATATCAGAATGTCTTTCAATTTATACAACTAAATTAAACAATAAAAGTTTTAACTTCAATTGATTCTGCTCAGCCTGCATATCCTCTAATTTTCTTAAATTTTGATGATATTTTGATTATCCTTCCAATATTAAATATTTCTGATTTTCACATATTATGAAGACTTTAAATAAAGATATAAATTGTACAGAAAAATTAATATATTAATCATTTAATACGAGAAACATCCGGTTATAGCGATTTTTGCACACATTTATATATAGAATGAGAGCGTAAAGAAGCTATGAAAATACAAAGCATATTTTATAAACATATTCTTAAATCCAATAATCTTATTATCAGTTCACATTAGTTGAGCAAATCCAACATTATTGTTATTGATTAAAAAATACCAAATAAACTCAAGAATCTACAGCGACTCTGAATTGCAAAAACATGTGATATTTTCCTACACAAATGTTTCGCCAAAAATATAGTCCTTGTTAAACTTAAATTATTATTTCTATGTGATTGTAAAAAAGAAAGAAAATATTGTCAGTTTAATTCCCGTTCATCTTGATTTAAAGGCCGGGGTCGACCTAGATTTTCTGCCACCTGGTAGACAATTAAGCCTATAACGGCAAAAAGGCGAGGCTACCTCCATCACTGTCTGTGATGCTGATAAGAGTAAACATTGCATGTGACTCAGTCCGCTTTGTTTATACACTGGGGAAAACCCAATCTATGAAGAAGGGCTGTATTAATTTTCATATAGAGGGATCTTGATCAGTTTTTAATTTTATTTATCTTGTTTTGTAACATATACTAGTATGTGTAAAGATGATAAAATTTCAATACTGATATATGGAATCCCTGAAACAATAATGGTTTCAAGCATGAAACTTGATCCAAGTAACATTTAGCAGTTCCCCTGCTTCCAAAGAATAGTCAGAGGTTCTCTAGGGATATTTTTCATTCAACTGATTAAAATCCCAGTCATTGTCATACATGTAACGATGTGAGAAGAAAATATGAACACTTAACAGCTGGTTGTTGAGAACTCAAATACAACGTTTATATAACTTTCATTTGCTTTTACAAGCAAACGTTTATCCATATACCCCTTATTTACCCCATATTAATTATCATGTGGTAGGAACCAGAGTGAAATTGGAGAGAATGAAAGGACATCACAATAAGCAGGGAGAAATTAACATTCCAGCTGTGGAAGTAACTAAATGTCGCGGAGAAACATTTTTTAGCTTTTGACACACTGAGTTGGGATTTTAATGAATTCTTGATGAGAAAAACAGTAATGGGTTTATTACAAAGTTCTTAGGACAGTGACCCACATTTTGATGACTTTGTGATAAGTCAGGTTCGGGAGACTGAAGATTGAAGAATGTCAGCATTGCTTGTGTTGTTCGTACATCACATACAAAACTGTGGTGGCTAGTGGAATGTGCACACCATTGGAAGGACAGAAGCTTTATTTAAATTTCGACACAGGAATTTTTGGGAGATATCAAACATAACTCAGATTTATTAATAAAATAGGAAGTTTTGCATATGAATTAATTCGCATTTTAACAATTTATCTACTATAGATGGGACATTATGCATTTTTATTGCGGACTCATGAAGATTCTTATGTGGAACTAAAAGCAATGTGATAATTTTAACTTTAGGTTTTTAATAAATTTCAATAATTATCACACCAACAGTGTTATTCCTGTGATGGATTAATTTTTAATCAATGCTAAGGTAACAGATTTTTGCCGATACATTTCTCATGCTGTGATGAATAATCTACAGAGCACATGGCTACAGCCACTTCCTGTATAAACAAAACATTGGTAATCTCCGCCTCCAATGTCAATCACTTGTTTAGAATTCAAAATTTTGATCTGCTTCAGAACTTTAAAAGATGAATACTCTTTTAATAAATTTTTGTTTGTAAAAATTTTGACGTCAATTGATATCTGCCTTCCCATATAGCAAGCTTATATTGGCCCCGCGTTGGCCCGATGTTATCATTTATGTGGGCCCAATGTTGGAAAATAACATCGGCCCAATGTAATTTTGCTCATCGGCGCAACATTGCACCAACACGCTAGCGTGACGTTGGCCCATTGTCAGTAGATTGACAGTTTTAATGTTGGCCCAATGTTGTAGCAGCGAATATTCCCCAAACTTTGTCCTTATAAAACAATCTCACAAAGGTTAACAGTAAGACTAATCTTTATTGTTTTCTCACAGAAATATAATCAATATTCAAATTTTCAAATGCCTTTTTCATAGTCGATCTATATACTTCCACATCCCTTTAATCTTCTTCATTTGTTTTCTTTACTCCTATTTTCATCCACTTTTCCAATCAGATGAATAACGAATCACAATAAATGAGTTTGGTCACTATCTTTAGTTCACTTCCTGTTTAGTTCTCTAGTTCTGACCTCGTTGATATCTTCAAAAGCCCGTTTTCGCAAAATGCTGCTGTAAATTAAAAAAAAGAATCATATAAAATGAAAAAAAAATTGATGTGTATAGAATTGCATTAACATTATAACAATAATAATGCAGAAAAATCCTCAATATATAACGATTAAAAAAAAATGTAATACATTATTGTGTCTTATTAAATTTAGTTTTCAATCCAACAATAAATTTGTTTGCGGGAAGGGGGCATATTTCACTGTGCACAGTTTTAATAAGTGTATCAGAATTATTTGGCAATATAACTGCTTTTTTACTGTGAATAAGTCAATTTGAATTTAAGGGGAGGAGGCCAGGGGCGCAGGGGAGGGGGGTCTGGATATATCTGACCTTCTTTAGATCCGTGCAAGACCCACAGCTTCTGATCGAATTTATCATACAAACATATAACAGAAGTATTTATTAAAGCTGCATTGAGGACAATTATATCATTTTGCCCTGCCATATTGAACATCTGACGTCAATGATAAAAAATTGTGTCTTTAATTCCTACCCTAAATATTGAATATTATCATAATATTAAATTTAGTTACCTTAGGTGTTCCTTAACTTGAGCCAATAAACTGCATGGTTCTATTCATCTTCACAAATAGTATAGGAGACAGCCATGTCACCGAGTTTGAACATCAGCAGGAGGATGTCTGTACAAGAAAATTGCCTTTATTTTGCTTCCAAATTTTCCTTTAAAAGTTTTGAGAACATGATTGTATAATAATCACCCAAATATAATAAAAATCTGTAAAAGAACATCTGCATACTTACATTATTCCTGCAGGCAGCCATGATGTTAGCATAAGATCAAGTTACTCTGATGGATTTGTCAAAAATGACATCACAGTTCTTTTGCTGGTAATGTTTCATTCACGAGTGCAGAAAAGTTACTATGCATTGATACTGCATTTAATTCAAAGTGTAGACAAGTAAAATGCCTCCCGATGGACACACATAACATAGTCATGTACATTTAAAAAAAAATAAACAACTAAAATTCTAAATCTGAAACTAATTTGAATACATTTATATTTATAGTAACCATTATATATTCATAATATATTCAATATAATATAAATCTAAACTAATCTAAAGATTTTTAATTATGAAAGACTTTTAGTCAATAGTTTTCTAAAGACACGCCAGTTTTAAAAATATATACTTTGTTAATCTGTAAAATAATCATTTATATAAAAATTCAAAACACATGTTTTAGTCCGTCGGTCCGACATCGGTGCAGTGTATTCGCGCCCACCGAGATTAATTTGATATTGGCCCAACGTTGGTACAATGTTTATGTTCCAACGTTGGATGAACTACGTTGGTCCATTATTGGAACGATGCCAATGCACCAACAGTGATGAATACAAGGTTGGTCCAATGTTGGTCCAACGTCGTTCTACCAACAGCGATATGTGGCCAACCCTACAACCATAAGCCAACGTTGGGCCAACGTAATCTTGCTATCTGGGTTGGTAGCTACTTCCACACCAAAAATTAGAATTTTTTATTCATGAATAATGCAATTAATTTGAAAATATTCTCTCTGAACTGAAAGCTGCAAAGAAAATTGAATTTCCCATTCATTTTGTGATTGCTGCTATTTATACCTGGGCCCCAGCCTTTAATGAACTTTTAATCAGATTTATTTTTGACATGTCGAAGACCAGAAAAGACTCAATCCTTATCAGGATAACACTTACACGACATAAAATGCCCTTTGGGAAAACATATGTCATTGTTCCAGTCGAGTTGGCCAATTTGGTTTATTTTTTGCGGAAAAACTTTAGCAAAACTCTATATTTTTTAACCATATGTAATGTACACCAACTCCAGTTTATTTGTAAAGTTTCAAGAACATCGACGATCTTGTTCGTTTTAGGGACCATTTCAAAAAACAGGTACATTTACTATAGGAATATATGGGACACTGTCATTTTCTGCAATTCGAATAAGATTAACAAAATACTACAGAAGCTTTTTGTCTCGAATTGTAATATGTATTTTGTAATACCCTTTTCTACTTTTCTATGTAAATTATACTAATTTCTACCGGTTTGTTTCAGTTGGGGTCATCTCAAAATATTAAAATGCACCAAATTTGCTACATGTAAATATTTGGAAGATTACAAATGTAGATTTTTAAAAATAAATTCATTCAAATATATATTATCGGCAGTGTACAACTTTCTTTTAGTTTTTTTTTTCTTTTAACGTACTCCTTATATATATAATATTATATATTTAAACGATACATTGGAAGTCAATGAAAGACAATCACACCGACATCATTTATTCTGAGCATCGTAATACAACAGCCTTTGTTTTAAAAAGTCATTAGAAAAGTCTTAACCTGTTGAAGACTTGGTTTCCAAATTCGTTGAGTTACAAAATATAGTTCCAATCAAGGCATGGGATATGAATTCAATCGATGGATTAAATGTTACTGTGCCACTTTTCACAATTTTTCTTAACGAATAGCAGTCTGGTTTAGTTCTCTGCTCACTGAGAGTCCTTTATTCTTCTAAAGTTGCCATGTAGAGAAGATTTCATGCAGCACCATATCTGGAGATGGACCAGATGCAAACCTCAGTCCAGTCGTCGGTTCCATTGACGACACTGAACAAATATCTTCGAAACTCCTGGCGCTGTTCATTCCTGAAAACTGAGAGGATCCTCTTGGTAGTACAATTGCCATAGTTGCCTTAAAGATGTGTTAAGGCATTGTGGAGCCTAACATGTATCATTTATAACTATTATTCATTAACAAGTTGTCTGATGCTGAGTAGGAATTGGTTTAAAACGGCAACAGTACCACCTTATTGTTTACACGTATGCATGATTGCAGTTTACAATTTCAGAACGGGGAAGAGTAATTATACTATTCCTTTCTACTTCAGCGCCTGCTTTGTTACTTAAAAGTTGTTATTCTCGATGACTCAGTTCATCAGCAAAGACAGTCTACATTTCTCAAAACGGTTTGTAGCACATTTTTTTAGTACAATTTTTACTAACAAAACATAACATTTATATATTAAATGAATTTAATTTAGTTAAATGGTCCATTAGAAATTAATAACAAATATTTAGAAGTTTACTTTTTTGATTGAGGTTAAAAAAGAGGTGGGGGCTGGTGGTTTTTATTGCTAACTTAGTCTTTGTTTATGTTACATGTAACGTGTGCTAAAGGCAGATTTACAAAATTGAGAATTTGTTCAATGTACACTCTGAGGACCCAGATGCTAGAGTCTGAAATCCAAACTGAACCATTCGAGCAGAAATTGGTGATGTTCATAGCCTTACAAATATTTTGGAGCAAGTGAATAATATGTGAACACTAACTTGGTGTATACAACTTTCAAAATTAACTCTGGGGGGATTTTTTCAGCTTTCATTGTAAATGCTTTGACATCTTAAAGGTTGCTATTAGGGGTGTCAATTTTATTTAATTGTTTTATCAATTATTCGGAGGGTTTAATTAGTCGATCGCGAGTTCTTGATTATTTATTTGACATTGTGAATCTTGTTCAAATCAATTAAGGCTACAGCCACATGCATATATCTTAAACTTAATAAACATTTAAAACTTATAACAATATTTATCAATATTAATAATTATATCAAATGTATCTGTAAAAAAAAATTGGAAAGGGTTTCATATCTAAATATTCGTTTAAAAATGTCCTGGCTTTCCCTTTTTGTGCCGCATCAAAATGCACCAGAGATAACATTGGGCTAATGGATCAAACATGTGGAGGAAAAAAAATGTTATTTTCATTCGCAGCCCAAAACCTGCTGCGTTAAGAAAAATAATTTTTTTGAAACTCTAGACAACTTTAGTATGTCAATTATAGGATGATTTTTTTAATGAAATATTGTAGTCATTATAGAAAAATCAATAACTTAAAGAGTATATAAGGCGTAAATTTTGGGACAAACATGATGATAAAAAAAAAAACAAGAGCAGAAAAAAGAAGTTATTTATCTGAAATTTGGTAAATGGTTAGAAAGATACAAATTCACATTAATAATGTGATGAATCAATGTGTGTTAAATTAGATTCGTTGCACGAACAATATTTAATTTAATTCTTTGGAGAGTACTGCTTAAGGACGTTGGATCTTGCGATCAAAAGTCTTAATTTTTTTTTTCTGAAGTATTTTTGAAAAATCTACACACATAGCTTAACCAAAATGAAAAACAAAATTTTCGGGTCTATATGCTTCATTTTGCGCTTCGGTGTATTTGATATGACCTTTGTGCACTGAAAGTGCATATTGCACATAAATCTCTTTTCCCTCTATAGTTAATTGTCGGAATGAACCATGGCTTCAAATGCAAAGAACTGGGTACTGTAAATATAACAAATCGGCCCTATTAAAATGTGAAAAATCAAACACTTGCAATCTGTAATATATCCGCTGAAATAATTCGAGGAGGATACCGGGTGTATGGAAATGACAGTCGTTTGGCAAAATTCACGAGCGTTTGGTAATTGTAGAATCCAAAACCGGGCCTCGGTTACGGGTTTTCGCGAAATCTAAGCGTTTTTGTCATGTTTATTCTTATATTTCTCATAATTGACCAAGGTAAGTATTTTCAGACATCATTCTATGTGATATTTAATCTGCAATTTCAATTTTGTCCAACAAAAATAGTTGAATCATACAATTTCTGAATATTATAGGACTAGATCGGAGATCATATAAATGGACTCCATTAGACGCATCAGAGGCATGTCCGTTGTTCCCTCGACTGAGTGAGGATGCAATCCGGGAGCTGACTCTTGGTGTATACCAGGTTAAATTGGCCCGCTCTTACACCCAAGAACATTGTAGTCATGATGGAAGTTATGACATTCTTGTAAACAGTGACGTACCAATGATCCTTTCTGCAAAAATACAGAGTCGCCACATCTCTGCCAAAAGCTACAAGCTTTGGATCAAGTACAGTTGCAGTATTGTTGAAGGGTGGTATTGCCCATGTAAAAACGGAAGTGGAGTGGTGGGCATGTGTGCTCACATTACAAGTGTGATATGGTATCTTTCTTATATGCGATATGAAGCCAGCCCGTTCAAGGGCATTCCAAACTTGGCAGACACCATCGAGGATGCTTCAAGGATTCCAACAATTGACGAATCGGACAGTGATGACCCAGAGGAATAACAATTTTTATTATGCATCTAATTATTTCTGCAATTTTGTTTCTAAATTAATTATCATTGATTATTTTTATGATTATTTTTTTCAAGTATGATTTTAATAATGCAAGTCTTTTTATTGACAAATACCATTGAACATCAAAACTTCATTTCTCGACTTTATTTCAGTGCATCTTTTAAATCATTACTTCATCATTTGGGACATGCTCTGTGACACAGTGAAACGTTCCTTAGAACGCTTTGGGTCTGTTAAACATGAATGTATGTTATCAATTTGTGCATTTCTTAATTGATTTTCCAAAATATTTAATGCTTTTAATCAATATTTTACCCTAAAGAAAAGATCAACTGATTCATTTCTAATTCGCTTAATTGTGCATATTTTCTATCATAAATAATGTATTAAAGTTCGGTTTAATTTTGTAAATTTTCTTTTTCTTTAGGGTGGGAGGGTCCGGCGAAGTTGAATGTTATAAAATGTGAAACCCTCTTCACTTTTAAAAATGCCTATTCCAATAATTGACGACGAACCTCTTCACTTTTAAAACACATATTCCAATAATAGACATCGAAAAGAAAAAATATGAGATAAGAAAAAACAGCCCATAGATTTCATTACTAATAGTTTAAAAAAGTTTGTCGCACTCATCGTTTCTATATATATATAAACAATACTTAGAGTTTTGAAAATGATATTGAAGATGAAATTTAACAGAAAGAAAATGAAATAAATAAAAAAGCCGATAATGATAATTATTGTTTTCCTTGAATTCGTTTATGACGTCAATATTTTAAATTCTGAACGTACGTCATAACGTCATCGGAAAACTTTAAACGACGCTATGTTTAAGGGACTATAAAATGAAAACGATTAAAGATATTCATAAAAAACAAACTGTTTTCGACCAGCATATTGTCAAGGTATCCCGTATTAAATTTTATTAATTTCGGTTACAGGGCCGATTTTGCCTCTTACAGTACCCAGTTCTTTATACTATTTAAAATAAATAAGATTAAAATCATCATAAAGAAAAATGTTAAAATTTCTATGCCTTATTGATTCTTTGACGTTTTTGCACTGATAGAACGCGATTTTTATCCATTACCAAATCAACAGGTACTGAAATTATTTAAAAGTCTTTAACTTTTTTTCAAATTATGTTAAACGTGTCAGAAAAATCTTAAAATGTCAAAAATAAAACAAAAAGTTTGGATCTATTATGTAAAATTTGAGATAAGTATGAAATAAGCTGATTTTAGGCAATAATCGAGATTCATTTTTCTTGACTTTTTTTTTAATATAAGTTAAATTTGCAAATATGTGTCGATAGAACTATTTAAAAATTGTAAAATTATGTTTTTCGTTACAAAATGAAGACATACTAATGCAGAAACTATATAGAAATTTTGTTTGCACTGAAAACAAGGAAGCTAAAGTAACGGTACTCTAAAACAACTGAGTTATGAAAAATGTTCATTTTTTTCTTAAAAACCTTCCGCCACAAAATATAGTCCCACAATAAACTCTGTAAATATGTAATTTTTCTTTTACTATTTTCTAAAGATACACGCGGCCTTAGCGAGATAAGGAGAGTTGGGGGTACTCTGGATGGTAATCATTAACCTTGAATGTGTTACACATAAAATACAATTTGTTTTCAAAGAAGAACAATATATTGAACGTTTCATAACTATCAGTGTATTGACCGTTGCAATCAAGATAAGAACTAGTTTATTTAAAAACTTGTAAGGTCATATATCTGTCCATACACCCCCTACATTGTCAATGTTTTTCTGCACCCCTCCCACTTTTCCTGTTTTAAACAATAATATCAAATTTTTTTTTTATATTTTATAAAGAAAATATCTATTAGAATAATTTTGTTTTAAGTCAATATACAACAACAATTGTTCAGAAATGACGCTACAAAAATAGGCATTTTCCCGCAGTTTCTCAAACATTGGAAAATAACTTTCCCTCTATACATTTGCCATCGGAAATTGCCATCGGAAATATAGAGCACATGTTCTAAAATACGATGATTTCATTTTGTTTCTATTTTAATTACATACATCACACTTAAATGTTTTTTTCAGCAAGTATATATTTGTTCGATATTTTGTTGATGGACAGTCCAGAGATATTTAATTATAAATTGTATACCCAATTAAAGATACCCTATTATTCACTATTTAGAACATAATCATGAAACGTTGTTTCATTTAAAAAACGAGAACCAATTTATGATCGAAGTCTTAACAAAAGTACACAACAATTTTAAAATCAATTATCTTATAAATATTTCTAATCTTTGTGAGAAAAAAAATCACCTGGACTCTATAGTATTTTTCTGCTGTGGATTTTGCTTTTAGGTCTGTCCCAAAATATTTATGCAGCACATTTGGACGATTTTTAATAAGAGCGCGTTTCAAGGGAGAAATCTTGGAAACATTTTCATACTGTTGAACGCAAAGCAATTGGACTCTTAGTTGTTTACAAATATCGCGTATTTAAGCAAAATATGAATCGAGGATATATTGCGACCGAATATGGATTGCTGTGTCTGTGTTAAATTCGTTGTGGGGCAGTTTTCGTGGATTGTGTAAATTTTACAGATTCATAGGAATGTAATTTCGTGATTAATTTATATCTAAAATGGAAATTTGATTTAATAATCCTAATTTTGTATCCGTGGAGAATGTTAATTCGATTAATTAATTAATGAGAATTACTATTTATTTTTGTTATAGAAATCTTGGTATTTAAGATCACTGCGTCTGAAAGTATACAAGGATTTAATTTAGGACAAACAACTAAACTAAAATGTGTACAACATGCAGATGACTGTAAGTTTCCATTAAAAATGTAGAATCATTAAAAGATGCCAAAAATAATAGAACATTTTGGAATAATGTCCGGTATTTGATTGAATATAGAAAAAACAGAGGGTATTCTTTTGGGCCACTGAAAAACTCGTTACGATATGTAGATGGTATTAGAATGACCAATAATCCAAATATATCACTTGGAATTTTCATAGGACAGGACAAAGAAGCTAAGAATGAGAAAAATGGGTTAAATAAACTTAAAGAATTTGAAAAAATTCCTAGACTAATTGCAAATTAGAAAGTTAACGTTATTTGGAAACTGCACAGTTATAAATTATCTAATAGTATGTAATCTATTGTATCTGTTTACAGTTCTTGAAAACCCAAATATTGAATTCATAAAATAAATAAATAAAATTACTAATAACTTTTTATGGGGTAAGAGAGAGAGAGAGAGAGAGAGAGAGAGAGAGAGAGAGAGAGAGAGAGAGAGAGAGAGAGAGGATTAAACGCAAGTCACTTGTAAGATCAATAAATAAGGATGGTCCTTGCCTTATAGATGTGGAGTGCAAAATACAAAGTGTAAAAGCGGTATGGATCTAAAGATTCTATAATAAGAAAAGTTCTCTTAGAAAATAAATAGAAGACATATTGAACATTAACGGAATAGATTTTGAATATTTGTTGAGAAGCAATTATACTGTTAAACCAAATGATCTATGTATTCTTAAAGATTTCCCAAAATTTTACAAAGAAAATATCTCTAGTTTTAATGAATGTAAATCCCCACATGTATCACGAAATCAGCTCACCGAAAACTTGTGATTGAATAATTTTATTAAATGTAAGGAAAAACCACTTTTCCTACAATCGTGGATAAAAAGTGGCATCCTATTTGTTAAAGATATGTTTATAACAGATGTTATAATAGATTTAAATGATATGACAGAAAATCTTAAATAAAAAAGAAACTATTTGTGTGAATATCTTATCTTAAAAACGCTCTTAGAAAGTTAAATGTATATTATTAAAATGTAAACAGTTCTAAAATTCAAAAACCATACTTTCAATTCTGCGGAAAAATTAAACAACCAGAACTTGAGAAATCGGGATTCTATTATAAAATTCTATTTTCAAAAGAGACACAAAATCCAATAATGTAAATAAGCAAAATGGACAAACGAATTCAAAATATCAAATGATAGGTGGACCAATTTATCAACGGCTAAGATAACAAATGCATTTGATAAGCAAATAGCAGAATTTAACTATAAACTTCTACACAATCAGCTGAACTGTAATTATTATGCAAAAAAATGGAATAAAGATGTTGGAAAAAACTGTATAATTTTGTGAACAAACTGAAAATATTGAACATTTAATTCATGGATGTTCTGAAACAAAAAGAATATTAGAAAAAGTATCAGGAATATTTAAGTTGAATTTAACATGGAAAACAATCGCTTTATGTTTTTTTACGAGTTTACAGACACATCAAAAATTTTCAATAATGTCATATCTTTCGTAGAGTACAAAATATATAAATATAAAATGCAGTGTAGACTACAAAACGAAATTCCAAACGAGAATGCGCTTTTAAATACTCTGAAATCTTCTCTTTCTCATTATTACTTTATTACAGTGTCTGTGAGTGCAAAAAGTGTCAAATCCAGTTACAAAATTTTGAAAACACTAGCAGACAAACTTGAATTGTATTACTTTTTTCCCCTTTTCCCTATATATTTGTGGATGCATATAAATTTCAAAAATTATTTTGATTTATATATTTGTATAATATTGATACTAACATTATACCAATCACTGAATATTATCCCCCTGATTTTATTTTACATTACTATTATAAAATTTACATGTATGCATATACACCATGTGTTAATTCATATTTACGTCTATTCATGCTTTAAAAAGATAAATTATAAATACTATATATAATGTTTCACAGAATTCCTACTTATGATTCTAAGCATGCTTATTCCAGCAAATAAACAAACGAAGAAGGTAGCATCCGGGAATTTAAGGATGGAAAGAGTTTTTTGTTAAAAATTGACTTGTATCAAGTTTCCGGCAGATAAAATTGGATCATTATCTTTCATGCGTATGTTCCGGTTTTGAGATGTGTCTATCAGTGATGAGCATAATACTGCTAAACAAAATAACGAACTTAAAAATATAATAATATACTAGATACGATCTCGTTACGAGTAACGAGTAGGTCTTCCGTTCAATATTTTAAACCATTCGATTAAAATATCAATGAAATTTCAGAATTCACCCTCAACCACTTCCTTTTAGATAATGTTTACGATTGTCAGTATCCTTTAAAATGCTTAACAAAGAGTTTTGCTTTTTAACATACAGCACATTAAAGATTTAAGATTTTAGTCCCCTAATCTTTGAAATGAGTTTTACAAACTGATATTGCTGCGATCAACAACTTTGTTTTTATAATGCATTACAAAATCTTGATCATTTTTAACGTATGAGTAATAGAGTTTAGGAGTCTATTGGCCCCTAATTTAAGGGGCCAGCCCCTTTTTCTTGATTTTATACGAAAGGTCTCATGAATACTAACATTTTTAAGGTCTTCCGTTTCCAACGGAAGACCTTATAGTTTTCGTACTGTTTCTTATTATTATTATTTTTTTCCCCAAATTTTGTGCACGCGATATCTCGAAAACTATTCGGCCGATTTCGACCATTTTTTCACAGATGATTGCCAGTGGTCATAATTCTAGAAGTTTTTTGAAATTTTGAAATCGTCACTTCCGGTTCCGATTTACAGCCGATTTCGTAAATTTTTACGACCAATTTTGTGCAGACATAAACTCAGAGACTATCAGAGATATGAATATAAAATTTTTAGGGATAGGGAGACCATAGATTGAAGTTGTGCACAATGCAGTTTTTTTATGCCAGTGGCGCAAACTTTAGGAGCTCGCCAGGGCTTGAAAATTGGATACGAATTTTGAATCAAAATTTTCATACGCTTTGATCTGTATCTTTTTATCAGTTAATATTTTGTTAACATATATATAACAAAAGTGGTAGCTAATCAAAAGTTCTTTCCAACAAATTCAACAAAAAGGGGCTGGCCCCTTTTTTTAGGGGCCAAGACATTTGTAAACTATAATACAAATAACTTAAAGACGATAAAGACTTTGTAATGCATTATAGAAGCAAAGTTGTTGATTGTAACAATATATATCAGGTAAAATCATTGCCACGCCCATTTATCACGTAATTAGGGAGTTAAGGGGCCAAAGTTCTTAAACTTTGACGCAATATATCTAGAAAAGGAGACATATTTTGTAAAGCATTATAGAAGAGAAAATGTTTGCATTGATGATTCTAATCAGTTCCATTAATCAAAACACAAAAGTCTGTCTCCATTAAGGATCTAGAAGCTGGCCCCTAAAATATTCAATCATTTGTATCTAAAATATGAACAACAATTCTACATAAGTGTAAGAACAAAAATTATTAGTATTAGTGAAACCTTTTGAATGAACTCAAGAAAAAGGGGCTGGCCCCTTAAATTAGGGGTCAAGACACTCGAAAACTCTATTACAAATAACTTAAAAACCATCAAAATTTTGTAATGCATTATAGAAACAAAGTTGTTGATCGTAACAATATAAGTTTGTAAAACTCATTTCCAAACCCATTGATGACGTAATCTTGGATTCTAGGGGACCAAAACTTAAATCTTAAATGGGCTGTATGTGATAAAGCAAAACTCTTTGTTAAGCATTTTAAAGGATATTGACGATCGTATACAATATCTGAAATGGAGTGGTTATCAGAAATTACATTGATATTTTAATCATATCGTTTAAAAATTGAACGGAAGACCTACTCGTTACTCGTAACGAGATCGTATCTAGTTTATTCTTACATCCATCTAAAATTGATGATCACTTTTGAGATACAAATGATTGAATATTTTAGGGGCCAGCTCTCTAGATCCTTAATGGGGACAGAAATTCGTGTTTTGATAAGTAGAATCAATTTAAATCGTTTAATCAAACATGTTCTCTTCTTTGATGTCTAACAAAATATGTATACTTCTCTAGTTATTTTTCGTCAAAGTTTAAGTACTTTGGCCCCTAAAAATCCCTAATTACGTAATAAATGGGCGTGGCAATGATTTTTTCTAATAGATATTGGTACAATCAACAACTTTGCTCCGATAATGCATTACAAAATCTTTATCGTTTTTAAGTTATTTGTAATAGAGTTTACGAGTGTCTTTGCCCTTACAAAAAGGGGCCAGCCCCTTTTTCTCGATTTCGTTGGAAATAACTTTTGATTCTCTACCACTTTTGTTATATATATCTTAACAAAATATTAACTGATAAAAAGATACAGATCAAAACGTTTGAAAATTTTTAATGAAAATTCGTACTCAATTTTCGTGCCCAGGCGAGCTCCAAGAAATGGCGCCACTGGCGTAAAAGAAAATAATAGTGCACAACTTCAGACTATAGACTACCTATCCTGAAAATTTCATAGTCATATCTCTGATAGTTTCTGAGATCAGCTCTGCACAAAATAGGTCGTAAAAAAATAGAAAATCCGCCGTAACTCGGTACCGGAAGTGACGATTTTAAAATTTCAAAAAACATCTAGAATTATTACCTTTGGCAATCATCTGCGAAAAAATGGTCAAAATCAGCCGAAAAGTTTCTGAGAAATCGCGTGCACAAAATTTGTGGAAAAAAATAATAATAAGAAACAGTACGAAAACAATAAGGTCTTCCGTTGGAAACGGAAGACGTTAATAGTAATGTAATTTACAAATTAAAGGAACAATGAAAGAATTATGGGTGTATTAAGTGTTTGTATGCCCCTACATTCAAAGTTATGAATAGAGCTTGAAAAAATTGCTAAAAAAGTTTTAAGGTATCTAATCTAAGTTTATTTATTAAAAAGGAATCGTCTGACCCATCTCTTGATCGAAATATGATACATAAATATGAACTTATGTCATAAAAGTACGTGTTTTAGCCAAAAATTTTATATCGGTTTAAAAAAAGAAGAAAACATCCAAGGCATGCTTGCTCAAACTCCATTTAAATATCATTTTATGATGTACATAATAATTTGAACGGTTATATGTGTGAAAACGGTGTTGACGCAAGATTACGCTCTATATTTCCTGTAATTGAATGATGAATGTTCATGCTTTTGATAAATTGCGGAAAAAGTTCCAATAGTGTTTCATATTGGGTATATCCCTTCAACTATTTTTAGAAACGGTAGGACAACAAAGTAGTGCCCTTAAACAAAATAGTTCCTATACTTGCCGAGTGTATATACATTTATTGTGATATTTTAAATCAAAATGCTTGACACATGTCAGAAAAGAGGATTTGCAATCTTAAAAGCCAGTGTCAAAATTGAATTATCATAGAAAGAAAAGAATTGAAATTGTTTGATGTAAACCCTTTCCAAAACTGTGAAATTCTCTACTTTTACTTTTATTTTCAGAGTTTTCCAATGCAGACGCATTTTGCCGGAAAACGAATTTGACTTCACACCACGAAATTTTAACAGGAAAGAGATAATTTGTCGAGCTTTCATTCAAGAGGTCCCTCGTTGCTGAATGAAAATTAGGGCCGGAGCTATGAGCCCTAACGTTAACATTACCGCTTATGGAAAATGCATTCGTGGACTATACCCATTTTAGAAGCACGGGAAATAATTATAAAACTTCAAAATTTCTGTAAATGACATAATCAGTTTTGTGCTTTATTGAAATATCTAATATCAATTTTTATATGATATGATATTGCTTATTTTCAAATTTGAAAAAATGGGGGCAGAAATAAGACCTTATCGAATATAGTTCTTTGTTTGATTAAATACACATGTATATGCATCATGTATCTATGGAACAAAACGATAAGGATATCATGAAGCAAAATGATACGAAAAAACACCAAGAAAAGCAGTCAACAATTGGACAGATAAAAGTAATATAATTGCATTTCATTCTCTTGAATTACATGTGACTACATTTGCATGAAATTTGTTGAACAACATAACAAGCTTCTACAATAATACAAGGTGTAATAAAAACTATTTAATTTTTTTTTCAAATTTTTCAATACGTTATCACTATAAATATGATTAAGATTTCTGTACAATTGAATTATTTGCTCAGGACGACAATAATGAAAAACTGCTTTTTAATATTTTTTCACACAAAGCAAATTGACTAACAGAAGATTGACCATAATTTTCGTTGTTCTTTTTTGTCAGGTTGGGGGTTGGGGTTGATATTATGGTTGGGAATGAGGGATATGGGGTCAACTTTGAAATATTCCCTGAACCAAGCCATAGGGCAACAATTATAAATATTTTTTTTTTTTTTTTTTTTTTTTTTTTTTACAAAATCATATAAAGCCGCATCTTAAAATTGGTAACTTTTGAGAGAATCTTTTATAAAATACGGTTGGTAAATAAATATTTTTTTTATCCAAAAGATAAGAAATATTTAATAGTTAAACTACATACAAGACATTTCAACAAATTATTTAAAGTAATTATTCAACTCCGTCTGAAAATAAGAAAAAAAATATTTTGAGTAGTTATTGAACAGTAAGAATTTCCGGCAGGTACAACTCGTTTTGTTACAATGATCGTCGTTGTATATGGAAACAGAAGCTAAAGGTCCAATGCTGAGCAAAATAATATATAGGTTTTGAATACATGTAGTTTATCATACAGCATCATTGAAAATTGGACATCAGACTTGTCGCTATGGACAGACTGTTTTCATGTTTTAGAACCTTTCAAATCCGCTTGGATTGGTATTGGCTATATCTTTTGGCATCCGTAGTAATTTTAATATGTTACTTTGTTTCAATTTGGGCCAATGCTTATACAATAACAAACCAGAAACCAGAACTGCAATTATGACAATAACTGTTACAGTTATGGCAACAGCGGTTGTTGAAGAATTATCATTGATCTTCTGGATGTCAGGAGTCTTCGCATTGTCTACAAATATATTGATAATAGCTATATTTTCACAATTTTATCCTGATCATTTTAAAATTATATATCTAATATGTTGTTTTTTTTTTCTTAAAAAAAAGTTGTGTTAAAGCCCTGTCACACCAAGGTGCATTCTGATGGCGTGTTCAAGGCTT
This sequence comes from Magallana gigas, assembly GCF_902806645.1. Classification (NCBI taxonomy): domain Eukaryota; kingdom Metazoa; phylum Mollusca; class Bivalvia; order Ostreida; family Ostreidae; genus Magallana; species Magallana gigas. The sequence continues at coordinate 45,842,226 of NC_047563.1, forward strand.
TGTAAAATTCATGGAATCGCCGTACGATGGCAAGCAATCTGATTAAAATTAGATCTTTGTAATACTCCGATATTCTGATAGTCGCTTGTATAGCGACATCAGAATTTGTCGGAGCGGATCAAAGATCTGATTTTAATCAGATTGGATCGCAAGGGAAAAAATGTACAATTTTATTTGAAAATTTTACAAGTGGAGATATCACGAAGTCTTTATGGCGACTGAGGCGTTCTTACGGAGCTCCCACGGCGTGTAACTGTGTTTCCACAGAGTTCTACTTGGCGATTGACTGCGATCTCGCTGAGTATCCGCCGAGCGCTCATGACATGCTAGGAGTTTTACCGCGCCCACGGCGTTATCTGCGCGCTGACTGCAATTGTTTGAGAAACAACCAAGAATTTACAACTAGTTAATAAATGATAAAAAATGTTTTGTTATGAAGAATAGGTGCATTGCAATTGAAACGAAACTACTTCTAAATAATTTGTGAAGGACTAGAACAAAACTCTTAGTATTCAGGTCTACAAAAAAGATCCGTTGTTAGTTGTTAGAAAACATAGAAAAGATGTGAAAAAATCGGAGCCAAATGACATGAAATTCATCTACGTCCTTTGATAGGTCCTACAATCATACTACTTTTACATCCCAAAGGACTATGGCAGGTCTCCGTGCAAGCGCAATTGACTACGTCTACAATGCGATTTGCGCGATCCTTGAGCGCGCCAACGGAGCTCACGTGGCGCTGTTGGAGACTTTACGGCGCTGTCACGGCGACCTCCCTCCACTTCTACCGTGTGTTTATCAGACCGCAGAGCCACGGCGCGTATTTTGTTCATGTTCAATGTGCGCATGGCATTCTAAAATGTTTTTGGCGATCCCACCGCGACGAAAGAAGATGACGTTGCGGCGCTGTAGACTCTACTGCGTTTACCTTGGCGTTTTACAATATTTACGGACGCAGCCAGATCGCCGTGAGGACGCATGTCCGGTGTGACATGGGTTTTAAATATATCAGGTTTGTTTCTTTTATAATGTTGATATTTTAAACAAAATCTGCTAAAAAATTATTAAAGTTAAAGTTAGCGTCCCTACATATAATGAATGTGTTTTCTGTAGTCCATATATTTTACTTTAAAGGAAACCTTCAGTAACGACCAATGATTCATATTTGAAGTAATACATTTTACAACTGTTCGCTTTCCAGCATTTTTTTTTTATCGATTATTATTATGCCTTCTGTAAGTTTTTCGTCATATATATTCAATACTCATCTTTTTTCGCATAGTATACAAAGGATTTATTTAGCGTAAGCATACTATGCCGAAATAGAACACGGTGAATGTTTTCAACGAAAATGTTACAACGGCCGACATCGGGTTTCGAACTCACGACGCTAAAATCATTCCAACTTAAAGCCCATCGCGTTACCGCCGCGCTATATTAGCCGATAATATAAATTACGGTATTTATATATATATATATATATATATATATATATATATATATATATATATATATATATATATATATATATATATATATATATATATATATAACGTAGATATATACGACTGACATCAAGCAATTTAAATTAATCTTTCCAAAAACACTTCATTATTGACGAAAATTTTAAAGTTTCTGATAAATTAAAAACAAAATTCATTGAACATTTTTTAAAGGAATTCTACATGAGGATCACAAAAACGCTTTTTAAAATGCGCTTGATAAAGAATGTATAAGAAATTAAAGGCCGGAACGATAGAATGATATCAATAACTAATAGTCATATCAAATAATGTTAGACTTATAATAGAAAAGTATATGAATTCTGTTTTCTGCTGCTTTAAAAACAAAAATCAGTATTTTTTCTTATAAAATAGGTAGTGTTGCTTTTATAATACAATAACTCATCATAGTTGCAAAAATCGAAGAAAAATAATTTTTTTCTTTCTGCTTCAAACCACAGGGGCTTAGTTGTTGGATAGTGAAGTTCTTAATTATTTGTTCCCGAAGAAAAAAATGATTAAGATTGGTAATCTTAGATGTATTTCTGTGTATTGCATTAAATAAATACACTGAAACCCCCCGTTTCAGTCATGTTAAAAAAGTGTATTCAATGTACTTTAAAAAAAGTAAAGGGACGATTCTCGCCATCTTGGATTTATAGGGGGTCCTCGTTTCAAGCTATGTTTTAAACAAGTTCTTCCGTTTCTCCAACGATTTCTGACGAGATCTAGGTTGTAAAATGTTAAAATTACTTATTCCTATCGTCTGACAACATATGTACGCTACATAATAAACACATCGTTTCGAAATGTACTAGATACTCGCCAAACTTATCGAAAGCAACGGAAGTTGTTGCAAATTCTCCATGTAATCACTGAGGAGATCCGAAAGCATTGGATAAACCAAGAGGAATATCTTTTCGCGGAATTTTTGCTCTTTCTAGATTTATCATACATTTTCGGAATATCTCAGTGATTATATAGAGAATTTACGTCACTCAAAAGTAAACTTCCGTTGCTTTCGATAAGTTTGGCAAGTATATAGTACATTTCGGAACGATGTGTTTATTATGCTGTGCTTCAAACAGTCTTTGAACAACTTTCACAGGTTCATAATTTGAATGCATTAACAGTGTGTCCCTAATTATAATAATTAAACGTACATTTATTTATCTCAATAATGAAACAAGATTTCCTATGGTATGGTTGTTTACAAACAAATCCACAACATGTGCTATCTAAAATGCTCGACCAAACAACTGCATCATCGTTTTTAATTTTTGTATCAAAATTGATAGATACGTTTATCGCTTACATTTATTATGGAGACCGTGCCCGATAACAAATAAATTTGCATCTAAAATGTTATTTCTATCGGGCACGGTCTCCAATTAAAATGTAAGCGATAAACTAAAATAATATTTAGTGAATCTTTAAACCTAGGCCTGATTGTATTCATCCGCCATTTCTTGATTAAGGAAATTTATTCTTATGCAATGAGATGTCAATAACAAGGGAGGCAAAGTTGGGTTTATTGTACACAATTTAGTTGAATAAATGGAAAAAAATCTTGTAATACGTTTTATACTTATTTCTTATGCGCATTAAAGAGGCAGTGCAGAGCATGAATTTTTGGACGATTGCCAATCCAGACGATCGCTAGAAGGCTGCCGAGCATTAGCTCGAGGCCTTAAACAAATTCAATGAGATTCTGTCTGCAAAACATTTCGAGTTTTCTTCGTAAGGTCAAACGCCTCTCATTTCTTGAAAAAAAAACCCATAAATCTTTGTTGAATATTTATTGTACAACAACTTCTTGATTGAATAAACAATCAAATCAATTTATTAATTTGAAAAAAAATGAACGCTTGCTTTTCTAGTGATGATTTTAAGGGAGTGGTGAAAACTCAAATCTCACAGCTAGTTATAGCAAAGCACGACAGTATATTCAACGGTCAGAATAATAATAACAATAGTGTTGTGTTGTGCATGTACTATGCCTAAATAGTAGTCAATGTTTGATACATAGTGCACTTGCCTCCGGCTCGTGCACTATGTATCCAACCCTGACCACTGTTTAGGCATAGTACATGAACAACACAACACTATTATATAAATAACTTTGTTGTGTTGTGTTGTGTTTCAGATAGTCATGTGTTTCCGACAGTCCTTTTTGGTTATTTTTTCCCAACATGACGGCATTTTTTATTACTAACGACATTGGACTTACGAAATTTCCTTTCTTCTATATACATATATATATCACACAAGTTATATGATTCATGCAAAGGTTTAAATCACACAATTACTCAAGAGACTAATAAAAGGCTATGCTTTACTATTAAAAGTAATAAAAATTGCCTAAAATCTTTTAAAACTATGATAATATTACAATATCTCAATTTACAAATTGACAGGTAAAATGTACTTGAGAAAATGTATTTTCAAGCTAAAATTATATCATGACTTTGTGCCGTTATTCTTAGTATCATAGCCAAAGAACGCTTAATAAATGAAGCCTCTTCTGAAATAAAAACGTAACTAATAATCATAGAAATATTAGTATTGTGTTACGATTCAGTAATGAAATGTAGTAAGGCGGTTAATATTAAGGTTGAAATATATGCTTTAAGGACAATTCATAATATTAATAGATATATTTGTTAGGTTACGTTTCTTTTGTATCATTAAAGAAAAAATTAAGTACAGTTTCAATCATATTTTGCCCTGTTTAAGTGATTTTTAAGATTTCACAAGAAATTGAAATGTAACGTTTATTTACACAAGAATACCCATAAATTGAGAATCTATGTTTAGTTACCCGATAAACTTCCTTAAGTTTAATTGTGACGTCATAAACAATACATTTCCCCGTAATTTTCATAAAACTTAGCAGAAGACACCATTTCCTTGGTAATTTTTTGAATAGAAAAATATATCCACAGCTGTCGCCTACAATGAAACTCGCACTATAACTTTATCATGTGATATCACATAAAATGAATTAATTTTTTGGGGGCGACGGCTGCGGACACATTTTCCGCCTTTTCTACTTTATAAACACACATGTTCAAGATGGTGCAGGTGTATTTTGATGAGATTTTAACATTTTTTGAATTTTAGGGAAAAAATTGAAAGAAACTGTACCTTCTTCTTTGCTGATGAATCATTCTATCGGAAACAAATGACACCCATCTTTACTTGTCATATGTGGTATTAAGTTTATTTATACCCAGAAACTGCATACGAAGACGTTTTTTTCTTTTTTATAGTATTGGCGGTTTTTTTACGCTATATCTGAGGTTTAAAATGATATAGTTTCAATATTATTGACTTTAGAGACAACCATTAGAGACAACATTTAATATTAGTCATCGGAAACCCATAACACCAGGATATATGATCATGTTTGAGTATAAACCTATTGTTTTCAAGCTAAATGCAGAAAATTGTTTTCTTTAATCTTTTAAAAAATCTTTAAATCGACTCTTTAGAAAAAAAGATGTCGGACTGAGGTGATTTGAACATATTATTTCTACACTAACTTAAGTTGTTTTCACTAAAGTTACAGCTTTTCTAGGTAAATGTTTTTTAGAAAAAGATTTAAAGATATTTTTCTATATTTGTATCTCACTATTCTAAAAATTCACCCCTCCCTTTTAACCCCATCCTACCCCTGGGAAACATGATTTGAAAAAAAAACTTGAAATCTCACTACCTGATTATGCTTTAAGACAAGTTTAAGCTTTCCCGCCGAAATGGTTCTTTAGAAGAAGATTTTTAAAGATTTACTCTGTATATTGTTATGTAAAAAGTCGACCCCCCATTGTGGCCCAATCAAGCCCCCGAGGGTCATGATTTTTACAACTTTGAATTTTCAATACCTGAGGATTCTTCCATACAAGGTTCAGCTGTCCTACATGTAGCAAAATGGTTTCTGAGAAGAAGATCTTTAAAGATATACTCAATTTATTCATATGTAAAAATGCAACCCCCATTGGGGCCTCACCCTATTTCCGGGGTTCATGATTTTCACAACTTTGAATCTACACATCTTAGTATGCTTCCACTACATTTACAGCTTTCCTGGCCAAATAGTTTTTTAGAAGAAGATTTTAAAGATTTACTCTGTATGTTCATATGTACATTGTAAAACGTCGACCCCTCAATATGACAACACCATATCCCTGACCGTCATGATTTTCACAACTTTGAATCTACACTACCTGAGAATGCTTCGACACAAGGTTCAGCTTTCCTGATCAAATGGTTCTTGAGGAAAGATTTTTAAAGATTTGCACTGTATATTCATATGTTAAAAGTCGACCCCTCGATGTGGCCACACCCTACCCACGAGGATGATGATTTTCACAACTTTGAATCAACACTACCTGAGGATGCTTTCACACAAGGTATAGCTTTCCTGGCCTAATGGTACGTGAGAAGATTTTTCGAAAATTTCCTTATTATCTCCCTTTGTAAAAAGGTGTGGTCCTTATTTTTTATTACTGTGAATTCCCTTAGCCTAAGGGTGCTTTTGGCCAAGTTTGGTTGAAATAGGCCAATTGGTTCTTAAGAAGATGTTGAAAATGTGACAGACAGACGGACGATAGACAAAATGTGATCAGAATAGCTCACTTGAGCTTTCAGCTCAGGTGAGCTAATAAGCAACATATGCTAATAAAGGCATGTATATATGCATGCGTGTATCTAAAATATGTAAATATGTAAATAAATATTCGACAGTCGTCCTCTTAACGCCATGTAGAATACTTAAACATTGCTAAATGTTGTGTGCATAAAATCATTGAGATGGCGGCATTTTTTGTTGCCGGCAAAAGCTACCCAGCCATCTCTTATGCGGTCAAATTGCAGGGGATCTTTGGCGTTATGTCTTTGATGCCAGCAATGCGACGAGCTTCTGAATTTAGCGAGCTGCTCACAGAGAAAAGCTCTTTATTTGTAATGGAAAAAGCCGCTTTTATTTTTATTTATGACAAAAATATAAGGGAAAACATTCAAATCGATCATTTAAAAGATAAAATCGTCAAAGAAAACACAAATAAGAGAGAACAAAACACTCGGCACTTGGGAATTGAACCCGAGTTGCCTGGACACTCTAACGACTGAGCTACGCGGACTCTCGCTTCCTGACTTTAGAGCCTAAACTCTCAGGAATGAGTAGACAATATGGATAGTTGTTCTTTTATATCATTTTTAGACACTTTATTGAATCCCAGTGAATACTTTGTTTAAAGTTCATATAATTTTACTTAAATTATACTTTAAAAAGTCGCTTTCATTGTGATTTCTGATAAAATTAAAATGAAAATAAGCAAAATGTATCATTTCAAATATAACATCATTAATCTAAACTTAATTAAAGAAGAAAAAATATTCGGCCCTCTGGGACTGAACCCGGGTCGCCTGGGCACAAGTCCACTACTCGGACTCTAGCTTCAGGATTTGGAGCCCAAGTTATGACAATGTGTCGATCGATTTTTTAACAAATTTCATATTCGGAAGTTTTGAAAGCGTCTTTATTAAATAAAAAAAAAATTCAAGTCCAAAAAATTGAAAAATTAAGGTTTTTTATTGCCTTCCGCTGACCACTGGAAGTGACGGCGGACATTCGAATATGCGATGGGCACTGCGGCAGGTAACTCTATACCATATGTGAATATTTGAAAATTCTATCTTAAATACCTTTGGAGAAAAATAAGGCATAATCAAAAGCTTAAAATCTTTAATATATCGTTACCGGAAGTGACGATCAAAAACATTTCGTGTAATTTTCTTAAACATTTGGTCATAAATAAGATCTGAAAGTTTCTTATATCGTCTGAAGTGTTTTTGAGAAAACTTTACAGAAAAAAAATAATCATAAAAATGATACAGGGAAAGAAATATTGTCTTCCATTTGAAACTGAAAACCTTAATAATAGTAGGAAAAAGAAACAAAGCAATGACAATAAGTTCTTCCGTCGGATACGTTAGACCTTATTTGAAGGTTGAGAGTCTCTTAAGACAGAGGTCTGACTGACTCAAACAAAATAAACAGATACAAAACTAAAAATGAACAATTCATAAAACAAGTAAATAAGTCAATGTAGAAGATGCATTCAAATTATTTTGTTTTCAAGTTACTTTGTATATGTGTGTCTATTCGTACGATCGTGTCAGGTTCTTATCTTTCTTTTGAAGTAACATTGGGCATTTCTGCTTCACATAAAGATTGCTTATGACATGCAAATGTGTCATAATAAGGACAAAAGGGTATTCGGTCAGGTTCCAGGTCACGAAAATTCGAAGGAAAAGTTCATAATTTTTGTTCAGTCGATATCGCTCTTCTAGAAGAACATTTTTGAAGATTCCTACTTCACACAAAAATTGCTTATGACATATGCATGCGAATGTGTCATTATTTTGACCATAGGTCATCTGGGAAATTTCAAGGTCATTGAAAAGAAAAGATCAAAACTCTTGTCAGATTTATTATTTTATTTTCAAAAAGCATTTCTTCGTTACGTTAAGATAACTCATGACCTTAGGATGTATATAAACTTTACCAAATCTCATTTGTGCAAGTTCAAGGTCATTGTAAAAAAAAAATGCATAAATCAAATCTAGGCCATATCTTGTAATAACATTTGACACCATGACTGCTCGTGATCTTAAAATATATCCTAACCCAAACTTTTGGTTATGTGTGCATGTTCAAGGTAAAGTTAAAAAACGGTGCATCCATTACTTTCCAATAGAAAATCCCTTGAGTCATCATATTTTCGTAGCAGAGGGTGGAATGGGGGTAACATGTGTGACCTTGTTCACAGTGCCTCTATGTTTTTTTTTTCTATAAAGATTCAATTGTCTGTGATATATCCTATGAAGGTTGATCTTAGCTAAAATACAAATTGTATTGCCCGATGACTAATTAATTAACACTTCCTATTAAAAAAGACGTGCAGGCATCAGTGGTATACCACGAGCGATTAGGGGAGATTTGTGGTCATTAAAGTTATTGAAGTAAAATTATGCGCCAAGGATAATTAGTTAAAAGTATAACGAAAAATAGATAAATTATGCAAAAAATAAACGCACCTTTTGTGGTTCCATAAAAATGTAGCTTCCAGGATATAAGAGTTGCTTAAAATCAATAAAAAAGAGCAGTTTCATACAAGGCAACGAAGCAAATAAAATAACATTTAGTTTTCTTTTAGAAAAATGCATGCTCAAAATTTTTTTAATGTCTTACATTTTCTTATGACAAAAAATTCTATACCTGAAAGATTATGCACATGTAAAAGGTCTTCTAAATCGTATTTCAGCGATAATTTCCACCTTCCTTGAATGTTTTCTCCCCAGAAATGAACAGATGTAAATGTCCAGTTGATAATTCCGGATTTATTATGTGTTATGTTAGAGTCTTTTGGCCTCGGAGTCATTACATAGGAAACAGTTCCTGAAGGTGACTCCAAAATCAAAGTAATATCTCCTCTTCTTGAATCATACGATAAAACCACGTCTAACAGAACCTTTTCTAACGAATAAATTGAGCAGTTTTGTCCAGTCTCCAGCATTGTACTTGTTAACTCTGACATTGATGTGTTAGACAAAGTCTTCGTGTCGTTTCCGTAGAACAGACTGGGGAAATCCGAAAAGATTCCAATTAACAATATTTTCAAACAGGGGAAATCCAATATGATTTTAATTTACAACATTTTTTTCTTTGTTATCATTTTTGTATTCAAATTTAAAAAAAAAATACTTACACTTTTTTGTTAACTTTTTGTATAAAGGAAGAACATTTGAATTGTTGGCCTACGAGTGTCCAGGACACTGCTTTGGAAACCATTGCTTCAGCATCAAGCATTCCAAAACCAATAATCTGGCTCACTAGCGAATGAAATTAAACTGTTTCAGCATATATTTGTTTTTGAAATATTTTCACGTTGTATACTTAGCATGTCTGGCATTATTTTAAAACATAATACCAAAAAAAAAATGTATTAAAAGAATGCATCATTTGAACGCTGCGAACCCTTTTTAAACACCAAAATATATCTATTGAAACAGAAATATTGTAAAAGTTTAGCTAAAAGCTGCAAGCACTGCCTATATTGAAGCATTCAATATTATTTTTTAAGGGAGACTCTCAATTCAAACATAATACCTATTGAATAAATTATTGTTGTATTATTCAGCGCTAAATCCTGATTTCGTTGTTACAGCTATGTAGGTCGTTGTATAATTTGAATCAGAAGGTGGGGCCTTTATCAAGCGAGCGGATAGTATGCATAAGTATACTTTATATAATGTGTTCAAAGTGTTTACTGTTTTTTAAGTGACAGTAAAGACACCTTCTTTTGTTTGTCGGGCTAATATAATCAAAATTCAGATTTTGGCAATTTATATATACTTTTATCATTAAAATGTATATGACAGTATCGCATAGGGGCACCCAGAGCATGAATGTGAATAGACTTGGGTCATATGTTCAGGTCTTTGTTTTATGTAAATGCCACATCTTTGCTATTGAGAAAGCACTCAAGATTTTGCACATCTTATAGTAAAACAAAATCGTTTGAACGCTTTTAATATCTTAACTGGATATGAATGATGAGTATATAACTGTTTTTATTCACCACATTGACATCAACTTGAAGTATCATTGAGCTTTTTCGAGAACAGGCTTCCAAAATGAGGGTGTGGCGTAAATTCTATAGAAATTCGATGTTAGCAGCATTGCCCCGGTATATCAATTGAGATAATGCAATATTATAGCATATAGAAGTAAACAGTTAAATTGGAGTAGAAAACCTCAATTATCCTTTTTTTAATTCCATTGCAAATAATGGGAGCCGCTTTTGACGTTGAATGCATTCATTCAGTGTTTCCCTTTTAATGTGTTTTTTATTATAATAAGCGGTTGAAGAACTAAACGGAAAACAAGTATTCCTTTTAAAGGAATGATCGGCAATAAAGATATATAGATAGCTAGAAGCATTCAACATGATCAGTTTGATTTAAAATAATTAAAAAAGTACTGTATTTTTACAAAATATAGAACATTTTGAATCTGTACACCATAATTTCATCATTATAAAGCGTCAACAAATTTAATTTTGAAATAAATTTGGGGAAAGCCGTTCGTAAACTTCTCGTCTAGTTTTATATTTTTAACGTTATTATTAAATGTTTGTAACGCGACTGGGGGGTGATGATGTTAACAAAAATGGCCAACTCCACTTCAACCTCAGACGTCACAAAAATTACTTGGGTCCTGTGCTACCCGCAACACATGCGTCAGATTTGCGAACTTTATAGATCAATGAAGAACAACACCATACTTTTGTATAACAATTTGTATTTTACGCCAATATTACAGCAAGTAAAGCAGGAATAAAAGAGAAGTGCCTTACACATTTTCTCGCCCTATATTTATATACTAGATAACAGCCTAACATAGTTAGGCTCCTATTAGGCATCCATTCGGCTCCAAATAATAGGGCTTCTTGCTACCTAACAAGATTAGGCTACCATTAGGCGTTAGGCACCAAGCAATAGGGCCACTGCACCTAACATAATTAGGCCCCTGCCTAAGATACCCAATGTCGTTAGGATGCCATTAGGCTACCTAGTGATTATATAACGACAAATAAAACAAAATATCTTTAGTATGCATAAAAACTAACATAAACAAATAAAATAACCACTACATGTTAATTCATCTCCTTCTTCTTCTTCAGAATACTGATTAGGGCTCTTCACGTAACACGTATACAAAGAAAGAAATGTATTAAAATAATTTAATGCGACTGAAAAACATTGAATGCCATCATAACTTGATACTGAGGTCGCATTATAACGTAACCTTGTTTATAAATCAAGCCGTCTTCCTAGCTACTATTATGCAACATCAGTAGATCGAGGTCAGTTCATGGAGCATCTTCTTATGATCGAGGTCAGTTCACCGAGGTCAACTGCATTACTGAATGAATCTTTCGATCGAAATTCTTACGCGTGAGACAACATGTGCATTCTTGAATTAACAGGTCGAACTGTATTTAATGTATGTTTGCATCTCTTAAGGTAAATGAATTGAAATAAAACTGAGTAAAATGTTATATGAATACTAAACCAAAGCTTCAAGTTTTTATTAAAACTACTTTTGCAAGCGGAATGTGTGCGCACGTGGAAGCATTTGCCGGATGCCTCATATAGACACAACAGTGATCGGCCGAAGCCGATCATAAAAACAACGAAAAATGATATACCATTAAACCCTGCTCCATTGATTTGCCAGGGTTGTTTCTCAAAACCATCGTCAAAGTCGTAGCGTTTACTTGTATGTACAATAAGATATTGAACATCTCGCCAGGTGAGTAAAGGACTATAACAACAGTAACGTCAACATTTAAGATAACATAAACCAAGATACATGAATATAAATGCTTCTGATCAATACATATGAAAGATTTTCAGCAATTATTTATTTTGGACTCTCTCGTTAAACAGTAAATTGAATAAGGCAAAAAAATCGCGCATAAATACTTATTACTTTGCCTGAAGAGTTAATGCCAAGATTGCTGAAGCTTCTGGAGCTGAAAAAGACGTCCCCTGCAGATCACTGACACATGTGGAATTTAGAGATGTAGAAGTCTGTAAGAAAATTATTTTAAGTAAATCAAACTTCTTTTAACATTACGCATCAAACATAACAAACGATCAATATTACTAAAAATAACTAAATTAAAATACCAAAATAAAAATTTGACGACACATTGAAATGCTAAGAAGCAGGAAAAATAGGTTAATACTAACCAATTTTCGTTCCGATATGCCTGAGTATGTTGCAGCAAAAGCAGAAGCGCACACTTCGGAATAATGAGCTGCCTTTCCATCAATACCTATACTCGTTATTGGAATTGTATATAGATTACTGGCGTAGCCATCCGCGTTGCAGTTGTCTCCTTTACCGCCATTTCCTGCTGCGAAAACATATATAGCACCTTTTCCATTTCGTCCCTGAATATAAAAACAGCGTTATCAATCAGTCCGTTTTTGTTATTTTAGTTCTGTACCTAAACAATATGTGCTTTCAATCAAATTAGAAAATTCATTCAAAGAGAATGAAAGTTAAAGTATTATCTTTGAAAGGTGGTTTTCAGTGTTGAAATAATTGATAACTATTTTTTAATGTGATGGAAAAGAAGATCAATCCTTTGCAAGGAATTTGCTGGGGGAGGTCTGAAAAGCTGAAAAATCATGAAAAAATATCAGATTGAGAAAGGCGCAAAAACTCATACATGTACAAACCATTGTGTAAATTTTTTTTCAGGTTTTGACTAGTAATTTTCTTCATAAATTAGTAATTGGCATTTTAGAGAGTGAATGAAGTTCGTGCTGAATGGGAACTTTCTAGTTACAGAGTTCCGAAAACACTCATACCCTTGCTGCAATGAATTACATAAAAAGCTGTTCCGTGCCCTCACTCTAAAGAGGCGAAACTTTTGGAAGTGCATGTAGGATCATAGCTCCCCGTACATATCAAGTGGAATGTTGCCGAAGCGGATTATGTAAATCCATTAAAAAAAATCACCAACGTTCTTAAATGTGTCCCTCTCTTTCGGAATGGTATCGGTCCAAAATTTTACCAAATTGGATCTTAAAAACATCCGTAGGACTAATAAATTTTTTGTAAGGGGTGAAAAAAATTGTATAATTTGACATATTAATATATAAGGGTAATTTTCAACGATGATACATGTTTCAATGTGTTTCACTTAATGCCCCTTTCACAATTGGCGCACGAGCATAAGCGACAAAATTAATATTCGTGCAACCTAAAAAAAATAAGATATGAAACGTAAGATGTTGCCGAAAAATTCGCATATGAAAAAAGTATTAGACTAAGTACGAAATCTGCACGATATAAGCAAGCGTCGTGCGATGTAAACGCATTAAATCTTGCGATATATCTTGCGTGTATATGCGACTGTTGTACAATGAAAGCGAGTGTTGTAAGAAAATGCGATACTATCGCTATAGAGACGAAGTGATCGGACGATTGAACTCGCGCCAATGCGATTGGACTAGCGCTTGTCCGATTATGTGTTCCATTGTATTTATGCTCGTACGAGTCAGAGGAGTATATATATACGACCCGTATTCACGCCAGGGATATTGACCAAATAACATGCGCCTCCCAAACCATGACTTGACCCACCAACGTCTTCTTTGTCTTTCATATGTCTGTCGACGACGAATAAGTAACGCCCGAACGCCCATATGTCTTTGCTGGGGTTCTTGGAGTTGTTTTCGGAGACTCAGCAAACCTAGCAAACGGCGAGGAAGTATTGGTGCAGAAGCATCTATGGTCAATTACGGTCTGAAACAACTATCCCTAAACTGTATATATACAAGGTGAAAAGCATGGCAAACTGAAACTTATAAATCGCGCAATGATAGTAAACGTTGCAAGATTATATAAGACACATTGAGCAACACTCTCGTGGTTGCAAAACACACGAATAAACAGCAGCGATTTATCTTACGATCTTTGTAAATCGTGCATCACTCTTGCGAGTAAACACAACGTTGTAAAACGTTCGTACTAATGTTCGTACGTTGCACTGCGATAATTTTGATCGCGTTTTGTCCTGTCTGAATAGTGTGCATGTCCACTATTTTGATGAGAATTGATGCTACCAGTAAAACGTATGCAACAAACGCTAGAGCTCGTGCAACGTAAGGGAGGACTTTTGCAATGTTTGCGAGAGCTCATGCGAAGCTGAAAAATTTCAATCCCAAAGTGTTGTTAAGTGCTCGTGCGCCAATTGTGAAAGGGACTTAACGAGCATATTTATCTTAACTGCATGATATTTGATTTTGTGTTTATTTTAACTTTGATATTAATTTTTTTGAAAAGTTGGATTTGGATTTTCTTTTTGAGGGGAGGCGTTTTATAGTTTGTTACAGTTCAAAGATCATTCTTAATGAGACTTTGTGTGTGCTTTTTTTTTAAACTCAAACTTGTTTCTCCTTAGCTTCCTGATATAATGTGTTTATTTCCTATCAAACATTTTCTTTGTTTTGGTATAATCCTGGCATTAAAATAGTTTGTTCTATAGAGCTGTCCATGACAATTCAATATTCATTGAAGTTCTAATTTCTAGTGTACGTTTTTTACGCTCTTAAAAGGAATTTAAATGCTTTCCGAATATAAACTTTATCTGCACATAAACACGAAATACGTTTTTTTAAAAATATATTTTCTCTGGAGTTGCTATGATCTGACAAATCTGCTGTAAATTAAAACTAATAAAGCTGATTCTATTTCCTTTTTTTTTTTACATACCATGCCATAAGTTACCAGATATAATATTACATAACATATATCAATACTAGTTTCAGATTAAACTTGATTTCTGGATAATTCAGTAATAAGACTGCTAAGTAATCATATAGCAGCTGCTAAACTTACCAATGTCACACCATCAATTAGCGCACTTTCACTGACACGTCCAAATGTTGTGTAGGAATGTCCATCTTCTGGTCCCCAGCTGTTTGAATATATATCTACCTTTTCTGATTCATAACTGAGGGCCATTGCTTCAGTAATATCGGTGATTGATGCGTCTTCTCCAAGTATTCTTACACCTAAATAGAAGGTTGACGTTTACAATAACTCACAATTTCAAATTCATTCAGGTTTTATATTAAAGAATACTAAACATTTGTTACCTATAATTGTGGACGCGTATGCCACTCCAACTATACACACGTTATTATTTGCTTCTGCTGCAATAAGTCCGGTTACCTTTGTTCCATGACTGTTCGAGGAAAACATATAAACATAGCTTAAAACCTTATCTGTGTACGCTTTGAATCATATCAAAACTCATTTTTTTCGCCTTTTTCACTATGCTAATTTTTTACTATTACAAAAGACTTAAAGTTTTATCTTTACCTTTTGAAAAGGGCTGTAACAATAAAGGCAATTGTTTGAAAACATATAGTTAAGGTAAAGGGCATTGCATTTGCATGTAAATAAACGGAAAGTAATTTCCAACTGAATCGTTAAATAAAAAAACAAAAAACTACATGTACCTGTCAGCAAGTGTATCAGGAGTGATGTTAAAATCCATATCTATGAAGTCAATACTACTAACATCATCCTTGAAAGATAAAAAAATTAAAAGTAATCGTCTATTCAAAGATGTGTTTAATTGTTATAAATGATATAAACGGCATTCAAATAATTCTTACAATACTTTGCCTAAGGTCTGGATGGTCAACCTGAATACCATCATCTAGAACTGCAATGGTAATGCCAGATCCATTCAATCCATATCTCCAAGCCTCCGATACTCTTGTGTTTGGAAAAACATCTCCATTCTTTAATTAAAAAAAAAACCTTTGCTTTTGTTTTAAAAGTTCCGAATAATATTTTATTTACAATTTTTTACTTTTTATTTCAAAACAGCAGTGGCAATGTAAGTTTCTTGTTTTTTAAATTGAAATCAAAATACGCTGGTAGATATTTTAGTATCAGTACCAAATTCCACATATTTGACCACTGAGGGTCATTTGTTCTCAGGTAATTCATATGAAAATGCTGCCTTTGTAAACTGTTGATCTACAAAAAAAAATTAGTATAGTATGTAACTTCAAGATTCTTCTGGTCTGTCTTTTGTTCCTAGAAATATCCATTTCAAACAACAGATCTGTATTTTAAAATTTTAATTAAGAATTACATTCTTATATTTAATAAAGAAAGAAAACTTAAAAATGGAGAAAATAAATAAACAAATGCATGAATAGACTAATATTTAGACATGTTAAGTGCAATGCTGAGTCTATATTGCATTGTTCTGGACTTCGTAAACGTTCGTGCCCTTGCTGATAGTAAAACTATTTGAATGTGTATTGCAGCGACCTCCAAGTAATATGATTCAGTAGCTGAAATGGCAAAAATAGAGTAACAAAGACAATAATATTACATAATGTATTAAAAAACAGCCTAAAAATATATATTTTTTAAATCACTATTCTGGTTTAATATTTTGACTCACTGTGCATTGCCTTTACGCAGTAAGTAAAAAAATCACAGAGTAAAAAGTAATGATGTGAATTTTGAAGTTTATATTATATTACAGCTATGGACTTTTTTTTTTTAATCTCATCACATATTTAAAAAAAAATACCCGATAAAATCTCTTGGCAGAGTCTTGCAGTTTCTTTTCTCCACCGAATTTTCTTATTGTCCATTCCTTGAATTTGATATGGAAATATTTGCTTGTTATCTAAAACGAAATATTAATAAATAAATATTGAAGACAAATATATTTGCTTGTTATCTAAAACGAAACATTAATAAATAAATATTGAAGACAAGCAGGTTTTATCTCCTGCAGGAAATAAAATCAACATTAATACATGAACAAAATATTTTTTTGCTGGTTATTGTTTTGATGATATAAGAAGACACACTTCAGTTTTTATTAAAAAGCAAAACTCGAGATCAAAATCTCTGTGATAAACATGCTAGATATCATTTTAGCTTATTGCAAATTTTATTTTCTAAATTGAACATGAGTGAACATTTTGGAATATTAACAAAAAAAGAAAGAGATGCGTTTAAGTTAAAAAAAATCTTCATGCAAATTTCATTCCGTAACGAGATATGCACGTAGTAAAATATATTTCCGTATTTTCAAAGGAGCAAAATATGTAATAACGATGTTTATCAACATTGTATAAATATATTTTGCAGATTCGTCACATTGAAATAACTCTATATCAATTTTGATCTTTGACTTTGACTAAGCATACTTTTATATTAAGAAAAAACTCAATCATCATGCATATGTTTAGAAAATATATTTGCTAGTGTGGTATATCTAAATGCAGTCGATAATAAAGTACCTTTCCAAGAAATGAGCATTCATATCTTTTACAAAAGTCCACCACTGTTGATGCCGTGTCTGACTCAACTGCAAACTCTACTACATCAATGTCTTGGTGAAGTTGAGATGCTGAAATTCCTGCTGCCGATTTCTGTACAACTGCAAATAAAGCAGAACCCCAAATCAACGTAAACATTAAGTCACCCATGTTGTTATCAGTTGTACCCGTACACACCGATAAAATAAGGAAGTTAGAAAATAAAGTGAAATAACTAAAAACCAGTCATCCAGGTTAAAAAAAAAAGGAGAGAGACATTTAAATATGATGTTTCCTTTTATTGTGTTGCACAGACGAAATATAACTATTTTCACGGTATCTTAACCTCGTGTAACTTACGCCCTTCTAACCTTGAAAATTCAGGCACAGTTGTGTTGAAGAGAGATCATTTGAGACGGGAAAAATCGCACAGTATTGAATTCACTCGCTGACAACGAAAGCGAAAGAAGCAAAAATAAAACGGGGTCAAACACTACCTTAATATAGTATTGTTTTCAATGAATATGTTGAATTTGATAAAACAAATGCCAGAAAGCTATGCTTTTCGTTCAATTTTCTTGTTTTTCTTACAACAGGTCGTCACAGATATTCGCTTATAATTGTTATCCAATCCTTATCAAATTGAAACCTCAGAAATTATCAGTAAAACAAGGCATATAAATATAAAAGTCTCTAGTAAAACAATCCATTAATGACAAATTCTCCAAAAAATATTTAACAGCTGTATTTTTCTGAATGGTGATTATGGCTGCATTCAAGATCATAGCAGCTACTAGCATTGTCAAGTCAATTAGAAATCATAATAAATTAATCAGCAGAATCAGTTGACCATTAGTCCATTACCAATTAATTATCAGCTAATAATCTAATCGGAAACAAATTGTATTATATTTATAAAATAGGGTCACTAAATTTCATTCTATGGTTTAATTCAAAATGAAGAAATGCTATTTGCAATTACTTTGAAATTTATAAGAGGTATGCCGTATTGTTTTCCATTCAGGAGACTCGAAGGTAGACAAAATAACCATCAGATCTGTGTAAACTTTTAAGATATGATTCGTTAAGCTACTAACTATTATTTCGTAGAGAAGAAATCTGTATAAATTATCTTTTCAAATTGGGTATTTTTCTAAATTTGTAAATAGAGCTCTTCTCCTAAACGATATCAATACTGGCTGTCTTAAGATGGCCACAACCATCGAGTTATCTTAGAGTGTTACATATCTTTTGAGATAGAAAAAAACACCACTTTGCTGCCGATTTTTGTACAACTGCAAATAAAGCATAACCCCAAATCAACGTAAACATTAAGGCAACCATGTTGTTATCGATTCTACCCGTGCACGACCATAAAACGAGGAAGTTAAAAAATTAAGAGAAATACCTATAAACCAGTCATCCAGGGTGAAAAAGGACGATAACCCTTTAAGGAAGGAGTCTTTTCTGGTTTTCGACTATTCAAACGTAAATTTGATTCATTGTTCATTAAATCAAGATTAAAGGAAATTAAAATAGTTTATGTTTCCTTCTATTTTATTATCATACAACTTGGCATAGAAAAAGTAATCAATGTTTAGAATCTAACAAGGACTAAATTTTTTGCGTAATATTGGCGTAGGAAAATATCATCTGTTTCGCAATTCAGAATTGCTGCAGGTTAATGAGACTGTTTTAGCATTTTGAAAACAATAACATTATTGTTGGATTTGTTTTATTAATGTTAACTAATAATATGATACTTGGGTTTCAGAATATGTTATTAAAATATGACATTTTTATAAGCTTTTTAAAGCGCCCATTCTAAACACTGATTTTGTGAAAAAATCACCAAATCAGTTTTTTTCTCTTATTCAATGGTAAATATATTAGCTTTTCTGTCAATTTATATCTTCATATAAAGTCTTCATTATACATAAAAATCAGAAATATTTCATTATTGGAAGCATAAAAAAATAATCAAAATTTCTTCAAAATTTAAGAAAATTAGAGGAAATGCGGGCTAAGCAATATCAATTTTAGTATAAATATTTATTCCAATTTAGTAGTATTAGCTGATAGACATTCTGAAATTCTATCATTTCATTGAAGAATAACATCTCCAAATCTAAAAAAAATTCTCTTCAGAACTACAAAAAACTACACTTATTTTTATCATCCTTTATGTTGAGTAAAAAGGTAGTGGCCTTGACCTAACCTTTATGCGAAAACAAAAAAGTCAAATTTGATTCAACTGATAGAATCATTTGTTAATATGATCCGTTTGACTGTGTCAAAATTTCATGAATTTCTTATTATAAGAAGTATGTTCGATAATGAGAAGACTCCTTCCTTAAATATGACGTTTCGTTTTAATGTGTTGCATGGACGAAATATTACTGTATACAGGGTTATTTTCACCTCGTGTAACTTACGCCCTTCTAACCTTGAAAATTTGCTTAGACACAGTTGTGTTGGAAAAGAGATCATTTGAGACGGAAAAAATCGCAAAGTATTGAATCCACTGGTGACAACGAGAGCGAAAGGAGCAAAAATAAAACGGGATCAAACAGTTATCTTAATATAGTATTGTTTTCAATAAATATAATTGTTAAATTCGATAAAACAATGCTAGAAAACTGAGGTTTTCAGTCAATTTTCTTTTCTATCGGCAATGCAAGCGCCTTTTTAAACATTCGTTGATAATGATTAATTATATTCTATCTAATACTAGATCTTTCTGACCCGAAAATACCAATGGCTTTAGTTACAAGAAAAAATGAATTTGGGTAGAGAAGTGCACCCGCTTGCTAGTGAAAGACGACTAATCTATAGGTCCGCTCAAAACGACTCGTAATTTATGAAGCTATTAGGTATCGGTGTGATGCTAGCGATTCTTAACAAGTGTTCCAATTGCGTATATCTTCAATGAAGAATTATCTGCAACGTTACTTTTCATCAAACAGGGGAATAGGGGTTTTTTTTCGTTATAAGCCTCTTAATCAAAATGATACAGCAAAGGATTATTCAAATGCTCGAAATACTTAACTTGTCATTTATAAATAGTCATCCACCCTTTTGTGGGATTCGACGTACTTGCTTACAACTACATGTTTTTGTAGGTGTGTCAAACCTATTTCAAAATGGCGATTTTATACTGTAATTAATTTGATAAGTAGAGATTTATCCTAAAAAATGCTATTTTATCTGTTCTTTAATATAATCAAGTTCCTTTTCTGTTTGTCATTTTGCAGAAATATGTATCATTTTATTTCTTAATCACTGAAATTGTGTAAAAAGGTACGTAGTGCAAAATCCATACCGAAAATAAAAAAAAAGAATACAACTAATTATGTAAGAGTCAAACCAATACTGTTAAATCCTTAACAGGACGTAGTGCAGTACTTGGACAGCTTTAAGGGGTGGGGGGTATATCAACATCATATTAACAGTAACTGCGAATTGCCAAAGCGCAACAAAAAGACAATTTTTAAGGTTAAAGGATATCAACATTACTACATGTAGTTACTGGTTTTAAGCCAATATTATTGCTAAACCGCGAATCCATGTCTAGATTTTTACGACACTTTATCAAATATCGACTTTTAAAACTATGCTTTCAAATAAGTGATAACTGATTGTGATTTGATTTTAATTTATCAAACCTTAACTTTTGCATTTCAAATACTAATGTTTAAGAAAGCTGACTTGGGTTTTGGGGGGTAATATCAACAACAATAGCAAGTCTTCTCCTTTTTACATGTTTACAACTTGTAGTATATACACCAACTCTCGTATATTTTCTAAGTTTAAAAAAATATACTATCAAGTTCTTTTTAAGGTCCATCGCAAAAAACAGTTTAATGCATATACATTAACTGAAGAAATGTATAATGAATTTATCGCTTTTTGCACTTCAGAACAAATTCATTATAAAATTACAAAGATAGGAATTTTTTCGTCATTTTGTTATATGTAATTAGTTATAGTTTTTACCCTATTTGTGAAATGTGCTACACTTATACGGTATGATATAATCTGGTTTATAGCAAAGGTCACCTTAAATATCAAAATGCTCTAAATGTTGCTATTTATTTGGGTATTTCAGACGTAATTTTGTTAAATGACTTCATTTTAACCCCAAGGACAGCATACTTCTATAAACTTTACATTATTTTATTATATTGATTTTTTTTTATAGCACATTTATACATAGCTTCATTTTATCATAGCGTCGTATATGCACAACGACAACACTTATTTAAAGCAATATGAGCTGTCTTTTTTAGAATTTTATTTTGCTGTAAAAACTTGCTAGTATGCTAAGTCTGCATGTAACTTAAACTTTTATGATGAATGAGGTTGGAAAAAATCATTAATTTTTGTTAGAGGAAACTTAAGATATTTCTTCTAAGGAACATTTAGCAAATCAATTTTTGTACAGGACGACAATAATTCAATTTCGCTCCAATTGAGCCTCCTTATAGGCCTTTTTCAAAAAACATTTGGCGAAAAGAAATTTAAAAACCATGATATTTTTGTTATTTTAGAAGAAAATAACATTTTGGTTAAAACAAATTTCATCATGAAAATTGCAGCTCATATTGCTTTAACTGTATTGTTCAATGTGTTCAATGTCTTTATTGGTATCGCAACAATCTCTTAACAGGTTTTAAGGTT